>OY728140.1:1002862838-1003462838 GCA_963277665.1 Viscum album | reverse complement strand
GCGTCAGTTTACTTTCATAATGACGGGTTTTCGCAGGTGCGTTAATTAGCGGAAAGAAACAGCAGGGCTCGTGCGGGCCCCACCTCACAGATATCCTACAAAGGGGGTAGGATATTTCTGGATAGCATCCTATCCGGTTCAACTCAGTTCAAGCCGCCTTTAAGTGGCTTCAAGTGGCTTCCAAGTGGCTTAAGTGAAATAAAATAAAGTTGTCGAAAAATTATTTTATTTCTTAACTTTAAGCCCGAAAACTAAAAACCACACCCGAGAAAACGCAACTCCAGAAGAGGCGTTTCTAAGCGAATACCGGCGCTGCGATTTCATCGGTGCTCTCAGAATTCGATTCCGGGCACCAGTTCAAAAGATAGAACAAAAACTCGCTCGTCCGTTCACTGAATGTACCCGAGCCAAATTTCGGAAAATGATTCCGGGCACACCAGGCCTCGGAATCAGGTGCCGTCAGATACCGCGCTCTTGTAAAATTCCAAAGAAAAATAAGAAAAAAAAATTCCTTGAAATTTACAGGTTTTTACATTACTCCCACCACAGGGCTTTACGTCCCAGTAAAGCTTCAACACAAAGTAGGGATACAAAGGCGGTACTGAGCACGCATCTGAGCCTTCCGCTCCCATGTGCTCACCTGGACCTTCTCTATCGTGTCCCGGACCACCTCTAGTCCCACTAGAGCTGCTATGATTTCCTCCTTGCCGATAAGAGAAATCTGGTCTCATCCCCTTGATGAACCACGTTCTTTTCCTAATACTGTCAAACCCGACATGGATGATACTAACCAATACCAAGGATGACGTCGTAAGGCCTCGACGCTACTACAAAGAGATCCAACCGTTACTCTCGCCTCCAAGGGTTGAGTTATACTGTCGGCATCAGTGAGTGGTAACTAGGTCTCCTCCAGTAGATACTTCTCAAGTGAGGGTCAAGTCAACGGTCTAAACCAGAACCTCTTAGTAACAACACAAGAGAGGACAAGGAAGTAAACATCACAAGATAAGTGTCTTTATTTTCTTGCAGCTCATATTAAAACAACACAAAAACAACATCAACATGGAACTAGAAGTACAAGAGACGTATCCACTAGTTCCACTCCTGTCCACCAGCTACAGGAGCTCTACTGCCTTGCCCACTGCTCTACTGTTGCTCAAGCATTCGTTGCTGCCTCTACCTCGGTGGCTCCTCAAAAGCCTATGGATAAACTATACGAGGAGTCAGACAGTCATGTGCCAGGTGCCCCTTTCCACCGCATGAGTAACACATTCTGCTTCTAGCACGCCTGGCTCTGACCCCACCCCGGGTGCCCCGCACCACCAGTCCTAAAACCCGAGATCGCCCAACTGTTGGTCTGGTCCTCCTAGACCTCTGCATCATCTGTCTACTGCCCACAGATGACTCTGCTCCGGATCGAAAAACACGCAGCAAAGGCAGCAGCTCCTGAACACGCTCGGGGTGTAGAGCTACTGGCACAAACTCCACCCGGAAGAAGGTCTCGAAGTCTTCCCATGTGAAAGCCATCCCATCGCAAAACTGGAACAAGTGGCTCCACCACCTTCCTGCTGCTTCCTAAAGAAGGCTGGCAGCAAAGGTCACCATGAAGTTTGATGGAGTCCCCACTAGCCTGAAGACTCCCACCACAGCCTCCAGCCAATCCTCAGCCGCCTGCGGGTCCGTCTCTCCCCCGAACCTGGGTGGCCTCTAGCGCTGGAACTCATGCAGTGCGCTCAAGTAGCGGGCATCGCCTACTGCTGGGGCTGGTGGCATCGGTGGCCCAACGTATGGTAGTACCGCTGGCCCCTCCGCTGGTGCCTCAACTGTAAGAGGGCCCTGTACCAACGCCTCATCACTCGACAGGCTGTTAGCACGCACATCCCTCTGGGCTCTAGCTGGTTGTCCGAGAAAAGGCATCCTGAAAAAAACAACGTAACACGGTCAAATGATTATACCTGGTGACATGACCTGGTTTGATCTGTTTTAAGGGGAAACCTTTGAAAACACACACGCAAACAGTGTTTTCGTGCACAAAGTCGAAAATCAGTTGCCAGGGTCCTGGTGTATGGATACGTCGGCCGCCCGCACCAACACTGGACTCCCTGAACTGAAAACCACACTCGGTACCCTTAACACTATTGCTTCACAGAAAGAAAGATCAGATTCTGCGGTAGAACCGACCACCTATGATACCAATTTGTCACGACCCGTCCTCGGGGCCCGTGCCATGACTACCCCAAGCCCGCCTTCCGTAGGCCAGGTACTGGCGACTAGCACCAAGGCGTAAATCCCGGTAAAAAGGGAAGGCATTGCCTTTGTAAAGTAAACAAGCACCACAGAGTAAGCAAGTGGAAAAGTAAACACTAAGTAAAAACAGAGTACAACTGAAGTGAGGAAAAGTAAATGGGCCAGTATACAAACCCAACTGAAAGTAAAGTACAACTCGAAAGGGAAAACAACAACTGTAAAGTAAACGCCGCTACACCGAGCTGTCCACTGGAAATCCCACCTAAAGGGTGGGTACATATAGCTCCAATGCTCCTCGGGTCCTGCCGTCTGCTTCGAGCACGTCCCGCCCAGTGGTCCACCTCTAGGTACCATCCTGCTCTGCAAGCCTCAGCCACGATCAACGTTGTCCGTCGTCTACAACCAACACAAACGTAGTGCGGGCATAGCCCGTGCAGGGGCGAGTATAACGATACTCAGTAGGGACCCCGAGACCCTCAAGGTCTCACTAAAACCAACAAGGATAACCACAAGAAGATCTGAACAGATAACCTCTACTTAGATATATTTCCATACATATACCTATGTTATCAAGTAACCCATCTCAATCATGAGGCAAACACAAGTTCAAAAGTCTCAACTCAAACCAGGATTTTCATCATCTAAACCATAACTACTGAAGAGCTCCGTCTCTGGAGTGTATAGTGGTCCTATCACAACTCCGATGTACTGCTCACTAACTTAAGACTGCTGTAGTACTCCACCTATCGAGTATTGCGGGCCAGCCGCTACCACCAAGCGCTCCCATATGCCTCTACAACCAAGCGCACCACTGTCGTGGGTCTGCCTCTACAACCGAGCACTCCCATGTGCCGCTACAACCAAGAGCACCTCTGTCGTGGGTCTGCCGCTACAACCAAGCGCTCTCATGTGCCGCTACAACCAAGCGCATCTCTGTCCTGGGTCTGGCGTGACAACCGAGCGCTCCCATGTGCCGCTACAACCAAGCACACCTCTGTCGTGGGTCTGCCGCTACAACCCAGCGCTCCCATGTGCCGCTACAACCAAGCGCACCTCTGTCGTGGGTCTGCGGCTACAACCAAGCGCTCCCATGTGCCGCTACAACCAAGCGCACCTCTGTCGTGGGTCTGCCGCTACAACCAAGCCCTCCCATGTGCCGCTACAACCAAGCGCACCTCTATTGTGGGTCTGCCGCTACAACCAAGCGCACCTCTGTAACACACCGAGTCGTTCGATCAGCAGTCATCAGGTCTCAGTCAGCTACACGGTCTCCATGCTCCGCCCGCTCGTCTCCGGGAGGGTCCGCTCCACGAGCTACATGTCGATACTCCAAATATCACAAAGTCCCGCAAGGAAGTATCTCATAGGACCACCTAGTCATAGGGGTCTCAACGCAACAGACGGCGCGTCAATCGGACGCCCGGTCTGTGAGTTATTAGCCTTTTCGTCCCAGGGGCCCGGTTGGTTTCGTGTGTGAACCAACCTGGCCGTACCCAAACTGTACCCCGAACTCTCATGGGGTATACTCAAAAGGACCGTTTCTCAACGAGATCACCAACGCCGCTGAAGGTTCGTCAAACGGACGTTCTGTCTGAAAGGTATCAGCTTTTCCGTTTCAGGGGACCGGTTGGATTTCGGTGCGATCCAACCCGGACACTATCCAACTGCATCCAAAACTCGGGTGGAGGATGCCAAAAGTTCCTTCTCATCAAGAAGAAAGCAACGAGACAGACGACGCGTCAATCGGACGCCTGGTCTGTGAGTTATTGGCTTTTTCGTTCCAGGAGCCCGGTTGGATTCGTGAGAGAACCAACCCGACCGCACTCCGACGGCATCCCAA
This sequence comes from Viscum album, assembly GCA_963277665.1. Taxonomy (NCBI): domain Eukaryota; kingdom Viridiplantae; phylum Streptophyta; class Magnoliopsida; order Santalales; family Viscaceae; genus Viscum; species Viscum album. Next base: position 1,003,458,751 of record OY728140.1, on the reverse strand, counting down.
CTTCGAGCAGAGTAATCCAAAAGATCCGTCTCACCTAGAGGAATTCAACAAAGCTGACGGCACGCCAATCGGACATTCGTAGCTCATGATATGAGCGTTTCCGCTCCGAGGGCCCGGTTGGTTTCGTGTACGAACCAACCCGGCCGAACCCAAAGTATTCCGAAACCTTGAGTGCGATAAACCGAAATGACCGTCTCGCTCCAAGGATTGCGTTCCCGCTGACGGCGAGGCATTTGGAGGTCCGTAGCTCAAGTTACGGGCGTTTGAATGAAATTCGTCCGATGACGGGGGGTCCGGGCCCGGGGCAACTCGGCCCGACCCCCCTGGTTGGCCCGAACCGGGTCGGGTCCGACCCGGTTGGCCCGGCCCGGCCCGGCCAGGGCCGGTCCGGCTCGGCTCGGACGAGCGGCTGAGTGGCCGACGCGGGGGGAAAGCCGCCGCCCCGCGTGACACCCCCGCGGCGCCCGCGGGGGTGTCAGCCAGACAGTCGGACGCACCGCGTGAGAAACCCGCGGCACCCGCGGGGTGTCGTCCTGGACACCCAGGCGCGCCGGACCCGCGCGGCCGCCGGGTCAACGGGCGTCGCCGCCTCCGGCTGGCGACCCGCGCCGCCGCCGGCTTCCGCGGGCTGCCAGAGTCGCTCCGGTGGCCCGTTTTCCTTCTCGTCTGCGCCGTTGCTCCTCCTGGGACTCGTCCTTCACTGTGGAAACATCAAACATCTGTTGCGGCACGTTCCGTCGTCGCCCGTCAAATCCGCACAAAACGAAGAACGACGGAGGGTCATCGGGCCGTGTTCGTTTGGCCCGCACCCTTCGCGTTAGAGATAATCAACGGGAGAAAATAAAATGTTCAACACATGAACCAACAATTTTAGCAAAATAAAATTGTTTCTTTGATTCTGGTTCTTTAATTTTTAAAGAATGTTCACGGGAATATAAGGAGGGGTATTTCCAAAATATAAAATCCCTACCTCGCCGGACGTCGCGTGTGAGCGTTCTTCACGGAATTGCTTGTCGCGGAAGAGGGGGGATCATCGCGTCATCGCGGGAAGGCGTCGCGTCGTCGTAGAACACGGCGTTGAGTCGGCGAACTCAACGCACCATGAAACAGTAGATTTAATTTTAATTAATTAAATCCGTGTTTTGGTTAAGAACCAGGAAGGAGATAAAAAGGAAGGTCCGAGACTCTTACCTCAAGCAGCCGATCGAAGACCCGTCGCGGAGGAAGAGACGTCACAGAAGAACGTTGTCGGCGTCGCGGATCACGGCGTCGCATCGTCGATTTCCGGGTTCGGCGTTCTTCGCGTTCTTCGCGTTCTTCGCGTTCTTCGCGAAGGAGGCTGAAGGTTCAAGGATCCTTTCTCAACGAGTAATCCTCCAAAAGAAAAAGGTTGGTCTTATTTTATTATTATGCCAACACACGAAAAAGGGTAAGTAACGACCCATCAATTCGTTGAATTAATTCAACGAAAGAAACAGCTCATTTAATTTAAGAAATAAACCACCCAATTAAATGGTCTGTTAAGAATTTAGAAAATGCGTCAGTTGACTTTCATAATGACGGGTTTTCGCGGGTGTGTTACTTAGTGGAAAGAAACGGCGGGGCTCGTGCGGGCCCCACCTCACAAATATCCTACAAAGGGGGTAGGATATTTCTGGATAGCATCCTATCCGGTTCAACTCAGTTCAAGCCGCCTTTAAGTGGATTGAAGTAGCCTCTAAGTGGATTAAGTGAAATAAAATAAAGTTGTCGAAAAATTATTTTATTTCTTAACTTTAAGCCCGAAAACTAAAAACCACACCCGAGCAAACGCAACTCCAGAAGAGGTGTTTCTAAGAGAATATCGGCGCTGCGATTTCATCGGTGCCCTCAGAATTCGATTCCGGGCACCGGTTCAAAAGTTAGAAAAAAAACTCGCTCGTCCGTTCACTGAACGTACCCGAGCCAAACTTCGGAAAATGATTCCGGGCACACCAGGCCTCGACATTAGGTGCCGTCAGAAACTGCGTTCTTGTAAAATTCCAAAGAAAAATACGAAAAAAAATTTCCTTGAAATTTACGGGTCTTTACATTGATAGAAAAGGAAGGGCTGGTTTCTATGGTTCTATATCAGCAGTGGGAAGTGGAAGCTCCTCATAGAAGAAAAGGAAGCGGGAGGATCATGTGAAGAAAGGAGGAGGCAATTCAGGGAACTCTTCCAGGCAGTTTTTATCAGCAGCTTCTGATGCGAGATCGGTCGTGTGCCACCAGTGTGGGAAGCCCGAGAACATCCGTCTAGCATGACCTCATCCTCCGAAGACATGTTTACAGTGTAGAGGTATGGTACACGTGCAATGCTTTTTCGGGATACCGCATCCACTTCAAAGTGGGGCTGGATCCATGGCTCCTAGAGGAGTGCCAGCACAGTCTGTGACATCTAGGACTGGGGGATATCGATTTGGCAGCCGTGGTGGTGGGGCTGGGTCATCTTCTGGGAAGAGCTAGTTCAGGGCATAGCCACAGACTTGCGGTCATCTTCAGGCAGAGACTGGACATCTCTATGCGGTGGATCAGGCACCAGCAAGATCAGAGGCGGGACCGTCGACTATTCGAGGTACCGTTTTGATTTCATCTTATATAGCTACTGCTCTTTTTGATAGTGGTGCCTCTATTTAGTTCATTTCTGACCGTTTTGTGGACATTCTGAATTTTCCTACCGATTTGATGTCATTTGAAATGGAGTTGGTGACACCGTTGGGAAAGAAGAAGGAGGAGGGTCTCAGGTGCCATTCATGTGCGATTTCTGTGTCAGGGGTCAAGATGGAGTGGGATCTCTTGGTCTTAGATATGTACCTTTTTGTTGTCATAATCAGGATGGATTGTCTAGTACACTTCTAGGCACACATCGATTGCTACAGACGGCGTGTGATTTTCACGGCACCTGATGGGAGTCGTCAGGTTTTTCAGGGAGAATGTGATCCTCGGTCAGGTCGTGCAGAGCCTCCACTCCCAGAGTTGGGAAGTGTTATCTTCCAGTTATCCTCTCTCATGCTAGAGGATGTCCTTAACCATGAAGGTGCACTACCTCATGTAGTGAATGAGTTTCCGGAGGTATTCCCAGATGGGTTTTCAGGCCTTCCCTCGGAGCGGGATGTGGAGTTTTCGATTGATCTGGCGCCGGGAACACAACCGATATCTCTTCCCTCTTATCGCATATCCACCACCGAGCAGAGGGAATTAAAGATACAGCTGGATGACTTATAATCCAATGGATTCATTCCCCCGAGCATCTCTCCTTGGGATTCTCTTGTGTTGTCCACGAAAGAGGCTGATGGATCCCTCCGGTTGTGCATTGACTACCGAAAGCTGAATAAGGTAACAATTCAAAACAAATACCCTTTGCAAAGAATAGATGATTTTTTTTGATCAGTTGAAGGGGGAAAAGTGGTTCTCAAAGATAGACCTACGTTCAGGGTATCATTAACTAAGTGTGAAGGAGTCAGATATCCCAAAGAAAGCCTTCTGAAGTAGGTACGGCCACATTGAGTTTTTTCTCATGCCCTTTGGATTGACAAATGCTCTAGCAGTCTCTATGTAACTTATGAATAGTGTTTTCCTTCAATATCTCGATTCCATTGTTGTGGTGTTTGTGGATGAAATTCTGGTATACTCTAGCTCTGAGGAGGAACACGAACATCACTTGAGGGTCGTTTTGGGTACATTACAGGATCACCACCTCTATGCAAAGTTGTCAAAGTGCACTTTTTGGATCAGGGAGGTGAGATTTCTTGGGCATGAGATCTCAGAGCATGGATTTTCTGTGGACCCTGAGAAGATTAGTACGATTATGTCATGGGAGCAGCCAAAGAATGTGGTCGAGATCAGAAGTTTCCTTGGCCTGGTTTGTTATTATATGCGATTCGTTCAGGATTTCTCTCGGCTTTCATCACCAATGACTGCCCTCACCCGGAAAGGGGGGATGTTTTTGTCAGGTCCAGAATGTCAGGCATCATTCGAGGAGCTGAAGAGGCGATTGACAACTGCCCCCGTGCTGATTTTTCCAGAGGCTGGAAAGAGATATGTTGTTTATTGTGATGCTTCAAGTATGGGACTTGGGTGTGTGCTTATACAGGATGATCACATGGTGGTGTATGGCTCTCGCCAAATCCAGCCACACGAAAAGAACTACCCAACCCAGGACTTGGATTTGGCAACAGTGATTCATGCTTTGAAGGCGTGGTGTCACTACCTCTTTGGGGAGAAGTTTGTGGTCAATTCTGACCACAAAATCTTGGCTTATATCTTCTCACAGAAGGACCTCAACATGAGGCAGTGTCGTTGGATCGATTACTTTTAGGGGTTTGACTTTGACATTGTCTATACCCCAGGTAAGGGTAATGTAGTGGTCAACGCCTTGAGCAGAAGGGTTCCAGTGCAGGGTTTGAAGAATTCTAGTGATGAGTGGTCATTGATGGGTATCTTTTCTCATATGCATGTGGAGATCACGGAACACAGTGGAGGGGCATTCTTGGTGAGCGTCCAGTTGACTCCTTCTCTATTGGAGTTGATTTAGCGAGAACAACCCAGTGATGAGATTTGTCAGTGGTCGATGTAGTTTCTTCATGGTGGGGAGACATCCTCTAATTTTTCATCATCTCCTGAGGGCATCTTGTGCTTCAAGGGCCGTTAAGTAGTGCCGTTATCTCTACAGAAGGTGGTGATGCAGGATAGCCACCAGTCTCAGTGGGCTGTCCATCCGGGTGCCACTAAGATGTATTATGATGTTCATCGACAGTTTTGGTGGCCTGGTATGATACGGGATATAGCGGACATTGTGTCGAGATGCTACACATGACAGGAGGTAAAAGTAGAGCACCAAAGGCCCTCCGATTTTCTCCAACCACTACCCATTCCTACATGGAAGTGGTACGATGTTGCAATGGACTTCATTATTGGATTACCTAGTACACCTAGAGGTAATAATTCCATTTGGGTAGTGATTGATAGTCTAACCAAATCAGCCCACACCATTCCGATCAGAGATACATCTAAAGTGGATGAGTTGGGCCGTTTGTATCTTGACGAGGAGGTGAGACTCTTTGGTGTTCCATCAGCAGTTGTCTCGAATAGAGACCCTCATTTCACATCTCGGCTCTGGGAAGGCCATCATAAGGCCTTGGGGTCCCAGATTAAGATGAGCACAGCATACCATCCGCAGACGGATGGTCAGACAGAGCGGGAGAATCAGATTTTGGAGGAAATGATTCATGCATGTGTCCTAGAATTTGGAGGTTCTTGGGATACCCATTTGGGATTGGTTGAGTTTTCTTATAATAACAGTTACCAATCCTCGATTCGAATGGCTCCTTTTGAGGTTCTCTATGGTCGGCCTTGTCGGTCCCCCCTATGTTGGGATGAGGTAGGTGAGTCCTCACTAATGGGGCCGAGTATGGTGCAGGAGACATCTGAGAAGGTAAAATTATTTAGGAAATGTTTATTGACAGCTCAGAGTCATCATAAATCATATGCTGACCGGAGGCGTCGAGACCTAGAGTTTTCTATGGGTGATAGAGTATTCTTGAAGGTGGCCCCTCGTCTGGGCCATCATCGATTGGGGAAGCAAGGTAAGCTGAATCCGCGGTATGTTGGGCCATTTGAGATCATCGAGCATATTGGCAAGGTGGCATACAGGTTGACCTTACCTTATTAGTTGACGTCCATCCATGATGTCTTCCATGTTTTTCAGTTTATGTAATACTACCCGGATCCTTCCATGTGTTGAGTTGGGAAGAACTGGAGATAGAGCCTAACGTATCTATTATTGAGAGGCCAGTGAAAATACTGGACTCCCAAGAGAAGATACTTCGAGGGAAGTCTATTCCATTAGTCTGGGTTCTATGGCAGCATGGAAATGATACACATGAGACATGGGAGCGAAAGTCGTGGGTCGAGGAAGAGTACTCATTCTTGTTTTCCAATCAAGCCTCATGCTGACTTTCCGGGGCGGAAAGTACTTCATGGTGGAGAGAATTGTCACATACATGAAATATTTTAAAGTTATTTTTCATTTAATTTACAAACTTACTTTGTTTTGGTGGTTTTCCATTCAATTTTGAAGGAAATAGTGGGTTTCCAAAATTTGGGCCAACCTGATAGCCCATTTCCAGTTTTGAAAGTAAATTTTGTTTCATTAAAAACTCCTTAGTTTTTCAACATTTTTCACCCATTTAATATCCAAAAATTGCCTTCATTTAAATATTAAAACCACAAAATAATTTCGGGCCCCTTAAAAATTCATTAGCATCTTGGATTTGGGTAATCAAATTATGTATTGGACCAACCAGAAAGCCCATTTCCAGTTTTACAATTGTTTTGTAATTCTTCCATAAAATATTTATTTTTTATCCTTTTTCGGTGATTCCTCCTCTCACACGTTCCCACTGAACTCAGCCGCACCCCAATATTCGTTGTATCCTCTTTGGAGCTCATATTTATCGTGATTTATGGCCGAACTTCTAAAGCTCCAAAAAACGTCCAGATTTCTCATGTAAGTTGGTTATCTTCCTTATTCATCACTTCTTCATAGGGTTTCTTCTTTTTTATTGAATCACCAAATGTCCAAAATATGGGGATTTGTACCTAAGGTTTTATTTTTGAGTTTCTTGGTCCAATCCTCTGGTTTTAGGTTCAATCTTACTCCCTTCTGGTGCGGCGGAGGTGCGGTTGAAGTGACGCACAAGGATTTGGGGGTTTTGACTCTTTTGGTAGATGATTTCATATGTAGGTATTGTATAATGAGTTGAATTACTGTATTTATGTTTCCATTATGTTCCTCATTCAGTATTTTTTTTGTAAAAATTGATTTGTGTAGCATTTTAATAGCGGTTGATTTTTAAGTGCCAATTTTGTGTGAAAATAGGTGTTTTACATGTGCAACCCATGTTGTGCCTCTTGGTGTTGTTTTATAATTCAGGGATTGGATTTATAAAAAAATTTTATGCTGAAATTGATGTTTTGTTATAATATTGTTCTCCATTTCGTTTTGAATGTGGGATTTTAGATAAATTTAATGTGCAAAATTTGATTACTTTTCTTGAAATTGTTTTATGGAAATTATAAGTGGTTTATTGAGTTATACGAAAGGTGCAAAGAAGGTGTGGATACTATTTTTTATGTGTGTGACCAGAAATGATATTTATAAGTGAAAATTGATTTTGGTAGAATGTGGTGACTATTTGAGCATAATATGGGAAACTCGGGGTAACTAGGTGGGCTAAGGTGTACTAGTACGCTAGTGAACGGAGGGGTTTTGACCATGGTTCACGTAGCATGTCTGGCATGGATAACACTAAAAAAACTATAATGGAGATGATTGGAGACCACTAGGTTATGGGTATGCTCCCTACTAGTGGCTCGTGCACAAGAACGAATTTCATTATGGGTACTTTCACCGAGGTACGATGTACTTGGGGCTCACAACAAACTTGTACCTAGGGGTGTTCCTTTGCATGGTGCTCGTGGACTTTTTGGAATTTATAATTTCTTTATGGTATTTTGGGATGTGAAAACTAGTAGCTTGAATGTTTTATTAAAATTCACTCATTCTTTAATGTTATCCCCATTGAAAGTTATTTCTTTTCAAAGTTTCACTTTTAGAAATAAATACTACCATTATCTATTTATAACTCTTGCAAGACTTTTATTTTATAATTCCCATCACTTGGAATACTTGGGTGATATCCAATTTGGCTTATTCTCATACCCTACTTACACCTTTGGGTGTATGTAGACTTTATCATGTTTGACACAGGAAAAGGAAAGGCCTTGGGCGATGGCGGTTCGGGTTGCTAGTTTCTCTCAATGGGGTGGTGTTGTGGAGACAGCTTGTGGGTGATGACCCCTTGTCGTGTGGAGTCTCATGGGCTTTTTGTCACTACTTTTATGTACCTTTGGACCTCTTGTGTCTTTTTTAAACACATATACTCAATTCTGAATTTTTGTTAAGTCTTGTTTGGCATAATTTTTCAGATTTGGTTTGTTGTTTGTTTTTGGTTATTTTATAAACCCAAACTCGGGTAAATCATTCCCAAATGAATTTTTTTGATACCCGAGCACTTGAGCCAGCCCGTGGGGATGGGGAACTCCCTTCGTGTCTAGCCATGAGCTGGGTTTGGCACCGGTTTGATGGAGACCAGATTTGGTTCGTGACAAAATGGTATTAGAGGAGGTTAATGTTTTTGGGTTATATTGTAATTTTCGGACAAGTAGGGATAGACAGGAGATAGGACTGTCGGGGCTCGGGGTTTTGGTCTTGAGTCCGGTGTATGGCCTGCACCTCTCATGGAATACCTTGAGTCACTAGGGGATGTTGGAATTTATAGATTGACTTCACTTCCAAGTGAGATGTGTGGGCTGCAGACCACATGTGGACATCAGGCGGATGTGGACTAGTTGTTTATTTTATTACTGAAATGTGTTTAGATTATTTATATTTGATGTATTTGATTAGTTTTTTCATAATTGTGGTATCGATTATTGTTTTGTGACTGTTGCATTTTGTAGAAACATGCCTCCCGGGAAAGCTCTCACGCACCCATGGGAGGAGGCCGAAGAGAGTTCTCCCACACAAATTGATTAGAGGCTAGTCGAGGTCATGGTCTGGGTTATCCAGGCTCTAGGATATGGACCAGCTCTAGTTCCAGATCCTGTTAGAGTGGATGAGACTAGTCCTAGAAAGGAAAAGGCCCAAGAGTTCCTGAAAAATAAGCCTCCAACCTTCCGAGGCAGCTCAGAACCCCAAGAAGCAGAGGAATGGCTCGAGAAGATCGAGCGTATGTTTGAGTTCTTGGAAACACCCGAGGAGCTCAGGTTGAAGTGTGCCTCCTTTCTATTGGAAGGTACCAGCCGTAAATGGTGGGAGTCAGTGCTTCAGGCTGGGAAGAATGAGCAGATGCGCTGGGGAGATTTCAAGGTTGTCTTCAATGAACAGTACAACCCTAAGGTGTTGGCTTATGCTAGGTCTAGAGAGGTCCTGGAACTTGTTCAGGGAAATCTATCTGTGATGGAGTATTATAACCGTTTCGTTTAGTTGGTTCTGGCATGCTCCAGAAATTTTCTCTAATGTGAAAGTGAAGGCCGAGAGGTTTGAGAAAGGCTTGAGACCAGAGATATACTCCTAGGTGTTCTTGTTTAAGTTGAGGACCGATGTTGAGGTCGTTTATTGGGCGTGCATGGTGGAGATTGATAGAAAAGGTAGGGCTGGTTTCTATGGTTCTGTATCAGCAGTGGGAAGTGGAAGCTCCTTATAGAAGAAAAGAAAACAGGAGGATCATGTGAAGAATGGAGGAGGCATTTCAGGGAACTCTTCCAGGCAGTTTTCATCAGCGGCTTCTAATGCGAGATCGGTCATGTGCCACTTGTATGGGAAGCTTAGGAACATCCATCTAGCATGACCTCATCCTCCGAAGACCTGTTTATAGTGTGTAGGTATGGTATACATGCAACACTTTTGTGGGATAGCGCGTACACTTCAATGTGGGGCAGGATCCATGGCTCCCAGAGGAGTGCCAGCACAGTCTGAGCCATCGAAGACTATGGGATCTCGATTTGGGAGCTATGGTGGTAGGGCTGGGTCATCTTCTAGCCAGATCCAGTTCAGGGCACAGCCAAAGACTAGCGGTTGTCTTCAGGGAGATACTGGACATCTCCATGCGGTGGATCAGGCACCAACAGGATCAAAGGCAGGACCGTCGACTGTTCGAGGTACCGTTTTGATTTCATCTTCTATAGCTGCTGATCTTTTTGATACTGGTTCCTCTGTTTCATTCATTTCTGCCCGTTTTGTGAACATTCTGAATTTTCCAACTGTTTTGATGTCATTTGCAATGGAGTTGGTGACACCCCTGGGAAAGAAGAAGGAGCAGGGTCTCAGGTGCCCATCATGTGCGCTTTCTGTGTTAGGGGTCAAGATGGAGTGGGAACTCTTGGTCTTAGATATGAACCTTTTTATGTCATACTAAGGATGGATTGGCTAGTACACTTCCAGGTACACATCTATTGCTACAGACGGCGTGTGAGTTTCATGGCACCTGATGGGAGTCGTCAGGTTTTTCATGGAGAATGAGATCCTCGGTCAGGTCGCGCAGGGCCTCCACTCCCAGAGTTGAGAAGTGTTATCTTCCAGTTATCTTCTCTCATGCTAGAGGATGGTCTTTCCCCTGAAGGTGCACTACCTCATGTAGTGAATGAGTTTCCGGAGGTATTCCAAGATGATTTTTCAGGCTTTCCCCCGGATCGGGATGTGGAGTTTTTGATTGATCTGGCACCGGGAAGACAACTGATATCTCTTCCCACTTATCACATGGCCCCCACCAAGCTAAGAAAATTAATGATATAGCTGGATGACTTAGAATCCAATGTATTCATTCACCCGAGCATCTCTCCTTGGGATGCTCCTGTGTTGTTCACGAAAAAGGATGATGGATCCCTCCGGTTGTGCATTGACTACCGAAAGCTGAATAAGGTAACAATTAAAAACAAAGACCCTTTTCCTAGAATAGATGATTTGTTTGATCAGTTGAAGGGGGAAAAGTGGTTCTCAAAGATAGACCTACATTCAGAGTATCATCAACTCAGGGTGAAGGAGTCAGATATCCCAAATACAGCCTTCCGAAGTAGGTACGACCACTTTGAGTATTTGTTCATGCCCTTTGGATTGACAAATGCTCCAGCAGTCTTTATGGCACTTATGAATACGGTGTTCCATCAATATCTCGATTCCTTTTTTGTGGTGTTCATGGATGACATTCTGGTAAACTCTTTCTCTGAGGAGGAACACAAACATCATTTGAGGGTTGTTTTGGGTACATTATGGGATCACCACATCTATGCAATGTTGTCAAAGTGCACTTTCTGGATCAGGGAGGTGAGATTTCTTAGGCATGTGATCTCAGATCACAGAGTTTCAGTGGACCCTGATATGATTAGTGAGGTTATGTCAGGGGAGCAGCCGAAGAATGTATTCGAGATCAGAAGTTTCCTGGGCCTGGCTAGTTATTATAGGCGATTCATTCGGGATTTCTCTCGGCTTGCTTCACCGATGACTGCCCTCACCCAGAAAGGGGTGAAGTTTTTTGGGGTCTATAATGTCAGTCATCATTCGAGGATATGAAGAGGCAATTGACTACTTCCCTTGTCCTGATTTTTTCAGAGGGTGGAAAGAGATATGTGGTTTTTTGTGATGCTTCAGGTATGGGTCTTGGGTGCATGCTTATGCAGGATGATCACATGGTGGCGTATGGCTCTCGCCAACTCCGGCCACATTAAAAGAACTACCCAACCCATGGCCTGGAGTTGGCAGTAGTGATGCATGCTTTGAAGATGTGGCATCACTACCTCTTTGGGGAGATGTTTGTGGTTTATTCTGATCACAAAAGCTTGTCTTATATCTTCTCACAGAAGGACCTCAACTTTAGGCAGCGTCGCTGGATTGAGTACTTTAAGGGGTTTGACATTAACATTGTCTATACCCCAGGTAAGGGTAATGTAGTGGCTGACGCCTTGAGCAGAAGGGTTCCAGTGCTGGCTTTGATGAAGTCCAGTGTTGAGTGGACAATGATGGGGATCTTTCCTCAGATGCATGTGGAGACCAAGGAACACAGTGGAGGGGAATTCTTGGAGAGCGTCCAGATGAATCCTTCTCTGTTGGAGTTGATTCAGTGAGAACAACCCAGTTATGAGCTTTATTAGCGGTTGAAGTAGATTCATCATGGTGGGGAGACATCCTCTGATTGGTCGTCGTCTCCCAAGGGCATCTTGTGCTTCAAGGGCCGTTCAGTAGTGTCATTTTCTCTACGGAAGGTGGTGATGCAGGATAGCCACCAGTCTCAGTGGGTTGTCCATTTGGGTGCCACTAAGATTCATTATGATGTTCTTTGACAGTTTTGATGGCCTGGTATGAGACGAGACATAGCGGACATTGTGTCGAGATGCTACACATGACAGCAGGTAAATGCAGAGCACCAAAGGCCCTCCGGTTTGCTCCAACCACTACCCATTCCTACCTGGAAGTGGGACGAGGTTTACATGGACATCATTGTTGGATTAACTCATACACCTAGAGGTAAGAATGCCATTTGTTAGGTGGTTGATCGTCTAACCAAATCATCCCACTTCATTCCGATCAGAGATACATCTAAAGTTGATGAGTTGTGTCGTTTGTATCATGAGGAGGTGGTGAGACTCCATGGTGTTCCATCATTATTTGTCTCAGATAGAGACCCTCGTTTCACATATCGGTTATTGGGAAGGCCTTCATAAGACCTTGGGGTCCCATATTAAGTTGAGCACATCATACCATCTGCAGACGGATGGTCAGACAGAGCGGGCAAATCAGATTTTGGAGGACAAGCTTCGTGCATGTGTCCTAGACTTTGGAGGTTCTTGGGATACCCATTTGGGATTGGTTGAGTTTTCTTATAATAACAGTTACCAAGCCTTGATTCGAATGGATCCTTTTGAGGCGATCTATGGTCGGCCTTGTCGGTCCCCCTTTGTTGGGCTGAGGTAGGTGCGACCTCACTATTGGGGCCGAGTATGGTGCAGAAGACATCTGAGAAGGTAAAATTAATCAGGCAATGTTTATTGATAGTTCAGAGTCGTCATGAATCATATGCTGACCGGAGGCGTCGAGATCTAGAGTTTTCTGTGGGTGACAGAGTATTCTTGAAGGTGGCCCCCCGTCTGGGCCATCATCGATTGGGGAAGCAAGGTAAGCTAACTCCGCGATATGTCGGGCCATTTGAGATCATCGAGCTTATTGGAAAGGTGACATACAGGTTGGCCTTACCTTCTCAGTTGACGTCCATCCATGATGTCTTCCATGTTTCTCAGTTGAAGAAATACTACCTGGATCCGTCCCATGTGTTGAGTTAGGAAGAACTAGATATAGAGCCTCACTTGTCTATTGTCGAGAGGCCAGTGAAAATGGTGGACTCCCAAGATAAGATACTTCTAGGTAAGTCTATTCCATTAGTCCGATTTCTATGGAAGCATGGAAATGATACACATGATACATGGGAGAGAAAGTCATGGGTCGAGGAAGAGTACCTGTTCTTGTTTTCCAATCAAGCCTCATGCTGACATTCCGGGGTGGAAAGTCCTTCATGGTGGAGATAATTGTCACATACATGACATATTTTAAAGTTATTTTTCATGTAATTTACATCCTTGCTTTGTTTTGGTGGTCTTCCATGCATTTTTGAAGGAAATAGTGGGTTTCCACAATTTGGGCCAACCTGAGAGCCCACTTCCAGTTTTGAAAGTAAATTTTGTTTCTTTAATAACTACTTCGTTTTTCAACATTTTTCACCCATTAAACATCAAAAATTACCTTCATTTAAATATTAAAACCACAAAATAATTTTGGGCCCCTTAAAAATTCATTAGCATCTTGGATTTGGGTGATCAAATTAGGTATTCGGCCAACCCAAAAGCCCATTTCCAGTTTCAAAATTGTTTTGTAATCCATTCATGAAATGTTTCTTTTTTATCCTTTTTCGGTGATTCCACCTCTCACACGTTACCACTCATCGCAGACGCACCCCCATTTCGTTTTTTTCTCTTTGGAGCTCAGATTCATCGCGATTTAGGGCCGAACGTCTAAAGATCCAAAAAACTTCCAGATTTCTCAAGTAAGTTGGTTCTCTTCCATATTCCTCCCTTATTCTTAGGTTTTCTTCTTTTTTATTGTATAACAAAATGTCCAGAAGATGGGGCTTCGTACCTAGGGTTTTAGTTTTGAGTTTCTTGGTCTAATCCCATGGTTTTAGGTTCAATCCTACTCCCTTGTGGTGCGGCGGAGGTGCGGTTGAAGTGACGCACAAGGATTTGGGGGTCTTGACTCTTTTGGTAGGTGATTTCATATGTAGGTATTGTATAATGAGTTGGATTGCTGTATTTATGTTTCCATTATGTTCCTCATTCAGTATTTTGAATTCAAAAATTTATTTGGGTAGCATTTTAAAAGCGGTTGATTTTTAAGTGCCAATTTTGTGTGAAAATGGGTGTTTTATATGTGCAACCCATGTTGTGCCTCTTGATGTTGTTTTATAATTTAGGGACTGGATTTATAAAAATGTTTTGATGCTGAAATTAATGGTTTGGTATAATATTGGTCTCCATTTGGTTTTAAATGTGGTATTTTAGATGAATTTAATGTGCAAAATTTGATTACTTTTCTTCAAGTTGTTTTATGGAAATTATAAGGGGTTTATTAAGTTATACGAAAGGTGAAAAGAAGGTGTAGCTACTATTTTGAATGTGTGTGACCAGAACTGATATTTATATGTGGAAATTTATTTTGGTAGAATGTGGTGACTATTTGTGCACAATACGGGAAACCCGGGTAACTAGGTGGGCTAACGTGTACTAGTACGCTAGTGAACAGAGGGGTTTTTACCATGGTTCACTTATTAAGTATGGAATGGATAACACTAAATAAACTATAATGGAGATGATTGGAGACCAATAGGTTATGGGTATGCTCCCTACTAGTGGATCGTGCATGAGAACGAATTTCATTATGGTTACTTTCACCGAGGTACGAGGTACTTGGGGCTCACAACAAACTAGTACGTATGGGTGTTCCTTTGCTTGGTGCTCGTGGCCTTTTTGGAATTTATACATTCTTTATGGTATCTTGGGATGTTAAAACTAGTAGCTTGAATGTTTTATTCAAATTAAATCATTCTTTAAAGTTACCCCCATTGAAAGTTATTTTCTTTTCAAAGTTGCACTTTTAGAAATAAATACTATCATTATCTATTTATAACTATTGCAGGCCTTTTATTTTATAATGCCTATCACTTATAATCATTGGGTGATATCAAATTGGGCTTAGTATCACACCCTACTTACGCTTTTGGGTGTAAGTATACTTGATCATGTTTGACACAGGCAATGGCAAGGCCTTGGGCGATGGCGGTTCGGGTTGCTAGTTTCTCTCGATGGTGTGGTGTTGTGGAGACGGCTTGTGGGTGATGAACCCTTGTCGTGTGGAGACTCATGGGATGTTTGCCGCTACTTTTATGTACCTTTGGACCTATTGTGTCATGTTTAAACCCATATACTTAGTTCTGAATTTTTATTAAGTCTTGTTTGGAATAATTTTTCAGATTTGGTTTGTTGTTTGTTTTTGGTTATTTTATGAACCCAAACTCAGGTAAATCGTTCCCAAATAAATTTTTATGATACCCGGGAACTTGTGCCAGCACGTGGGGATGGGGAATGCCCTTCAGGTCTAGCCATGAGCTGGGTTTGGTGCCGGTTTGATGGCGACCAGATTCAGTTCGTGACAAAATGGTATCGGATGAGGTTAAAGATTTTGGGTTATATTGTTATTTTGGGATGAGTCGGGATAGATAGGAGCTAGGAATGTCGGGGATCGGGGTTTTGGTTTTGAGTAGGGTGTCTGGCCCGCACTTCTCATGGAAGAACCTGAGTCACCAGGGGATGTTGGAATTTACAGATTGACTTCACTTCCAGGTGAGACGTGTGGGCTGCAGACCACATGTAGACATCAGGCGGATGTGGAGTAGTTGTTTATTTTATTACTGAAATGTGTTTAGATTATTTATATTTGATGTATTTGATTAAATTTTTCAGAATTGTGGTATTGATTATTTTTTTGTGACTGTTGCATTTTGTAGCAACATGCCTCCCCGAAAAGCTCTCACGCACCCACGGGAGGAAGCCAGAGGGAGTTCCCCGACACAAAATGATCAGAGGATAGTCGAGGCCATAGTCCAGGATGTCTAGGCTCTAGGATATGGACAATCTATAGTTCCATATCCTGTTATAGAGGATGAGACTGGTCCTAGAAAAGACAAGTCCCAGGAGTTCCTGAAAAATAAGCCTCCAATATTCTCGAGGTAGCTTAGAACCCCAAGAAGTAGAGGAATGGTTTGGGAAGATCGAGCATATGTTTGAGTTACTGGAAACACCCGAGGAGCTCAGGGTGAAGTGTGCCTCCTTTCTGTTGGAGGGTCCCAGCCGTAAATGGTGCGAGTCAGTGCTTCAGGCTGGGAAGAATGAGGAGATGCGCTGGGGAGATTTCAAGGCTATCTTCACTGAACAATACTGCCCTAAGGTGTTGGCTTATGCCAGGTCTAGAGGGTTCATGGAAATTGTTCAGGGAAATCTATCTGTGATGGAGCATGCTAACCGTTTCATTGAGTTGGTTCGGTATGCTCCAGAAATTGTCTCTAATGAGAAAGCGAAGGCCTAGAGGTTTGAGAAAGGGTTGAGACCAGAGATATACTTCCAGGTGTTCTTGTTTAAGATGAGGACCTATGCTGAGGTCGTTGATCGGGCGTGCATGGTGGATATTGATAGCAAATGCAGGGGTGGTTTCTATGGTTCTGTATCAGTAGTGGGAAGTGGAAGATCCTCTTAGAAGAAAAGGAAGTGGGAGGATCATGTAAAGAAAGGAGGAGGTAGTTCAGGGAAATCTTCCAGGTAGTTTTTATCAGCAGCTTATGATGCGATATCGGTCGTGTGCCACCAGTGTGGGATGAATAGGCACATCCGTCCAGCATTCCCTCATCCTCCGAAGACCTGTTTCCAGTGTGGAGGTATGGGACATGAGCAACTCTTTTGTGGGATAGCACGTCCACTTCAATGTGGGGCAGGATTCATGGCTCCCAGAGGGGTACCACTACAGTCTGAGCCATCAAGGACTGGGGGAACTCGATTTGGCAGCTATGGTGGTAGGGCTGGGTCATCATCTGGGACGATCCAGTTCAGGGCACAACCACAGACTAGCGGTCGTCTTCAGGTAGAGACTGGACATCTCCATATAGTGGATCAGGCACCAGCAGGATCAGAGGCGAGACCGTCGACTGTTCGATGTACCATTTTGATTTCATCTTCTATAGCTGCTGCTCTTTCTGATACTGGTTCCTCTGTTTCATTCATTTCTGCCCGTTTTGTGGACATTCTGAATTTTCCAACTGATTTGATGTCATTTGCAATGGAGTTGGTGACACCGCTGGGAAAGAAGAAGGAGCAGGGTCTCAGGTTCCCATCATGTGCGCTTTCTGTGTCAGGGGTCAAGATGGAGTGGGACCTCTTGGTCTTAGATATTAAACTTTTTATATCATACTCGGCATGGACTGGCTAGTACACTTCCAGGCACACATCGATTGCTACAAACGGCGTGTGAGTTTCACGGCACCTGATGGGAGTCGTCAGGTTTTTCATGGAGAATGGGATCCTCGGTCAGGTGGCACAAGGCCTCTACTCCCAGATTTGGGAAGTGTTATCTTCCAGTTATCTTCTCTCATGATAGAGGATTGTCTTTCCCCTGAAGGTGCACTACCTCATGTACTGAATGAGTTTCCGGAAGTATTCCCAGATGATTTTTCAGGCATTCCCCAGGAGCGGGATGTGGAGTTTTCGATTGATCTAGCGCCAAGAACACAACCGATATCTCTTCCCTCTTATCGCATGACCCCCGCCAAGCTGAGGGAATTAATGATATAGCTGGACAACTTATAATCCAAAGGATTCATTTTCCTGTGTGTCTCTCCTTGGGCTTCTCCTATGTTGTTTGCGAAAAAGGTTGATGGATCCTCTCGGCTGTGCATTGACTACCGAAAGCTGAATAAGGTAACAATTAAAAACAAATACCCTTTTCCCAGAATAGGTGATTTGTTTGATCAGTTGAAGGGGGCATAGTGGTTCTCAAAGATAGACCTGCGTTCAAGGTATCATCAACTCAGGGTGAAGGAGTCAGATATCCCAAAGGCAGCCTTCCGATGTAGGTACAACCACTTTGAGTATTTGGTCATGCCCTTTGGAATGACAAATGCTCCAGTAGTATTTATGTAACTTATGAATAGGGTGTTTCATAAATAACTTGATTCCTTTGTTGTGGTGTTCGTGGATGTCATTCTAGTATACTCTAGCTCTGAGGAGGAACACGAACATCACTTGAGGGTCGTTTTGGGTACATTACGGGATCACCACCTCTATGAAATGTTGTCAAAGTGCACTTTCTAGATCAGGGAGGTGAGATTTCTCGGGCATGTGATCTCAGAGCATGGAGTTTCAGTGGACCCTGAGATGATTAGTGCGGTTATTTCATGGGAGCTGCCGAAGAATGTGTTCGAGATCAAAAGTTTCATTGGCCCGGATGGTTATTATAGGCGATTCATTCAAGAATTATCTCATCTTGCTTCACCGATGACTTCCCTCACCCGGAATGGGGTGATGTTTGTATGGGGTGATGTTTGTATGGGGTCCAGAATTTCAGGCTTCATTCGAGGAGCTGAAGAGGTTATTGACTACTGCCCCCGTGCTGATTTTTCTAGAGGCTGTAAAGAGATATGTGGTTTATTGTGCTGCTTCAGGTATGGGTGTTGGGTGCATGCTTATGTAGGATGATCGCATGGTGGCATATTGCTCTCGCCAACTCTGGCCACACGAAAAGAACAACCCAACCCATGACTTGGAGTTGGCAGCAGTGATGCATTCTTTGAAGACATGGCGTCACTACCTCTTTGGGGAGAAGTTTGTGGTCTATTCTAATCACAAAAGCTTGGCTTATATCTCTCATAGAAGGACCTCAATTTGAGGCAGTGTCACTGGATCGAGTACTTGCAGGGGTTTGACATTGACATTGTCTATACCCCAGGTAAGGGTAATGTAGTGGCCGACACCTTAAGAAGAAGGGTTCCATTGCAGGCTTTGAAGAAGTACAGTGATGAGTGGAAATTGATGGGGATCTTTTCTTAGATGCATGTGGAGACCAAGGAACACAGTGGAGGGGCATTATTGGCGAGCGTCTAGTTGACTCCTTCTCTATTGGAGTTGATTCATTGAAAACAACCCCGTGATGAGCTTTTTCAGCGGTCGAATTAGTTTCATCATGGTGGGGAGACATACTTTGATTGGTCATCGTCTCCCGAGGGCATATTGTGCTTAAAGGGATGTTCAATAGTGCTGTTATCTCTACGGAATGTGGTGATGCAGGATAGCCACCAGTCTTAGTGTGTTGTCCATCCGGGTTCCACTAAGATGTATTATGATGTTCGTCGACAGTTTTGGTGGCCTAGAATGAGACTGGACATAGCAGAATTTGTGTCGAGATGCTACACATGACAGCAAGTGAAAGCAGAGCACCAAAGGCCCTCTGGTTTTCTCCATCCACTACCCATTCCTACATGGAAGTGGGACGAGGTTTCCATGGACTTCATTGTTGGATTACCTCATACAACTAGAGGTAAGAATGCCATCTCGGTGGTGATTGATCATCTAACCAAATCAGACCACTTCGTTCTGATTAGAGATACATCTATAGTGGATGAGTTGGGACGTTTGTATCTTCAAGAGGTGGTGAGACTCCATGGTGTTCCATCAGCAGTTGTCTCATATAGAGACCCTCATTTCACATCTCAGTTCTAGGAAGGCCTTCAGAAGGCCTTGGGGTCCCAGATTAAGATGATCACAGCATACCATCCGCAGACGGATGGTCAGACAGAGCGGGCGAATCAGATTTTGGAGGACATGCTTCATGAATGTGTCCTAGACATTACAGGTTATTGGGATACCCATTTGGGATTGGTTGAGTTTTCTTATAATAACAGTTACCAATCCTCTATTCGAATGGATCCTTTTGAGGCGCTCTATGGTCGGCCTTGTCGGTCCCCCCTGTGTTGGGCTGAAGTAGGTGAGACCTCACTACTGGGGCCAAGTATAGTGCAGGAGACATTTGAGAAGGTAAAATTAATCAGGCAATGTTTATTGACAGCTCAGATTCATCGTAAATCATATGCTAACCAGAGGCGTCGAGACCTAGAGTTTTCTGTGGGTGACAAAGTATTTTTGAAGGTGGCCCCTCGTCTGGGCCATCGTCGATTGGGGAAGCAAGGTAATCTTACTCCGTGGTATTTCGAGCCATTTGAGATTTTCGAGCATATTGGAAAGGTGGCCTACAGGTTGGCCTTAACTTCTCAGTTGACTTCCATCCATGATGTCTTCCATGTTTCTGAGTTGAAGAAATACTATCCGGATCTGTCCCATGTGTTGAGTTGGGAAGAACTAGAGATAGAGCCTGACTTTTCTATTATTGAGAGGCCAGTGAAAATAGTGGACTCCAAAGAGAAGACACATCAAGGGAAGTCTACTCCATTTTTCTGGGTTCTATGGCAGCATGGAAATGATACACATGAGACATAGGAGCGAAAGTCGTGGGTCGAGGAAGAGTACCCATTCTTGTTTTCCAATCAAGCCTCATGTTGTCTTTCTGAGGCAGAAAGTCCTTCATGGTGGATAGAATTGTCACATACCTGACATATTTTAAATGTATTTTTCATTTAATTTACATCCATTCTTTTTTTTGGTTGTTTTTCATGCATTTTTGAAGGAAATAGTGGGTTTCCAAAATTTGGGCCACGAGAGAGCCCATTTTCAATTTTGAAAGTAAATTTTGATTCTCTAATAAATCCTTAGTTTTTAAACATTTTTCACCCATTAAACATCCATAATGACCTTCATTTAATTATTAAAACCACAAAATAATTTTGGGCCCCTTAAAAATTCATTAGCATCTTGGATTTGGGCGATCAAATTTGGTATTGGGCCAACCCGAAAGGCCATTTCCAGTTTTAAAATTGTTTTTTAATTCTTTCATAAAATATTTATTTTTTATCCTTTTTCGGTGATTCCACCTCTCACACATTCCTACTGAACTCATCCGCACCCCCATATTCGTTTGTGCTTCTTTGGAGCTGAGAATCATCCCAATTTATGGCCTAACTTCTAAAGCTCCAAAAAATGTCCAGATTTCTCAAGTAAGTTGGTTCTCTTCCTTATTCCTCCCTTATTCTTAGGGTTTACTCTTTTTTATTGAATCCCCAAATGTCCATAAGATGGTTATTCGTACCTACGGTTTTAGTTTTGAGTTTCGTGGTCCAATCCTCTGGTTTTAGGTTCAATATTACTCCCTTGTGGTGCGGCGGAGGTGCGGTTGAAGTGACGCACAAGGATTTGGGGGTTTTGACTCTTTTGGTAGGTGATTTCATATATAGGTATTGTAGAATGAGTTGTCTTGCTGTATTTATGTTTCCATTATGTTCCTCATTCAGTATTTTCATTGAAAAAATTGATTTGGGTAGCATTTTAAAAGCGGTTGATTTTTAAGTGCCAATTTTGTGTGAAAATGGGTGTTTTACATGTGCAACCCATGTTGTGCTTTTTGGTGTTGTTTTATAATTCAGGTATTGGATTTATAAAAATGTTTTGATGATGAAGTTTATTGTTTTGTATAATATTGGTCTCCATTTGGTTTTAAATGTGGGATTTTAGATGAATTTAATGTGCAAAAGTTGATTACTTTTCATGAAATTGTTTTATGAAAATTATAAGTGGTTTATTGAGTTATACGAAAGGTGCAAAGAAGGTGTATCTACTATTTTAAATGTGAGTGACCTGAACTGATATTTATATGTGAAAATTGATTTTGGTAGAATGTGGTGACTATTTGAGCACAATACGGGAAACCCGGGTAACTAGGTGGGCTAACTTGTACTAGTACGCTAGTGAACAGAGGGGTTTTGACCATGGTTCACTTAGCAAGTCTGACATGGATAACACTAACAAAACTATAATGGATATTATTGGAGGACACTAGGTTATGGGTATGCTCCATACTAGTGGCTCATGCACGAGAACGAATTTCATTATGGTTACTTTCACCGAGGTACGAGGTACTTGGGGCTCACAACAAACTAGTACCTAGGGGTGTTCCTTTGCTTGGTGCTTGTGGAATTTTTGGAATTTATAGTTTATTTATGGTATTTTGGGATTTTAAAACTAGTAGCTTGAATTTTTATTCAAATTAACTCATTATTTAATGTTATCCCCATTGAATGTTATTTTATTTTCAAAGTTGCACTTTTAGAAATAAATGCCACCATTATCTATTTATAACTCTTGAAAGCCTTTTATTTTATAATGCCTATCACTTGGAATACATGGGTGATATACTATTGGGCTTAGTATCACACCCTACTTACACCATTGGGTGTAAGTAGACTTGATCTTGTTTGACACAGGCAAAGGAAAGGCCTTGGGCGATGGCGGTTCGGGTTGCTAGTTTCTCTCGATGGTGTGGTGGTGTGGAGACAGCTTGTGGGAGGTGAACCCTTGTTGTGTGGAGTCTAATGGGCTGTTTGCTGCTAGTTTTATGTACCTTTGGACCTCTTGTGTCTTGTTTAATCCCATATACTCAGTTCTGAATTTTTATTAAGTCTTGTTTGGCATAATGTTTCAGATTTGGTTTGTTGTTTGTTTTTTGTTATTTTTTGAACCCAAACTCTAGTAAATCGTACCCAAATAAATTTTTATGATACCCGGGAACTTGTGCCAGCCCGTGGGGATGGGGAACGCCCATCGGGTCATTCCATGAGCTGGGTTTGGTGCCGGTTTGATGGTGACCAGATTCGGTTCGTGAAACCTAGGGTATAATCCAATCTCTAAACTTAACAGAGGCCTCATATTTTTTATCTAAAGACCGGTTTATTTATTATTCAATATTTCTATAAAACCGCATGTGAGTGCAATTAAGATATATCAACAATTAATTATTGGAACTTCAGGCCATAGAATTAGGAACCATATTCGTGCCTGGTCTCAATTATATTTGTAGATATTTTACAAGGCTTTATGTGGAAAAAATAGGGATGTTACATTTTCCATACCATAGAGATCTAAATCTTAAAAATCTAAATAAAAGCCTACCAAAAGAGATTAGTGTACTGAGCATTCATACAATTCTCCCGCTCCCATTTTCTCTAATGTACATTATCATGGTGCCAAAAAACACATATTACGGGAATTAATCAGCCATGAAGGATCCCTTCATATCAGTCTGTGATATATATCAGTTACTCAAAATAGGTAGCTCCATCAACAATATACATCTTTCCCAAGTCAATAACATGTGATACATCATGCACAAACTTGTTTATTTATGTTATGGGGAAGATGTCATATAACCGATCTAATAGTAGTGGTTGAGTTATGTGGTAAACCACATCGCCAACTATACACAATATATAGAAATGACTAATGAATCTCGAAGATAGATTTCTACCACATCCAAATAATTATAATCCACATCGGGGTTGAACATATAGGAACACACTGTCTCCCTCATCAAACTAAAAAAAATATCCATCATCATTCCTCATAAGACATATGATGGTTCTGCATCAACCTCATTTTATCCTAGATGATCTGAACCTTCTATGTAGTATCTTGGACTAACTATGAGACAATAATTGTTAACTCTCTTGGGTTAGTCTAGCATATTGGTGACCAATATGGTCATCTATAAAGGGACTTGGATGGTTTCATACTGATGGGGGAATTGTAACTATTTTTTATATAAATTTGATTTGTGGTTGGTGATCACAACAACTATATAAAAACTCCATCATGAAAGCCCATAGCATTTTCTCTATGTTCTTAATGCTCTACTCAATATAGTTATCAGTTTGGGGGTGGTGAAAAGATGTTCTCATACCTAAATGATTTCCAAAAGCATCAGTTAATCACTTCCATAAATGAGATATGAATTGATTGTAATGGCCATAAATGATCATCAACAAAACTCCATAGGGTCAGACTATCTCCTACATGTAGAGTCATTCCATGATCTTTATCAAACTATTCTCTTAGATAGCTGGGAAGTGGGTTGACTACATTAGTTAGTCTGTTCTCACATAGATAGAAATGGGTCCCCTGGACGTACATGGTAACCCCATCATGTAGTCCATGGATATCACATCCCACATTCACTCTGTAACCTCAAGGGGTTGACATAAACCAATTAGAACCTGGTTCTAATCCTTCACGTAGTGAAAAGAAAGGCATCAATATACATAATCTGTAACCCACATAATCACCCATGGACACCAAAAGTAACATCAGAGGTCATGGAACATATTTTCCACAACTGGATATACTACCAGAGGAGTTGTATGAAACTGTCAATGATCCAGCTCTAACATGATTACATTTACTATTGTGCATCCTCTGAGAATAATTTCTTTCTCCCCACCATCATAAATTAAATCATGAGCATATCCAGTAGATATCTGTGTACAAGGGTCTTTCAGTTGGTATCCCCAAGATTTACATCCCTGAACCTACTAGAATTTGGAGGGGTAACAACCATAAAATAGAAGGAATATAATCCCTATCCACCCAAAAGGTAAATTATAATGACACTAACTGATCTATCTCCTTTCTCAACAACTGCAAAAAATATCACCAGTTGAGAGTATCTTCTACAATGTTCCCCTTCCAGGAGTATATACAATCATGAAGTCACAATCCTAGAGGAACTGTATCCATCACATTTTCAATAAGTTATTATTATTAGGAGAGAATATATTCGTTATAATATTGTGTTTATAATAGATGATAAACCCCTCACCCATAAGGTAGTGTCACCAAATATTTATCCAGAAGGCAACCATTACTAATTCAGGATTACTAGTTTAATAGTTATACTCATGTGGACTCAAATGGCCATTCCATAGGAAATCACCTCCTAGATCAACATAAAAACACAACCAATATAGGTTCAAGATGAATCATAGAACACTACATACTCGAAACCCTCCTATGACAATATCAATATTGTAGTTCTCATTAATCTATGTCTAAACACCACAAAAGCTTATTAGAACCTCTCTTTCCACATCAAAGGTTTCACCTTTTTGGTCAAATATGTCACGATAGTTCATATAATTTAGAAATCAGGTATGAATATATAATAGTATCCTAAAAAACTCATGGATAATCCTCACCGTTATCATGCTCTTATGTGGATCTCGTGCTATCACAACTTCAACCTTTACCGAGTCCACTTCAATACTTTCTACAGAGATAAAATTTCCTAGAAAGTGGACCTACTAAATCTAAAACAAGCACTTTGAGAGATTCTAGTAATGATGGTGCTCTCAGAGTGCATCTACAACCATACTCAAGTGTCTCACATGCTCCTCCTTAAATATTGAGTACAGTACGGTATCACCAATGAAGTCGACCATGAAACAGTCTATGAAAGGATAAAAGATCCAGTTCATGCGTTTCATGAACATTGATAAAAAATTCATTATTTTAAAAGAAATCAATATGTAATCATTGTGACCATAGAGTCATCTAAATGTCATCTTATTTATATCCTTGTCTCGTACTCACAACTGGTTATAACCTGATATGATGTCAATCTTTGTGAACCATCATGCCAATATCCCCAAATTAATGTAGTCATTCGTGCCTTGTAGTTGCTAATTTTTCATTATGGTAACCTATTTTAGGAAAGGGTACCCCAAACAAAGTTATAATATCTTATTCACCTTCTTGGAATGAAACACTAGGGATGCCTATGGTGTAACACTTTCTATATTAATGCCCTTCCTCTGTAAGTCTTATAACAAAACCCTCTTATCATAAAGCTCTGTGAGATACATAAAAAATGATTGAATAGTTATCAGGTTCATCTTGAGGTTTAGATCATGTAGAAATATATCTATTAGTTGGGAGGTAAGCCTAATACATTATCTTGAAAGAATTTCTCATAATCCGCCACCACTACAGGGAAATAAAAACTCAAATCATCAACTACCGCATGATTCATCATATACAACTGATTGGTAATCACCATTACCCTCCTATGACTGAGTCTATCCTCTCCTTCATGGGTTTCCTTTTTCACCCATAAAGGAAAACATGATTCCATCACTATGGACATACCTCATCCTCCCCTGAAAACAGTCTATATGGTTATGAACTATAGATAACCAATCCATACATAATATCATGTTGCAAGGACATATCACTGCTACAATGATATCCAAATAGAAACTCAAACATCTAAGAGTCAGGAAACACTGTACGCATAAGTGTGTGACTGATGAGTTATATCCATAAGGAATTACCATGCATGAGGGATGGGTCTAGCGCTAAATCAAAATCTCTATGTCACATATCAGTTAAGTGGAAATAATGGAATGAATCATAGCTATGTTAATTAGTAATGAAACATTGTTAGAAAAATCATACATCATTCCTCATATCATCCATAGAGCCTCTGGGTCATAGTCCATGACCTCCTGTAGCTTTACTTTCCCCTATCGTCTAGGTCCCATAGCTTGATTTGGACCACCAAGGGGTGGTGGTGGTAATAGGTCGAAATGTACACCACCCCCAGCTACTCTCCCATATCCTCTTCCATGCTCATCACCTTGTTGACTATTATACTCCCACCACTATATCTTCTAAGGTGGCCCATCAGATATCTCTCTGTTAGAAATATGGTGGGTAGTATAATCTCATGCAAGATGTCCCCTACCATCAAAATAGTATCACCCACATTCCTTGGGCATAATAGAACCATCTTATGATCCCAAAACCATCGACCCTCTATACTAGGAATGTCTACTAAAATTTCTCAGATATCACGGTCCCTGAGACTGACCTCGGATCCCTACCGGTAAAGTCTCCACTCTTGTGTTCCCATTGCCAGTAACAAATATCTTTGTTGGGATAACTAGAAAAATCTCAACCACAAAATCATGTTCTAGAACCCCAACATATGTTGGAATTCATAGAGGAATAATATTGGCTCAGATGTATCTACATAGTCCTCACTCAAAGGTCGGAGCCTAAGAGAACCGATCAAAAACAATATTCATCGAGTACCTAGAGCGGTTGGTGAGAATTGATGAATACTCATCCAATGTTGTACTACCCTAATAAAGTAATGGAAGATCATAGATGTGTACAATCCTAAGAACATATAGAAATAACTCCTCTTTGAAATGGTTCTCAAACTCTCAAAATGATAGAGCCACTTCATCATATAACAAGTTCACCAAACCCCATTATCATCCAACTGATCAATAGAGAAGGCTGGCTTCGTGATCCACCATCTAATCTTTATGTGTTCTGAAATGATAAAATACTCAAGCTATCACCTCAATCCAGTCCCAAAATTCCTATGGGTTAGGATAAACATGGAATCAAAGGGGGATATGTTGCTAAATCTCTTAAAGCTTTCTCATCCTAAAAACCGCTAATGATGCTACCGCGGGTACAATGTGCCACTTGATTGGTGGGGGTATGGATTGTGAATCACTTAGAGGTAACACGACCACAACAAGCCCAGATATCAATGAATCTTAACTGAGGGGATTATCCCCATGATCATAATTCCAAATCCTAGATGACAACCAAAATAGAAGAATCTTGAAATAGATAAGATGCACCATGGTTAATGAGTATATTTAGAGAGATGAAACAAGAAGGATATGGAAATAAAAAAACTCTTTTTTGCTGCATGAATTTATTTTTTCCATTCAAATTTTGTATACATATAATGATTCAATAGGTTGGTCATTAGAGTCTGGATGTAGGAATACGCTAGCCACTATGACTACACAGGAGTCCTTGGACTAAAAAATAAACTCCATACACCTAACAAAATTTCCCCAATAAAAACTCAATAAATCTAGTCCTAAGGTAGAACTGACTTCTTTAATATCACTCCATCATGAGCCTTCTTATAGGGAGTAGTTCAGTTGTTACCCCAAGCCCAGCTCCAAGACCATAAATGATGAATTGTGAACTACTGATAAATAATGCATGCATATATCTAATTAACACTATCAATGTATGAAAAAATTACTAAAAGAGAAATAAGGCAAACACAAGCCCACCAAAAATAATAAAAAAATGTTCAACCTAAATGTAATGAAGGAGACTACTATAAAGGTGAATATAGGAACAAACCACAGTATATCTATCTCACTATGATATTTCTAGTCTTGGACCCTCTAAGTCTCTGTAAAAAGAATGATCATATACCTAAGACATGACAGGTTTTTGGTAAATTCCACACTGTGGTGAGTATAACAACACCTAGTAGTACAACCCAAAATTCCTAAGAACATAAAAATAGAAATAACAGTCATCACAACACAGGTATATGTGTACATAACATATAATAATAATTTTCCAAATATACTCAACTAAGAAACATATTATCAAGGAAGTGTCACAACCATAATGCCAGTATATGAATCTGGTATGAATATTCAACATTTCACTCATCCAGGAGAACACACTTCATGAGTCAAATAACACTAATGATGTCTTTATGGGATGTATTTCTCATATGCTCTATCCGTTAGATTTATACATTATAAATATGAAGAAAATGATGCACATATATGGATCACAAACCAAGTCCATGAGGTATAACAAAAAATCAATCTAGAATAACCAGCTAAATACAGGATCGATGCCAGCATAGTGTTGGTTAAAATGAAACCATGAACTCCACCTAGGGTAACATGATGATAGAAGATATCATATATGGCCTCATAAAGGGATTCCAGTAACTCTATCATTTAATTTACACTGAAGGGATCACTATCCTAAGTTTAGGACATGATTCCATACAAACCCCCATGGAATGGCTACGGGGAACATATCCTAGTGAAATATGTCCAATATAAAGAGAATAATTTCCCTATTAAATCTTGAATGGAGTAAAAAACAAGTAATGGTTGTAAAAGGTGTTTCCCATCGCATCTGTGTTCCGTTTGTGGAAAATGGCCCCTATCCATGTTTGTGCTTGAGTACATGGCTTGTCTGGACGCATGTACTCATAGTTGTGTTTGTGTATGGACAATAATGTATTTGTTTGGAAATTCGTATCCATGTATGGTTGGTTATGTATCATCCAAGATGTACGTAAAGTCCCGGGTTATGGGTAACATGTTGTGTGATAGGAGTCGCATGTCATGTGATACTTAAATACACACGGAAACCATATCACCACACTAGTGGTCGCATAGGCCATGGAATCCTATATAACCGATATTGCTTCATCAGGATTTTCCAGAAACCTAGAATATTTTTCAATGTATTCCCATAGACCCATCACATTCCATTCCACCACTAATTGTTCCATAAGATCACAGATCGGGATCAACTGAACTCATCGGTCACCAAATATCTGATTTTTGGCAATTTGATTACTTGGGAAATCGATATCTAATGTCACTATCACCACAAACATAGTAAAAATTCACTTGAATTATTGACATGGTATCGATCTTTCATCAACATTATCTTATCATGATCTCATCATCATCTTAATCCTGATTCTACAATTAAAATTAGTTACACCAAGAAATGGGTGCACAACGATTGTTTATCCATTATTTTTCGAACAACGGGCTAAGGGATTTACCCATGTTGAATGAAGAAATGGGAAAGTTGAATGAAAAATCATAGACACGAATAGTAGTAATCTCCCATTATTGGTGTTGGATTTGATTTTTATGTTATAACTACAAACAAAGAGATCAATAAAATACGAAATTTTCCAAACAAATCACTACAAATATACCCATCTTATAATACTACTGATCTGTAAATAACTCTAATTTTTATTGATATGTGTTTATTATAGAAATACTTAATAGAAAAAAATAAAAAATTACAAATTAATACATATATTTGGATCAATCCAAGATTAATAATGACTCGACATCGTTGTCTTTGGTTAGATCCCTTAATTCTATTTCACATCGATTGTTAATCCTGGATTTGGTTGTCATTTTTCTACAAAAACATATCTAACATCTCCTTATATCTCCAAGGTTATGTGTCTAATGATAATACATAACATAGCGATTTAATTTCAGAATACTTATAAATTGTACCTACATCCTCTAAAAAAATAAATAATTAGCTTATTTTATTTTATTAATTCGTCCATGGTGAATTTTCAACAATCAATCCATGAAGACATTGGAAATGTAACACCTAGGGTAAAACCAATTCTATAAACTCAATGGGGGCCTCATATTTCTGATCTATGACTTTTTTTAATTGTTATTCCACTTTTTATAGGAAAACTGTTCATGTTCACATTTTATATATTTTATATATTTCAAAAATTAATTTCATGGAAACCATGCCATATAATAACACACTGTCTTAGTGCCTAGTCTCAAAAATATTAATAGACATATTTGAAGACATTATCGGGGAAGAAGTTTTTTACAAGAAAAAATAATACCAGACATGAATTAGGATGGATAAATTCTTTATAATTGTTTAAAATTAATTTTAATTATTAATTAATGTGTTAACCTATCTAGAATCATTTTTCATTGATTTTCTGGAAGAAATAGTGAGGTATTCATAACATGGTTAGTAAGATAACTATTAAATTTTATTTATTTGGTTAGTATACCTTCCTTGAACACTTATTCATATATTTACCACACATACCATTATTATTTACACACACGATCATTATACTAATCATAAAAAAACTATATACGATCAGTATTAACTTTCCATGGGCTTCTTTCTTCTATGGTCAACATACCAAGCATGAGGACAAAGCTAACATAACTTCCATTCTTATGTTATTATATATTCACAGTTTCTAGATTTACCATGTCTAGTTATTTAGAATCTTTTTCCTTGTTTTTTTTGAACCATACTTTTTTATAATTTATTTTATTTTATTCACTGAGCATTTGTGATAGAATTAGAATTTGAATTCGATTATTCAAACATGTATTTCATAATTTTTTTTCTCCCCACTAATTTCACTTTTTAACCCATTTCTTACCTTGACTATCTCCGTCTCTCTTTATTCAGAACCTCTAAAGAACCCAACCCCAATTGATAATGTCAAAATTGAAATACAACTTCGATGTTGTGCCTCCTATCGAGAGTAATGCCGCTAAGAAATAATGGAAAATTCTACCGGAACATTATTTTATAATATTGTTCTTTTATAATTAATTTAATTTCATTGATAGATTACGATGCAGGCAATATTAGGTCTAAACGAAACATTATTATCAATTAATATATTATTTAATAATTACCATTATAACCTAGAAGTTAAATTATTTGGTATGAAAGAAATGAAAATTTTATGAATAATAAATCCTTTACACTCATTAATTTTTTTATTTATTTTAATGAAATATTATAATAATTTAATATAAAAAAAGTTTTTTCTGAAAAAACGTATTTTTTTTCTAAAAGACGATTTAGTGATGCTTCACACACATAATTTAAACTTAATATATAATTTTTTTCAAATTTTTTTATTAAATGAAAAAAAAAATTTATATTAAAATATAAAATTTATCTTAGGGTTAATTTTTCATATTTTTCTTAAATGCTACATTTTTTGATGAATAGTAAAAAACACCGAATTTTAATAGAAAACTGCTATTCTATTTAAATTTTTTATAATGTAAATTTTTTATTCAATTAGGTTTATAGTAAAAATTATTCAATTAAAGATATTTTAATCTAATATATGCCTGTTGAATAATTTTCATATTGTAATTTGAAATAAAAAACATCATAATCTTTTGAACATTTTCTCTTTGAAAACATGATTTCTCTTCACTCATTGGGTTTAATTTTAAATTAAAATTTTCATATTAAAGTGAAAGAAATTTGGAAAATTGGATTCCATATTTAGAATCAGAATAATTTATATTATATAGTAAGGTAAATTTTATTTTATTCATTAATGAATAATAATAATAGGCAAAATTATTTACTACAATTATGGTAAAAATTGATTTCCAATGGGTTAATATAAAAATAAAATGGTTAAAATAACCTTAAAACTTGTCCAGATTATTTTAAATGACAATATTGTGATTTTATCATGAATAAAGATCAATAATAATACATTTTTGAATATTTTGGAACATGAAAAATGTTGGTACACCTTTTATTGTCAAAAAGTACAATTGTATCACTCATCTCAGTTATAAAAATCCCCCCCATATCTTCTCTTCATTACACATTAAAACCGTTTTTCCCATTAACCACCCTAATAACATAAAATATTACAAATCATCATAATAGAATCCTTATTTTGGGTATAAAACCCTCATATGATAGATTTTTGTGCAATCCTAAGGTGGTTACCCTATAAAGATTTAATATTCTTCGACGAACATTTTTATTTAATTTATTCCTCCACGTCCATAATTGATTATTAAAACATGATGATACAATAAAATCGGTATCATATATATAATTATATGTTTTTATGTTAATTTCATTACTACTTCCATGGAAACTTCAATCAGAAGAGTTTTTTAATAATCATTTTTGTTTATGGGGGACTACCATCACATGAAGTGATGCCTTTCATTTTTTCCATTGAAACCTATCATGGTTTGATATAATGATTTATATAATGTTTATATATAAAAGTTATACTATAATTTTACCAATGTATTAATTGTATCATATATAAAATTTTCTACTTTCCACTTTTTATGGGGTATGATTGTGCTGCTCATGTGTACGACATACAACCTTCTCACGAAGTCTTGAAATTCATATTTCACTAATACATTACACGAATGATGATAATGATAAATTTAATTAATATATGTGTTATAAATGAAATAAATATGATATTAATAAAATATTTATTAATATTAAAATATAACAAATCATTTTGATTTCTTAACTTTTCACTCATTGAATGATGATAACAGTGCTGGTGTATATGTGGACTACTGGATTCATGAGGTGATGTGACTCTCTTTTAATGACTACACCACATGGATTATATATATAATTATATTTAAAAAATTAATATGGAATTTTTATACTATTATCATTATTTAAATTAATAATATTACTTACCATTCTTCCTATAATGATCATTGAGAAATTGAATCATTTCACATGCATACAAATGACCTACCTTCACCATGATTGTATCATTATTAATTTACCTTAACTATATTTTATGATTGGTTTTTAATTTATAATTAATTTATAAATAAGAAAAATATTTAATTGTTATTATTAGATATATGTTTAAATAATTACCACCTAGAGAATAGGCACCTTCCCAATTCATTTTTGACACTTAAGTGAATTATCATCGAAATACACAATGAACAACTGATTTATTAAGTAATTGTATATAACATGGTAATTAATGGAATAAAATTAATAATAAATATTAAATTTTTATTAATAATTTAAATAATTAACCTATGTATATTATTCATGAATATAATGAATGTATGTGACGTATCATAATCAAGGCAATAGACTTCATCCCAATTTCCTTTCATTGATATATATTTTATTTTTATGCACCCAGTTATTTCATATTGTGTATATACTTCCCTTTTTAAATTTAATACCACAATTAATTCACAATTAATTCTCTTTTATGTTTCAATTTCATTTATTTAATACATGGGGATATTATTTGAAAATTAAAAAGTTATAATGGAAATTATAAAATATCCAATCCTCTTATCATTATAAAATTTCTATTAAAACAATCAACTACATAGGACTATTTTTAATCAGAAAATAAATTAACATTAAATATACATAGTATTATATTATGGATTTTTATTATTTATCAAACTTTATAGAATCTTTACATATAGTGTCCACTTTGAATGTTATTTTATTAACTTGGGAAATCATGATAAATCTGCATCCTTTACGAAATACAAATATTTGTTAATAAGATATGTTATTTATGTATAGAATTTATTATTAGATATATAATGAATTATTTGGAAATGTAATGATTTAAGTTCCCTAAAATATTATATCCCATCTATGTATCAGTAGGTCTCATGGGTCAAATACGTTTTCCAAAGTAAATGTGTTTCTAACTGTAATTTTAAACCATCCTGTGAAAGGATTTGATGATAGAGTTATCATGATTCATGGGATAAAGAAATCTGATAATTAAACATTTAAATAATATATAATTAATTTATTATCATTATCCATGATATTTTCATCATAATATAATCATTAGATTAATTTCATTTGTATTTATTGATGAAATAAAATATGTTTTCAATTATTTACCATTCCATATTAAAAGTTTCTGATATTATCTTAACATTCATGTTATTTAAATGGAATTTTTGTTAAATTATTTACCATTCTATATTTATCATGATATATTCTTGTTTACTTAACCCTTGATGAACATTTTATCTCAACCTAAATTTTTTTCTTTCCCCGTGATATGAAGAAGAAATATTGGAATGGGTTATCATGGTTTAAATTCATTTTATTTTGTTATTTATTATGTTTTATTTTGTATTCCTAATGTCAAATGGGTATCTCGTAAAGTTTTGGACATCCAAAATTGCAATACTAATTAGTCCATCATGATTTTTCACTTTTCATCTATGACAATGTAATAAATTAATGCCCAAACTCATGTTTACTGGATTTGAGTTTGTTACGTATGATGTTAAAGGATGTTTAATAGAAACCATGGGATCTAGATTATAGAAAACATAGATTAGGGAAAATAACACTATGATAGAATTTTAGAAAATGTATATAATAATTTCTTAGTGGTTTTAAGGATTATTATGTTCTATTTACTAGAAATACATCTTTATCTGGATACTATATTTAGATGTGGTTCTTGAATAAGGATTATTAGGGTTAATAAATATAAAAAGGGTGTATTGGGCTTGACCTAATTATCATATGGTGCATGGAAATGTTCCTTACAACATACATTGTTTAACACTCTAACGGGACAAGCTTAGGATACATCACATTTTCATTAAAAACCACTACGAATGATTTTAAAATAAATATATCCCTGATGAAAACTTGTTTACAATTACGATATTAAAAATTTATAAATTTTAATTTATGATAATTGTCAGAACATATATTGAATTTGTAATTATGATTTAAAACTCATAATTTTATGATCAAATCGATATATTCCATTGTTTAGAAGTGGAAGAAGAATGGAATAGTGGTTTAAATACATATAGAAAATGTTGAGATTTCCCTATTGAAGAATCCAATAAATATACTGTTGGGACTCTGAAAATTTTTGTTATGTTAGGGAAGCTTTATTAGGATATAGAAATAATAATTTTCTAGAAGGATAAACCTATTACCCAATTATATTGTCCTATAGTGGATTAACTAATGTGATAGATGCCCTGTCATTAGGTTGAAATACTAATCCAATGGAAGAAGAGAAATGGATTAAGTCTCTGGAAAAGACATTTATGTACTTTAGATGTGGTAAAAAGAAAAAGGTTACACGTGCAGAGTATAATAAAAAATGTGATTCTAATCAATGGTGGTTACTGATAGAGAATATGGGGGATGAATTTGAAATAGATCTCAATGAATGAAAAATTGATAAGGTGACATTGTTTTATGAATAATTATTTTCTGAGAAACAAACTAAAAATAAGAGAAAGTTCCATGGATAAAATAAAGTGGGAGAATAATGTTTTCTGGAGTATAATGGTACCTTTACAATGCTCTATTGGTTTGATAAAAATTATATTTGCAACATGGAGTTAATGAATGAAAATTTATTCATAGGGAATAATACAAGTCTTTTAAGGGCATTGGTATCTCAAAATTTTTAATCATATGATGAAAAAGTTTTATACACCATCAAAACAGAGATGTAATTATATAGATATTACATATTCAAGGGAAATAAAAAGAATAAAATTTCATCTGACCACCATGACGAAGGGAATTCATCAAAGAAGAAGAAGAAAATACAATGTCTTTTATTTTGGAAAATATCTGTACTGCATCCCCCAGGAAAATTTAGGAAGAGATTTGGATTTTTTATAAGTGTGAAGATAAGGGTAATAGTGCTCTTGAATGTATGGGGAAGAAAAAATAAAATATTTCATGTTCTTTAGTTGTAAATAGATGGGTCACTACACAATTGAATGCCCCATGCATCAACGTAATCCACTATACCACATAACAAGGGGGAAGGACAAGCATATTCAAACGCTACAACTAAGGTGGAAATACCAAATGATGTGGTCGTAGGAACTTTAATCCTGTATTCCAATGTAGATAATATTTTTTTGATTCTTTAACCTCAAACTATTGTTTATCTACACCGTTTTCAATTAAAATTAGATACTTCACTTTTAATTTAAGAAGGGAGTTATTTGTCACAACTCATAGGGGAAGGATCATCATAACATGTTAATGCTTTGATGTCCCCATTAAGAGACATAAAAAATATCTATTTTATAACCTTATTATAATACCCATGGATGAATTTGATATAATCCCTGGTATATAATAATTTTTAACACATTTAGTAAATATTTATATCTAGAAGAATGAAATTATGATTTCCGAGGAATAGGTAGAGTTACTTATCTTTAGAGTAGATAATTCATTATCTATGTCATATCTAGACCCATGACCAAAACATCTACTGGGTTATATGCTTGTGGAATAATAGAAAACAAATCAAGGGATGGAGAATATAATATTCAAGTTGAGGATATACCTATTATATTGTAATACAATGATGTATTTCATATGGAATTAACTGGAAATAACCTAGAGCAAGATGTTGAGTATTCTGTTGATTTAACACATGATGAAAGTTCAATATAAAAGTCTCTCTAGAGTGTTCAATGGGGGAATTAGTGGGGTTGAAAAAAGAACCCGAGGATTTGGGTGATAATGGTATTATTCATCCAACAATGTCTACACGGGGAAACCCTATTCTCATTTTAATAAGAATGATAGACCCATGATATTAAGAATTTATTTCTTGGAAATTGATGCAATTATGATAAATAGAAATAATCATCTTCCTCGCATTGATGACTATTTTGATCAATGTCACATAGACAAATATTAATCAGTGGTTTACCTTCATTTTGGGCATCATCAATTTTGAGTAATGACGGAAGGAATCCTGATGAAATCATTTTAAATGATGTATATATATAATGAGTTTATAGAAAGGTCGTATTGATTGACTAATTAATCCTTTTTGTGGTTATAATGGAATGATTATTCAAGGAATATCAGGATTATTCTTTAGGGTATTCTTTGATGATATTTTGGTGTATTATAAAACTTATGTGGACCATGAGAATCATTTATGAATCATTATTGAGACTCTGAGAAGGAAATAGTTATTTGAGATATTTATTAAGTGTGAATTATGGATTCAAGTAGAATTATTCATTTCTGTATTTATTCAATGGATGAAATCTGAGTTTATTTATGAAGATGAATGCAGTTAAGGAATGGACTATACCGACAGACATAACTGAGACTCATAGTTTCATTTGATTAGTAGGTTACTATCATAAATACACTAAACATTTTCTTTATTGGATAACTCATCAACCAATTATACATGTAAATGGGTGATGTTTTTTGGAGAATGTAATGCGAATAATATTTTGATAAAATAAAGAGGATATTATTCAATGTTGTAATTCTAACTATACCATCTAGAAATGATGGGTTTGTGATATAATGTGATGCATAAAATAATGGAATTAGTTTTTTTCTAATGAAAAATGATAACCTTATTTCATATGCATAATGTAAATTGAATACTCACGAACATAGATATCCAACCGATGATTTTGAGTTGGTAGATGAATCTTTGCTTTTAAGGTATGAAGACATTATCTCTGTGGTGCATGATGTGAAATATAAATCGATCATAAAAACATTATTTTCATATTTTCATAGAAATATATAAATATGAAGAAAATGTGAAGACTTTATCCACTTATGGATTATGATTTCTCAATACACTACCACCCAGGGAAAAAAAATAAGGTAGAAGATACATTGAGTAAGAAAGATCAAAGAGTTATGAACAAATTGGTGATAGCGAGAGATCTTATGTTCATGGATCAACTAAATATAGTTATGGGAATTATTAAAGAATAAAATAAATCTCTAATTTTTCAAATTAATATAAAACCATATTTATTATAAAAGATAATAAATTATTAATCATATGATTAGAAATTTTAGTATACAATTAAATATATAAATAACGGGAAATTGGAATACTTTTTTTATGGTGATGGTTTTTTAAAATTTGTGATGGTATTATTTGTTATATATACCTAAGATAAAAATTGAAAATTTGGATGATGCTCAGAGATCGAATTTCACTATACACCTAGTAGGGAAAAATATGTTTATATATTAAATGGTAGATTTTTGGTGGTATAACATGGATTTAAGAGTTGATTATGTTGTGTCCATATGATTGGTTTTTTAATAAGTGAAATCTACGATAAAATATCATTGAAGAGTTTTGAAACCATTATTTTTTTTCTTATGTGGAAATCGTATGACATTACTCTAGACTTTTTTGTAGTATCACCAAAGACTCAAAGAATGAATGATGAATACAGGGTTATTGATGATTACCTAATAAAATCTGAAAATTTTGTTTTTATAATAGAAGAAATAGATATTGAGAAACTCAATATTCTATATATTAATTAATTTCAAAATCATCATAGATTAATTTTATAAATTGTTTCTAATCATGATCCCCATTTCAGATGAAAATTTTAGAAGAGTCTTTCAAAGGATTTTGAAAATGAAGTTAATTTGAGCACTGCATACCATCATCAAATTGATTCATAGTTGAAAAATACTATTCAAACAATTGATGAAATATTGAGGTCATTATAATTTTTCTTTGATGGTATGTGGGATCAGTATTTTCTAGGGGTAGATTATTCATATACCAAGAGTTTCCATTGAAATATTCAAATGGCACTATATGATTCATTATATGGAAATAGATGGGGTACTCCAACATTTTTGGATGAAGTTGGAGAAAGAAATAACATAGACCCCAAAAAATTTAAGAGATAATGATCAAGGTAAAGGATATTCTGGTTCACATTAATGTATATAAATATAGGGAAAATAGTCAAGCCAATAATTAGAGGAATGGTTTGGAATTCCAAGTGAGGGATCAATATTTAGTGAAATTATCTCTAAGGAAAGTTGTTACATGGTTTAGTAAGTAAGGGATAATAAGCCTCATATACATCAGACCCCTAGATAACCTTTTAGAATTACTTTTTTATTATTATCATTTTTCTATGCCTCCAACTCTCTCGAAAGAACATGACGTGTACCATTTATCATTATAAAGTACGTACATTCTAGAACAAACAAAAGTGATCTATTATGGGTAAATATATTTGGGTACATTTCTATAATATTTTTAAAGCTCATCCATATTATTTATTCTAGAGAGTATGTATTGAGGAATTAAATGACTCTTCTGGTAATGGTACTTCTGATAAATCACAAAATAGAGGAAGCATTGTAAAAACTAGAGGATATTATAAAGAAGAACAAGTATAATCACTTTTAAAGGTAATATTTATAAAATTATGATGATTAATATTTTTCATGTGGGTAGAATACAACACCCAAAAACCTTATAATATATTATTTGAGAATAAATTTAATTTATTTGATAGCATGCGATGTACACAACACTGGGTCTAAACAAAACGTGATACTCTAATAAAATATTATTTAAACATGACCATTATATCCTAGTAGTTAAAATAGTGGGTATGGATATAACTTAATAAATTATGATTAATATATATTTTAAAATCATTCATTTTATATTTATTGATTATAAATAATAATAAGAATAATCATTTATAATAAAAATAAATGTTTTCTGAAAGAACACTTTTTTTTCAAAATTCGGTTTAGTAACGATCTTCTCAGATTGTTTAATATTATTTTTAAGCACTTATATAATAATTATTTGATAAAATTAAATTCAGTTTTTAAATAAAAAGATCAAAATTATATTTGATTGAATTTTCAGGTTTTTCTGAAATGTTTCAATTTTTGACAAATAGTAAGAAATGTCAACTTTTAATTTAAAACATCATTTTTGTATATAATTTATTATAAATATGAATTATGTTTTAAATTTGTTTTAACAAAAAATTAGTTTAATTATATGTCTATTTATCAAATTTAGTTCATTGTTATAA
Organism: Viscum album; assembly: GCA_963277665.1. Lineage (NCBI taxonomy): Eukaryota > Viridiplantae > Streptophyta > Magnoliopsida > Santalales > Viscaceae > Viscum > Viscum album. The sequence goes on along the minus strand of OY728140.1, from coordinate 1,003,418,804 downwards.
ATTTCATATTGAATTTTGTTATAAAGCATTTTAATATTTTTAACATTGTATGTTTGAGAGCTAACTTTCCCATCATATTTGTGGGATTAATTATAAATTAATAATTTCCAATTTTGTGAATTTAAAATGAAATAATTTATTCCATATTTGTAATCTGAATAATTTATAAAATCAAGTTTGTTTAACTTATATTAAAAATAGTAAAAATTATTTACTACAGATAAAGTAAAATTGTTTTACGTAGGCTTGTACTAAACAGATAAAATTTATAATGACCTAAAACATGTCTAAATTCTATTTTTTTGAAATATTTACTCTTTGTAAAGTATAAAAATCATGAATACTCCATTTTTTGACCTTTTTGGCAAGTGAAAAACATGGGTATACCATTTTATTTTCCAAAATTACCAATATTCCACTCATCTCACAAATAAAGGCCATCCCTATCATATATTCACCAAACATTAACGCCATATTGATTCTGAAAATTCCAAAAATTTACTTAACAAAATATATAAACATTTCATAGATTCCTTAAATTTTTTAGAAATCCCACCTAGGAATTATTTTCTTGAAATCCTTAAGGCGGCTACTAGAAAAAGAGGTAACATTCTTTAACGAGAATTTTTATTTTATTTTTTCCTCCACCTAAAAATATTATATTTAAAGAATGATTAGATAATAACCTTTGTAAAATACATATAATTACTTGATTGTATGTTAAGGTCTTGACCTACAACCATTATCATGTACATCAACTGGGATATAAAATTATCATACATTTGTACGGTTGACTACCACTACACAATGTGATGTCATTCATTTTTCTAATACCACATCTCAATGTAGTTTATAATAATAGATATAAAATATATATATGATAATTACAAAATCATTATACAAACGTAGTCATTAATTCATATATACCATTTTAATTTCCATTCTATAAGGATAGAATAATGTCGCTCATTTGTAAGATAGACTAACACCTCACAAACCATTGTGATTTGTCTTTTACTGATGCTGTAAAATGAATGTGATAAATACAATTGTAATTAATTTATGTTATATAAATTCATAATTATTATATTAATTATATATTTTTCATTTTTAATACAAAATAAATCATTTTTTATCTTTTCACCAAATGAAAGATGATAACGTCACTCTTGTACATATCGATGACTACCTTCACGAAGAAATGTGAATATCTTATCATCACCATAACATATGGATGATATATATTTTAATATACTTATACAATTCATATTGTTTTTAGGATTTTATAATCATCATTTAATGATACAATATCACTTACCTCCTTAATCTAATGATCGTTGGAAAATGGAAACATTACTCATGCATACGTACAGCCTAGCACCCCTCTGATCGTAACATTCATCATTTTTCATAACCATGTTTGATTATTTATTTTAATAGTATAATTAATATATATATATATTATATTTATTTTATGATTATGATTATTTATATGTTCAACTAATGACCCGTCAGACTAATAGTAACATTAAAAAATATTTTTACCACATATGTAAAATATCATTGAAAAACCCAAACTAAACAAGATTGATTATGTAATTGTATCTATAATGGTAATAGGTGAATTAAAATGAATAATAAAATTCAAAAATTTAATTTATAATTTAAATAAATTACATTTTTTTATTATTAAGATGATAAAGAATGTATGTGATGAGTCAACCTTGAGGTAATGGTCATTATCTCAATTTCTAATCATTGGGGTATATTACATAGTTGCACATAATTTATTCTATATTGTGTATACAATACCCTATTGACATGTAATATTATGATTCATTAATAATTCATCGGTTTTTATGTTTTAATGTGAATTAATTCATCTAAGTATATTTTACTTCAAAATTACCTTGGGGTAAAACTTATTGTACATTATCACATTATTTTAAAATTGTTAACTTTCAAATAAAATAATCACTTTATTATGAAATTTTTTCATTGTAAAAACAATTTATCTTAAATATACATATTATTATATGATATATATGATTATTTCCTAAATCATATACCATTTTTACATAGAGTGTACACTTTGATATTTATTTCATTTACTGTGGAATTATTTTGGAATTATTATACTTTACTCAATATGAATAATTATTGATACTGTATTTTATTCATAAATTAAATATATTATTTGATATATGATGAATAATTTTTACATTCATTGATTGGTGGGGCCCAAAATTATTTATCCCATTAATGAATAAGTAGGTCTCAAAAGACAAATTAGTTGGCCAAATTAAATGGTTTTCTACCTGTAATTTTATACCGTATTATAAAAGGTTTTGATGGTAAATGTATCATGATTCCTTAGATCATGAAGTCTAATAATTAAGAATTTTATTGAGTTATAATTTAGTTATTGTTATTATCGATTATATTTTTACCATGATATTATCTCATGATATATTTAATTTACTTTTATTGATTAAATTCAATGTGTTTTCAATTATTTACCTTTCAATTTGATTATTCATTATCTTATCATGATGGTAAATTTATTTAAACATAATGTGTATTTTTTTATTTACCTTACCTTGTTTATTATTATTATTTTCATGATAGTATCTATGTACATAATTATTACTGTGCATTTTATGTCACCATTATTTTGATTCATTTCATTGGTATATGAAGAAGAATTCATGGATTTTGTTTACAAGGACATAGTTCATTTTATTTTGTTATGTATTATTTATCCAATTTCCAATGTAAAATCGATATTATGTATGTATCTGGTTATCTAAAATGGATAAACTGATTGGTCTTTCAGTTTATGACCCATTGTATCAATGCCAATTTAATTAAGTATGACACCAACTCTAGGTTATTGGAGTCAGGGTCATTATAGAAATCAATAGAAAGTTGTAGTACATCTTTAATGATGAAGAATCTACCCTTAATCCTTCATCCAATTTAAAGTAAAAATATTTCAATGATCAGTGTTTCATATCAAGCTGACCCATTTTCCAGAATGAGATTCAAAATCCGGGATTGTATGCTTAGTTTTGAAAAAAATATATGAATTTTTATCATAATGTAGTCAAGGAATTTTATTTTCACCTAGTGTTTCCCCTTGTGAGAAATTTTATATCATCCGAACTATGGTCTGTTGTGATGTTCTGGAGTTTTCCTCAAATCATTAGGGAAAATGTTTGTGAATTCCAAATAGGGTATAATTTGTTTATTAAAAAAAAATATAACACTGTTAATAATGCTCATTTTGAGTTTTAGAACACCATGGATAAAATAATTAGGATTGAAACTCCCAAGAGACCATTAAATGTTGAGTTTAATGGACAAAACACACCATTGTTCAAGTTTATATAGGGTATTTCATCATTTTGGGGCATCATAATCTATTCAAATTATTTTTTATAAGTAGAGACATTAAAATATATCATTAAATATATTTTATGAGACATATGGTTGAGTTGTGCATTCCAACATCAAGATTCAATTCATTACAGTATTAAAATCACATTTCAAAAATTTCTATAGTATAAATGATTGGTTCCTTTGGGGAAAGTATAATTAAATCAGTTTATGTACTTTTTCTTACTATAATGATTAGTATGAAAATAAGAGTAAACTAGAATCTATTGAAAGAGGAATCTCTAGATAACATAGAGAAACTGTATGAATAGATTAAAGTTGTAACGTATTCTCGTAAACCTAGTGATCTTTTGGATATAGGTCTAACACATGATGATGTTTCAGGGTTTTCATATGATTATGTTTCTCCTTATTAAGTAACATAAGAAAAAATATTGGTATAATAAGAGGAATAAGAAGAAGTTATATAAAATATATATCTTGATGAAGAAGCTATAATAACATATGATGAAGATCCATAATGGTTATAGCCTGCTTAATATGATGAAGTTGGGATAGTTAAGAAGGATATCCTATTATTAGAAGGACTCCTAGACATCATCTTCCCAACATAAATTTTAAGGGATATAAATTCCATGGCACTCTTGTTTTGGCCTTACACTATCCTGATTTGGATTATGAAGATCATGGAGGAAGTCTATATGGACATGGTTTGTAACGACCCGAAATTTTAAATAAAAATTGTTTCCTAATTTTATGTGTTTTTTTATTTTATTTTTATACTCAACAATAATGTTTCATTTGATAACATGAGTATAATTAAAATGAGACTGTTGGGTTTTGACTGTTATTTGACCATTGGTCAATATGACCGCTGGAAACTAAACGTTTTGACTATTGTCTCTAAATATAAGAAATCTTGATTAATTAATATAGAAAGAAGATTCAATGGCCTCACCCAGTAGTCTTGGACCGATCGAAGCCCATCTAACAGAACTTGGGAAAGAGGTAGCACCACTGGGCTTTGCTCTGGACCAAACCCAAGCTGAACTTCATCGTATAAAGCTATAACGGGATCGCCTTTGCGAGAAGTTCAAACTGATAGAAATTACTACTCGTGCGATGTTGGCCGAGCCTCCCTCGGATTGTCTCACCTTAGCACACCTTACACTTAGGTCCTATGCTGGTGTGATAAGGGTCTATGTAAGGAGACCGTAACTGTCTTGTGTAATCCTTTATTTTAAATAAAAATTTCGATTCCTTTTATGAATTTTCAAATGACCGGATAAATATAGTATGCATATTTTTGATGAATTTTAGAAAAAGGATATTTTAAAAATGTTTATGTAAACCTTAAATAATTAAACATGTGTAATGATTTTCAAAAAATGGTCTTCTACAATTATGTTCAGTACGGAATTTAGAGTCTAATAAGATCAACTTGATTTTTGATGAATAGTAAATTATGAATAGTGATTTTATGATTAGGATTAATAATGTGTCCAAATAGATTAGTAATCTCACTTAAAGAAAGTATTAAAATAAGCTAGGCACTTTGATTAAGTAATGTGATTCAATAAAATGGTTAAATAACGGTTTCATAAATTATTATTCAAGTATTAGTTTTTTCGGATGAATAGTGTTTTTTAATTAAAATTTTAATTAAAAATATTTAGAAAAATATTTTTATAAAAGGGACTTCATTTTTGAACTCAGATCATCGATATTAGGTTAAGGTAATTTTTGGGGATTTTTCTGAAAAAAATAAATTTTCGATGAATAGTGTTTTTAATTTAAAATTTAATTAAAAATATTTAGAAAATTATTTTTATAAAATGGATTTCATTTTTGAAATCAGAGCATTGATATTGGGTTAACATCAAATTTTGGGATTATTCTGAGAAAGTTGAATTTTCGATGAATAGTGAAAATACAGTTTTTAAGTTACGAGTGTTTAATGACATCATTAAATGATGTATTAAGTATGTAATCAATATGTTCGACTTATGAATAGTAATATAAGGTATGAGGTGTCCCAAGTGGCCAATACCATGGGCAAATACCATGGGCAAGCCCACGGTTTTGCCAAAACCACTAATGAGGTGTCCCATGGCCATTAATGCCTTGTCCCCTCACTTTCCCTATAAATATCAAGCCATCCTCTCATCCATTCGACTCCCCACTCTCCCCCAACGAAGTTCCGGTCTCATTACCTCCCAAGGAGTCCTCCCAAGGTGCCCCCAAGCCCTCAAGGTCCAAACCTTTGAGTTTTAAGAGTTACGTTTTAAGGTAAGGGATCTGATCTCTCTCTTTCTTTTCAAGAAATCTCTTTTATGTAATTTCTTTTATGCTCAATGTTCTTATGTTAAAGGGTGTTCTTTTATACTCCTATTACTGCCCTTTTCATGTTCACATAATGAGAGATCCCCTCTTACTCTCATTATTTCGTTTTATGAAGTTTTAAGTGGCCCTGTTAGGCTGCCGAAATTTTTGTAACGGATTCTTTCTCCTTTCTCATTTTTCAAGATCTATTTTCATGTAAAGTATTTCAAGTTCCTTTTTATTATGTTGGGGTATGATATTTAAAGTTATCATAATTATATTTTATGATCATATTATGAGTGACCCCATTTGATCTCTTCAATTCAGTATTTTGATGTTTTAAGTGGTGTCGTTAGGCTGCCGAATTTTTATGTGGTTCTTCACCCTTCTCGTTTTGAAGTTCTACTTTAATGTCAATTCTTTAAAGTTCTTTTTTGTTATGTTGGGGTATGATCTCTATATCTATCATACTGGACTCTTATGTTCATATGATGAGAGACCCCATTTGATCTCTTCAATTCAGTATTTTGAAGTTTTAAGTGGCGTCGTTAGGCTGCCGAATGTTTTAGGGGATTCTTTCACCCTTCTCATTCTTTTCAATGTTCTACTTTCATGTCAAGTATTTCAAATTTATTTTTAATTATGTTGGGGAATTATCTCTATATCTATCATACTTACCTCTTATGTTCACATGATGAGAGACCATATTTTATCTTTTCAAATCATTTTTGTTGAAGTTTAAGTAACGCTGTTAGGCTGCCGAACTTTCATAAGAGAAATCTAATTTTTGTCTTCCTTCCATGTTTTTCTTTTCAAATGGTATGTCCTTGAAATTTCATTACCATGATCATGTATCCTTCTTATTCTGTCCATCTACTATTTTATGGGTCATTTATGAATGTTTGACCCATTTTTCCTCTCTTTTTAATGTCTTCTAAAACCTCATAACATAGTCATTATGCTGCATAATTTCCGTCTCAAAATGTCTCTATCTTTTTCTAAAGTACTTTTATATTATTAATTTAATACTCAAAGATCTTTCTTCTAAAGGGGTATTCAAATATATACCAAAATGTTCTATTTTAAATTCTGGGATTTACATACATGAGACCAACCTTCCTTTTTGTGGGTTTTAAAGTGACGTAAAGATCATGTCTTTAAAGCAGTTTTCAAAACGTTATGATTATGAAATGAAACCCATTTATTTTATTCTATATGGGTTATTTATGAAATTTTTGATGATGATATATGTGGATCACATGATAATAAAGGCAAATTTAAGGGTGCGCCCTGATAGCGCTCCAATGCATTGGGTAATGATGTAACCACTAGAGATTACACTTTTCACGATACCTTGGTGAATAACCTTGGTAATTTTCAAATGACACCTTGGGGATGGACCTTGGTGATATGTTCATGATTGTCAATATTAAATGTTGCAGCCACAACTTCAAGTTATGAAAAAGTTTTATTTTTATTATGATATGCCTCATAATTTCATTTTCATGCCTTAAAGTTCTTTTCATGACTTTATTGATATATCTCAAGTTCATATGTAAAATGTTTCACTTGTTTCCCTTGCTGGGCCTTCTGCTCACCCTTTCTTTTATTGTATATCCCCAGGTTATGAGATGCAGTAATGAGCCTAGGGTGAACAGGAGGATAAGCCTTTCAAATGTTTAAGAAGAATGTTTTTTTTGTTTCATGTTTTATGTTCCTTGTTTCCAAGACACTAAACCTTAAAGATCCTCAGTTCCATGTAATGGAATGAAAGTTATGTTATAAAAAGACAGGATGCTATATGGTTGACCTATCATTTTCCCTATTAAAATATATATAACGGAATTTTATTATCATTGTTGATAAAGAAGAAAATATTTGAGGTGTATCCAAAAATACCATATGTTGATAAAAACATTAGTCACAACATTGGTCTTACCCATACTAGAGAAGGTGATGTTACTCATCATGTGGTTCATGAGTATATAAAAAAATATTTTAATAAATATAATGTTAAAAACATTGATATAATTAAGCATCAAACTAAGAGAGATAAATATGTAGAAGATGAACCTGAGTTAAATTGTAGGCATCATGCTAGTCATCCATATCCCTCAACTCATAAACCAAATATTAGTTATAATTTATATGTATATAAGGATGAAATGGTTGTTCTCAAATTAGAAATGATATAAATGTTTAACCTAGTGTTTTTTATATTTAGAAACTCCTATAAATGAATGTGAAAAATTTATATTTTTGATGTTGTTACTTTGGTAATTCAAGGTCTCCAGAATATATTTATTTTACGAATATAGATGAAGTAGAATGAGATTGAATATTTGAGAGATTATGTTTCTTCCCATTAAGATTATTTATCATACATGAGAATTATTTTAGGCCAATAGTTTATGAATGTTTTGTTTTATCCTTCCCTTATGCCTCTTCCTTCTCTTCATATTTAATTAGTTGTTGATGATAAAATGAGAAAACAAATAATAAGAGATGATTTGAATGTTTTATTTGAATAATTCTGAATGACTTATGAGGCTATGTATGATGGGTTATAAATACATGCTACCAGGACAATTTTTGTTATTCAATATCATTATAAAACATTAGTGAAGACTAAAAAAATCAAGAGGTTGATCGATTATTATCTGAGTAGGATTTTCAACAAGTCATATCTAAAAGGGTTGTTCAGAACACTTGCTTTGGACATGAAGATTCCCTCTCTGACTAAAAATTCTAAGTCAAAATAAGAGAAAATCAGAATTATGTATAATGTTTTGGATACTTTTATAGAAAATATATTTGACTTTATTCAAACTATGGAGTATGGTTCTTAAGATTTTATTTATTTCAACCTGTTGATGGAAAATAAATTATAAAATTATTAGAAATGTGTGGTAGAACCCTCAACAATTTTTTTATTCTTATATAATACCACTTTTACCATCAATCATTTGAGATTAACTCCATCCCAAGCCATTCATTAGCTTAGACTAGTTTCTCGGAGTGCTTTTTTTGGGACCTTTCTTCCTCATATTCTACTAAGATGGTGCCTACTCCAACCTCTATGTTTAAATAGAATGAATAATTCTTCCTAGGGATTTTGGACATGTTCCTCATTCAGATTCAGATTAGAATCACTAATAAGTACATTTTATTAACCATTGTTTTAATATTTTTATAATATATTTTGATATATTAATTGAATAACCTATTTTAATCTCATTTGTATGTATTTTAACTACTTTTAATTATTGACATCATTTTATTTTTTATAATACAAAATGGGGGAGAAAATTAATTAGTAGTGAAAAATAAATTTACAATGTCCTCATGGGAAAACATTGAATGTTTTTTAGAACATTCAAAATAGATATTTGAAAACAATGAAAATATATATTAGCTATATGTAATTCATTTCAATATTAATTTCCTGATTTGAGATCATAAAAAGGTATATATTGTTAGATTATAACACACCTCCTTCATTTAATGATATCAAATCATATTTATATTATTATTAATTAATTTCTTGTTCTGTCTTAGAATATATTTTTCTATCCAAAACATGAAAAAATTTCAATGCTTGGAGTTTTTTGTGCCACATTAACATTTTATGTTCAAGTGACCATGTCACCTTACTACATGATATATTTCACCTTATAGTAAGAAAAAACTGATTACTATGAGTCTGATGAGAAAATATTTTCGATGCCCTGAACTTATAATGCATTTAATATTGATCTTACAGTATGTTTAGAATCACATTATTTCATGTACAATAAACCTATTTGGAGGAAGATATGTATATATCGTGTAGCTAACTATATTAATTAGTGTAGTAATTCTAAAATCAACAACCGACCACATGAATAAATCATGTTACCATGCTATGATATATATAATTATTCATTATATAATTTTCTATTTGTCTCTACTACTATAGAAAGGCATGAAAAAACAATTTCTTGCATGAATTCATGAACCTACCGCATGTGAAAATGAGATGACTATATGAAATAATTAACTAACTCTGAAACCTTCCAACATAATATCACTCTTCCAACCAACCATGTCATGTAGTCATGATAAATACTAACAATTCATTAATTAAAGACAACTTGGCATCCCTTACATAGAAGTGAAACATTGAAAATCTCCAACAGCTTGTTTTTGAAGTGTTAATTGAAAATTTATTGTATCTAATTTTAATTTGATTATTCTTCAATAAATACATTTAGATTAAAAAAATTTAATAACTAAATATAATCATGTGAAGAAGATAGAGGTGGTGTGAATATTACTACAAATGTTTCTCATGCATAGAAAAAAAAAGAGGATCATATTCAGAGTCACCTTGGATACAAATAAGATAATACAAAGCTCTGATTTCTAAAATAATATATGAAATTTTTTCAAAGATCCTTTCAAGAAAATTTAAGGACTCCACCAAATAAAATATATTCAGATCGAGTTGCATCACATTTTATCATCCTCTTTATTTTTCTTAATTCTATTATGGTCAAATTCCACGTTAGGGTTTTTATGTTTATCTATAAGAGAAATTATACTATATTTAACAAGAGATTACATGAAACAATGTTGAATATTTCATCTATATTCCCAAGAACTATGGATTAGGTGATGTGATGGACTTTAAATTTTATTATCCCATGTATAACGGTGGAAGATTCCTTTATCTTGGAAAGTCATGTGTATTAATAATTTTAATACAAAATCCATGTCGTGGATCATTTGATTATGTAATAAAATTCAAAGAAGTAGATGATTTCTAAGTGCAGGGGATTAAGTATTTTTTTGAGACTAAACACCCTTTAATTTGTTTTTCAGCTTTATATAATTTTTTGATTATTTTTAAATATATACCTATTTGATATACATAACTATTAAACAAACCACACTATGATATATAATCTTAATATTTGTTTTATATATTGTCATTAGTTATGTAAATTTTATTCAAAAGTTTAATTACATTAAAATTTATTAAAAACAAATCTGTGGTCCTGTTATATAGAAGTAATTTCTAAAATCCAATTATATATTTCTATAGTTTTCATTAACTGGGTGTTTTATTCAAAATGTGTTATTTAATTTTTTTTATTTTTTGTAAAAATAAATATTTTTGGAAATCAAAGTCACCAAACTCTTTAGTTTACCACTCTAACCAATTAGAATTATAGACATATATAATTTAAGGTAATATGTTAAATGGTTTATAGTTATATTTCATAATTAATAGTTTATACGTATTTATCTAATGGTTAAATATTTGAACTGTTTGATTTTTTATGTTTATTACCTAATTTATTCATTTATATAAATTTTTATACAAATTAGGTGTATAATTTAGTATAATTCATATAATTATTCTAGTATATAGATCTTTCATTACACATAGGCAAGACTATATAAAATTTACTTTTCATCTACCTTAACCTCAGTATGTAATTGGTGATATCAACATGAAATTTGTTTTGGGCCTGGATCAAAAAAAATTAGATATATGGAAATTATTAATTGGTTTCTCAAGGAACCTATGGTCAGAGAACCTATTGTCTTGTAGGCTTATTTATTGTTCTAGAATGGTTAATGGGGTTTTATATTTGACAATCTGAGCTTACTCATGCGGATATTATAAATCACATGTTTCTTTGTGACTTTACTTAAAGAGTTCATATACCATAAGAATATAATGAATTCTTATATTTAGGAATATGAATCAATTTTATTTTTTGATGAGTGACACATACTCTGGGTCGTCTAATGAGTAACTCCTTAATATGTTGTGAACATATTTATTTGTTTGTTGGATTAGATATTCTAAAACTAAATCATCAGAAGCACACATACACAATAATGGGAATAAAACATGATAAGATAATGGTTAAATAAGATATAATATTTAAAATTTTTTATTTATGAAACATATTAAATTATTGAGACTCTAAATAGAAAATAGTAAAAAAAAATTAGGGTGATATTCCTTCCAAACCGACTCTTTCGAAGAGCTACTTTGAATTGTTGATCTCACCAAGAGTACCCATGGATTATCTTTTTTACGATATGTATGATTTAAGTATCTCTAGATTATTATATTGGGTATTAACCATGTAAGACCCCATATCTATATGTACCTTGGACATTCAAGAAAATTTTTATTTTTTTAAAAAAGTAGAAAACCTAGATATTTATCCATGAAGTGGATTATAATTTCATGATAATGAGCACCATTAATAGTTCCTTATAGATAGGGAATAGTGGGAAAAGGTGGATGAGAGATTGGGGAGTGTACCAAAGGGATTTTATGAAACCCAGGGTGCTATCTATTTCAAACAACATACTAGTAATAAACCACGAGCTAGCCGATGGACCTATACTATCTATAAGGTGGTGTTTAAAGGGGAAAAATTACTATCCCCCCTAAAATTTTAAGGGGGAAGCCTCCCTTTCCCATTATTTTTATTTTACATGACCTGTGGGGTTCCCCCACTCATCCTAGTGTTTCCACATTGTTTGGGGTGGTACTATTGGGAATTTTTGGCAATGACACAACGTGTGATATCCCCTCTTTACACTTGTCTGTTCTCCTATTTATTGTCAATAATTCCCCAATATATGAGTTTTGGTATTTTCAATTTTTTCAAAAGGGAATGGTGAAATATTTTGAATCCTTTGGGACTTTCACACATCGTAGGTTTGGGGTGTCCAAAGACAATTTTTCTGTGTGACCGTTCATCAAAACATAAGAGGTATATCACAGTATAAGATTATTTATGTTTTATAATTTAAATTAAATTAAATTAATGTTGATTTTGGTTCCAAATAATAGGGCTTAAGACAAAAATTATGTCTTTATTTTAATACAGACCACATAGTTCTATTGATACACAAAACATGAGGTTTTATTTAACATTCTACCAAGTAGGAATTTAAGCAATTAAATAAATATGTGTTATAAATTTATAAACCGAATTAAGGGGTTTGGAATGTGGTCTAATATTTTTTGGACCCTGGGAGGGATTTGGAAGCTGTCATCCACCCTTGGTTGTAATCATAAAAGCATCTGTTATAGGTAGAAAATGCTATGTACACACATTGTGGTTTTTTCATTTGATTATATACATTGTTTTATGTGGTCTAAACACCTTAGGGAGATCAACCATCAAATTAAAATTATTTTTAAATAAGTTAATTAAATGTTAAATTGATACGTAATTAAATTGTATAACTAAATTAAATTAAATAACCATTGGTAGATGACATAAGGTTTCTAGAACCACAATACATCCTTAGAAACCCACTGGTTTCCTCTAACTGAATGCTCGAAGGCTTACAAAGTTAACTAATTAATACTTAATAGATTTAGACCCATTGAGATATTATTATCCTAGGTGAATAAGCCATAGACAATGGTTGACAGGTTGGGTGAGTGAACCGACCAAGTCAACCCCTGAGGATTGAGATGGTCCATGTGATATATCATGTGTGTTTTCCCATATGGAAGACCCCATGCTACTGGGAAGGACATGTTTCGTTGTTCATGAGTTCATACGACATGACATCCATAGAGAGTCGGGTGTCGACCGGAGACCTCATAGAGATCGAGGACCCATGTGAAGGTCTCTGTACAGCACTGTGACCCTTTGGATTTCATTGTATTCCCTAATGACTAAACAACCCCAAATGGTAGCATATGGACTGGTAAAGAAGGTAGTAGGTGTCACCTTAGAACCATCACAAAAAATGTTTGCATGTGGGGCTATGTAAATCGATCAATCGTTATTTTTATTTTAATGTGTTAATGTATTTATTTTGTATGCAATGACTAATTCCCACATGGTATTCGTAATACAAAGCCCATGGGCTAGATGTGATGTGACAATGATTATTTGGATTCACATATGTGCTTCCATGAATCTAACATTAGGACTTGTGTGATATGGTTGTGAGACAAATTGGATGATGATGTCAGTATGGATTCTTAATTTTTCTTGAAATCTAGCTATTGATCCATATAAAGATTGAGAAAGGCATCAGAATTCAACCTCAGGTCTGTATGGGATGCCCTAAATTCCATTGGTCCTTAGAATTCATATTCTAATTATGATCTATCAATGTTGTCATGGTGAATTATAATCACTTTTATTACAATTATTTGATTCCTAAGTTATCCATATGATCTGGATAGTCGAGCCTGATGATTTTAAATATTTTTAACTGACATGCCTATGATTCAAAGGATATGACCATTTATCATAGTGACTTGGGGGTATGTTTTTGATTCATTGATTTCCCTACATTCTTGGAATTCACCTCTATTCATTCATTACAGTTAGAGTTTGGAGAGATTCTAAAGATGTATGAGATTGTCCACTGAGCCACTTTTCATGAGTTGTTATATATTGATCATGGAGATAAGGGATTCCTAGGTTACATCATGATCCAATATTATATGGTAGGAATTATATAGTGTTATATTCAATCCCCCCCGACATTAGCTAATGTTGGTATGGATTATTAGGGTTATGAGACTAAGGATCTAAAATTGTATCATTTTGGTACATGTGATGGAATTACCAACAATACATGATTAGAGACATTCCAACATCAATCCAAAGTATGTATTATTGGTTAATTTTATTTTTGTTGAGATTTTTTTTATTTATATTTCTCATATTTCATTAAAATATCTCTACATAAACTAGTTGGTGTGAGGATCCATTGTTGGTTCCCTACTGTGTTTTGTGTTGAAACCCTTCTTGGGAGTCCATTACACATGGGTACTTGAAAATATCTCACATGGTAATTTCATGAAATGTTAGTCTGAGGATCCAGATAAAACGATTGAGTGGGGAAACTCAGATGAGGTTATGGATCAGGATAAGTAAAAAGGTAGTGTAGTCACAGAGATATCATCTTTAAATTCATTCAGAATGGTGTATATATGTGTCTGACCAGACGTCTAGTTAGAATTTAGATGAGGTGGATATTTTCCCCCCTGTTTTTTTGTTTTTTTCGGTCTTGTTTATATTAATTTTATACCTCTCAATTTATCACGATGAATGATATTTGGATAATTTCGATTTTTATTCACACTTGGGTATAGGTGTTATAGGGTCCCTATGGTACCTATATTGTCCCCCACTATTTGGCAGGAGCCTTTAGTTTCATGGAGGACACTTGAAGTCTTGGGGAAGACCGAGACACGAAAATAATCATGTGTCCTTTGGACTGAAATGCTACAAACTGGAATCATATAAATTTTTATCATTATATTATTATATTATGATTTGGTAGATAGAATACATAAGAATGTTTCTAGTATTGAGATGGAATATAGTATAGTGTGTCATGAACATCATTTCAAGTGGAGGTCCAGGTTATCATGGGTATGAAATCGATCTTCATGGATTGTGATATTATGGTTTTTGTGGTTTTTTCCCATTTGAAATTGAAGAATTTTGAGATTTATGGTCTATGTGTTTTTTGTATTTACCTCTTGGCCCATTGGAAATATATTGTCTGTGGATTTAATTCCTAGATTGTAGAGGCATGAGGCATATCATGCATCATATTAGGCATTTAAGATCTACATGATATACTCAAACAAGTGTAATTTTTTCCACTGAAGATAGAAGCTAAACTCTTTAAAATTTAAAAAACTTATTATATGATGTTTTTATATAAAATTACATGGTGGAATTATACTAGCTGGGTTATCATGTATGTTTATTTCCTTCTGATAAAAGCTCATATAGATATATGGTGATATTCTTTTTGATAATGGAATAGTCCATGAGAAACGTTTGTGTAGTGAACCCAGTAAGTTAGTATGGCCAATGGAGACTTAGTGGAGAACCCATTGTGGGTGTTTTTGTTTAGGATCAATTTTTTAAAGTGTTAGTAACATCCTATATGGTGTTTTCCTATATATATTGGAATATAATTTCACAAAACTGATCTAATGGTTGTGGTATAGTCTTGCTACATATCGCATAGAATGATTCCATATGCTATGGAAGTAGTGAATGATGAGATTGTGATTCCCAATTGAGATGTATCATATGTGGACACTTGGTGAGAATATGAGCCTATTGGGTTGATGGTTTGGTACATGGTGCTGATTTATATATTGTGAGACCTTAGATTCTATATTTTGGAATACATATGTCATGGTTGAGATGGTAGTAATGTGGTTTTGTCCAAGAATTTTGAATTCATGTTACCAAACTTTTGAGGCTAGTTGGGGGTCCTAGATACCTTTAGATTTGACTTGGATATTAGTGGGTTAGAACATAGTTTTATAGTGAGAGAAACTTGTGATGGGGTCTATTGGTGTGGTGTATTCTTTTTATTAAAAGCATTGGTAAGTTAATTGGTGTATTATACTAGTTCTCATGATGTGTGAACAGATATATGACCTAAGAAAAGTGATTCGATGGTGGTATTTGAACATGAAATCCCCATAAGTTCAAGTGATTTGGTAATGAATCATTCTCGGAGGGTGAGGGACGTTCATTTTCTAGACACTATTATTATAAAAGAATTTTGTACGTGATAAGATCATGGGTAAACACTCATGGCCTTAAAATGGTGTTGGGTGGTGGCTATTCATCTTTAAGATATTGACATGCCTTAAGAATCAAATTTTTTCCCATTGGTTTTGAATAATACCAGGTAATGGGTGATCGTATGTAATGAATTGGCACAAGTGAAGTTCTTGATTTTAAAGAGGAGTTACATGGGAGATCCAAAATTGACATGTCTAAATTTCATAGTTCATGGTCAACTAAATTTAGGTATGTATTAATCATGGTATTGTGATTCAAGTTTTATTTTTGGCCACAATAGGAGCGCACAACCTCGATGTTTTGATTTGATCGAGGTAATGGAATATGCTCATTCTACACGGTGCTAGTTTCCTGTGATACATGTTAAAATTTTGAATTAGTATTGACCATGAATGATTTGAGGAGTAGTGAATTTGAAGAAATTCTATGGACATGTTTTCTGGATAGTTTTGATGAAATAATAACAGTCAATTTGTGGTAGAGGTGACATTGAAATACATTAATGGCAAGAGAAATATTGGTCGTGGGCTTGGTCGTGGTCAGTTATTAACATGACAAGGTGATAATGTCTGGTGAGTAGGAGCACACATGTTTGGAAATAAAAACTACTAAGGTTATTCACAAGAATATATATATGGAATGATCTATAGAGGGTAGTGAGAAAATATATATGGAAAATGACCCTCATGTTAGTGTGGTCAGAGGTGTGTGGGATTATTCATTAAAATATCATTTTCAAAATCTAATAATGGTGAATAAACAAACCTAGGTAATTCGGTATTCCATGAATAATTCCATATAGAAATATTCATATTTTATCAGGTGGAGTTCAAGTGCAGGAAATATGCTCTTGATGATTTGAAGGTGAAAAAAACATGATTGGGTCTTCACGTTAGTGCTCATGGTATGACATGACAGTAAAAATTTATATGTATGGTTCCAAGTTAAAATATACCTGGGATCAGTTTAAAATGACAATATGGGTTCTTATATGATCACATTATGACTTTGTGCATAAATGCATCATGACTCATTGTTTTGGATGTTTCATTGGTAGCGAGAGATATGAATTATATAAAATGGTAGTCCAGAAGATGTTCAAAAAGGGGATTGGTTGAAGACAATAATTGGGGAGATAGAAACTAGAATGGGTGTGTAATTTTGAATTTGATGGGATGTTGCTGGTATTGGATGGAGAATTTCCAGGAAAAATCGGCATGCACATGTTATTCTAGGATAAGGGAGGATTGTATGTTTACATTGGAATTAGAGAAATGATTGAGGAACCAATTTTGGTATGGTATTTTCTTATGGGATCATGTGTGGTAGGGTGTGAACAGTGCTGGGAACATTTTTTGAATATAGTCATGGAGTTTTGATGGTTGATGCTAATGGAAGAAAAAGATAATTTGTAATTGGTAGTCATGAGAAAATGCCTACAATGCGAGCACCATATGATAGAAGATTAATCTAAAGATAGTGTGTTCATGTATCAAGACAAACATCTATCATTTTAGTAACTTATCATTGTTTTCAGAAATGGATACTAGTGTTAGGCAATAGTATTGTGTATTAAGCACTATAGATTAGAAGTTGTTATTTAGAAGTAAATTCAATGATTCAAGTTGGAAAATACGTTTGATGATAAATGAAATATTTAGTTTGGTAAATATGCATGGAGGGTGGAACAGAAAAAATATTCTAGGATTTGAAGTGTTATGATGGTTATATTTTATGATCATGTGTCCATATGATAATTAAAAAATAAAGGGAAATTTGAATTTATGAACTAGTAGACATGCTGGATTATTTTTTGTGTTTTTTATTAGAATTATAAGTGATTTAGAACTAATAATATGTGTTTTTAGATGAGTAAATGAGGGAAATGATTTTTGGGTGGATTAGGAGAACACTAGAGGTATGTTGGGGTAGCTAGGTTGCAGTATGTATCTATTAGTTAGCTAATGGACCTATACCAGCTAGCTGATGGGGTTACATTAGGGAAAATTACTATCCCGCAAAAAAATTCTAAGGGGAAGACAACTATATTTCTCCCCATTAATTTGTACGAATTTTGGGATATTACCAATCCTCCATTGGTTTCCCCATAGTTTATGATTTTTTTCTTGGGATTTTTCAGCGACAAATCATGGTATGTGGTCCTCTTCCTCCTCCCATATATTCCACGTCTTCTTCTCATTAATTTAATTATTTTTATTCTTAGATATTTTCAATTACTTTACCATGTAAATATGAAATCATCTGAATCCTTCAAGAAATTTTTGGAACCTAGTTTGATGAATTCCATGGAAAATAACAGAGTG
Organism: Viscum album; assembly: GCA_963277665.1. Lineage (NCBI taxonomy): Eukaryota > Viridiplantae > Streptophyta > Magnoliopsida > Santalales > Viscaceae > Viscum > Viscum album. The sequence continues at coordinate 1,003,400,152 of OY728140.1, read as the reverse complement.
TGGTCATTCATAGAATTTTCAAAGGTACATTGTGTTGTGGGATTATTTAAGGTTTGTTGTGTAAATTAAATTAAACTAATGTTTGTTTTTGTTCTAGTAATTTGGTTCTTGGACCATAATGGTTTAGGTAATCTTCTACGATCCTCTTTCTATTGGTTGGAATTTCTTCCAATGCAAAACAATGACGTGGTGTGTTATCTGAATTTATGTTGATTTGAATTTAATTTACTAGTTAATTATGAATGTTTTAATTAATTATTATTTTTAATAATTCCTACATTTAGTTAGGGTCTAGGAATGATTTTAGAGGTTGGTTATACCTCTTCTAGACCATGGCACCTGTTTTTGTCCCTTAGATGTAATAATCAAACATTCTATAAAATGATGGTGGTCCTATGTACACACCTTTGGGTTTGTGCGTTTGATGATATGCATTGTAACATGTAGCCTAAACACCTCACAAAAATTGAAATTTGAATTAATATATTTTTAAATAAATAAATTTATTGTTAAATTGATAATTAATTTAAATATTAAAATTTATTAAATGAAATAACCATATGTGAGCTAACAAATCCGTCAAGGACCATTGTAGGACTTCAAACACCGACTGGTTGACTCAAATATGGTGTATGAAGGATTCCACCAATAAATCATCACACCATAATACTTTTAACCCCTTGATATGTTCATACCCTAGGTGTATATCACTTTGGATATTGGTGATGGATTGGCTGAGTAAACCAGTCATGTGAAACCTTGTAGTAGGAGATGGGATATGTGTCATCTCTTGCATGTTGTCCCATATAGATGACCATAAATAGATAAAATGTTCTTGATTCCCTTTTTATGATTTCATAGGATTCTAAATCCGTTGAGCATTGAATGTAGACCTAATACTTATTTGAGATGGAGGACCCATGAGGGGGAACCTCTACAGTACTATAACCTTGGGGACAATAGTTGGTGTGCTGCCGAGGAACCAAACCTATGTGGGAGCATATTTAAGAGCAAGAGATGGTATTGGTTATCACCATAAAACCCAAATTTAATGTGTAATCCCCTGGGTATTTGAATCATAGTGATGGGATTGGCATTCAGAAAACCATTATATTAAATTTTAGGGCTTCAGGAATTATTTTTTTATGCAATTCTAAATGCCCAAACATAATACCAATCATATGGCTTATGGGCTTAACGTGATGTGACATTGATTATGGGGATGTCCAATGGTGCTCTCGGGGATCTATACTTGGGAATTATGTGATATAGTTGTGAGAAGTATTGGAATATGATTCCACCATTGATTCCCATGGTCTCCTGGGATCCAAAAGATGACCCATATATAGAGGCCCGAGACACAGATATTGGAACTTGGGTTTATATGGGATGCTAAAGAAGCCTCGAGTCCCTATGATGTCTATATTTATTATGATACAACCATGTAGGATATGGGTTATGTGATAATTTTTTTTATTTTTTTTATGATAATGTGATTCCTAGGCTATCCCATGCTTACATATAGTATAGCCTCACGATTTTACATTTTAATGATTGGGATTCCCAAGATGCCATGGATATTTCTAATTGACATGGTTACATGGGGATAATATTTAATATATTTATTTCTTTTGATGTTTTTAATCATCCTAGATCAATTTAGTATACGAAAATGTTAGATAGATGCAGAAGAATCTTTGGATGTATCCATTGATCCATTTATCATGAGTTATTGTCCATTGATCTTGGATATGTGTGATTTATAGGTTACCCCATGATATGATATTATATGGTTGGCATGATATCATGACATGCAAATAGACACACTAGTATTTTACAAATAAGGAAATGTTGATCATGGTCACTAACCTAAGGAAAAATATTGGTATGGTATTTGTAAATGAGTTGGAAAATTACACGAGATGTTCTAAGAGACATCACTATATCGAGATGAAGAAATTATTAGTTGTTTATTTTATTTTTTGTTCTATATTTTATTTGTTTATATTAAACATGTTACATGAACATATCAATATATATAAAGTTTGGTATGAAACATAATTTTTAGTTATATACTATGTTTTATAATCATACGCTTCTTGGGATTCCATTGTACATGGTTACCAAAATAGATATCATAGGGTTATTACGACACGAGATGGGATGATGCCAATGATAGAATAGTTGAGTGGGATAGATCAGTTAAGGTTGGAGATTATGATGAGGTGAGGCATAGTGTAGACTTATATCCAATATCTTTTATTTAATATTTAAATAAATGTATATTAGAACGACCTTGTTGGTGGTCAGATGTTGTCTTACATATCAATTCATGCTCTCCTATTTTTCACATTTTTTCAGTGTTGTTTATATTTATTTATTTATCAGTAATTTTATCCTGATGAATGATATTTTTCTACTTTTTATTCTACTTTTTATTTTAATATATGGTTTATTGCATCCCTATGGTACCTATTTAAACCCCCAATACCAATTGGAAGCTTTTAGCATTCAGTGGGGTGTTCTTGAGGTCTTGAGATAGACTGGATGGGGCACCAGTCGAGTGTCCTTCAAATCATAACACTATAATCAAACTGAATACAACATTCCATTGATATTATTTTGTTATCTTATTCTTCAAATTATCCTTCAAAAACATTTAGTTTCAAAACTCCTTGGAATGATACTACATGAAATATATCGAGATTATCAATGAGATTAACTATGATAAAATGTTATCCACTAAACTATTCAAGAGTCATAACTATAATGACGGAGATGATTCACTATATACATTAGCATAACTTATATAAATGAAAAAACTTGTTTATGTTAGGGTTATATAAGAATCTTGTATCACAAAATGGATATGATGTATGGGGTCATCAATTTTAGAAAGAGAACTATCATTAAAATTTCTTTATAAAACTATATAATACATGATATTCGTATAATAAAAATTTCTATTATAGATTAATGACTCCTCATCATAAAACTAAACATTGAAATTAATCCTTTATATGAGAATCATAATGTACGAAAATATTAATACTTTTAGCTTAAGTGAGGATCTCTATGATGGTAAATATTCTACGTTTTAAAACTTTTCATTCATGAGATTCCTAGTTTTGAAGTTGTTTGACAAAAAAATCATGATTATTATAGAAGAATGGAAATATTTATTTAACGATTAAATGGTATTAAAATTTTATTGACCTAAGGATATATATCGTCATATAAAAAATATTATTGGGTATTCCATTTAATAAAATGTTATTAAATATTTATGGAGATACTGAATAATACCTATAAGGATTATTCTAGTTAATGAATTTATTCCACTATAATACATGGAAATGTTCTGATAATGTAAATGAGTTTAATAAAATTTAACATGATATTAAAATAGTATTTAAAATAGAGGAACTAGGTATATGATGTCCATGTTTAAATATTTTTATACAATATAATTAGGTAAAAGATCAAACTGAAACAATATAGGTTAGTCAGAAAAATCCTATAATCATTCTTCACGAATCTAACCAAGGTCAGTGAAACCATAGGATGTACAGAATGAGTAGTAATTCAATATGATGGGATTATCTAGATCACATGATGTATTGTTTGTAAATTTATTTGAATTCCAATTTCATTTATTAAAATTAAATAAATTTATTCATTGATTTTTAATTGAATATAGTACCGAAATCATGTGAACATTTAGTAGATGTTGTAATTTACATATAAGAGATTATGTATGAAATTGGTACATCAATGATATGAATGTAATGGAATGTTCTAATAACAAATAAATACATTTAATAGATGTGTATATTCATATCATATATCTTATATGATAATTTATATTCTTCATTAATAAAGAGTTTTTAAAAACAAAATGAGATTATTAATTATATAAACATGATCTATAATTAATAGGATTCTATAACATGTATTTATAAGTATATATGGAAAAAATATTTTATTTAAGATAAAATGTTTATCCTATTATTTTTTAAAATATGATGGAATGTGATTACCAACCATTAATGGTGAATTTTATTGATAAAATCATTATTATGAAGAAAATAATCTAAACACTTATAATGTTATATGAGAAATGGAATAATATAGTTTATTTGTCAGATATTTCAAGTAAAAGGAAATAAGTGTTTTTTCCTAAATAAAAATTAGTTCGTTTTGAGTCTATTAATGATATTCAGAAGAAAATATACTTTCATAGAGTGTATTGGGAGTATGTTTAAACTTAAATAAGTTCAATGATAACAAAAAAATTGTTCTAGCCTAAGTGACTCTCACTTAATATCCAAAATATATATGATATGTGATAGTGAAAATATTTAAATAGTGACATTTAGTTATTAAAGTGAACATCACTATTAACTAAAGGCGTATACTATTATATTATTGAGTTATTTATTACTCAATTTCCAAAAGATTTATAGTACGTGAAAATAAAGTAAATGTAAACAAATACATTAAGTTACTATAAGAAAGTTAATATCACTATTTTACTAGGTAATTTACAAAGAGAAATTTACATGATATCCTAAAAGAGATTATGGTAGAGTGGTAATGAAAAATGTAAATGGTTAAATGTGTTTACCATAATGAGGTGAACATAAAACTATTCTAACTATGTTTAGGATATACTGAATAAAAATGTATATAGTTTATTTTATTTTACGGACACTTTTTATGGAATAGGTTCCAAAGGATGATATTGATGAACATAGAAATAGTTATATGTAGACAATGGATGTTGACATTGATACATATGTTCTTTTGAATTTAAAGAGTTTTAATATAGGTTTAAATATTTTAACACAAGTAATAGGATTCCTAAGTCTATACATTATTCAAACTGGATTGATTCATAAATGTTACTCAATAAGCGGTTACTGAGAGTCATTTATTATATGGTCACATAGCGACATGGCCAGAATTATATATGGATGTAATGTAAAAAAATCATTACTACGACACAAAATTAATAATCCTGATGATTTTGAAGATATTAGAAACAAAATTTTCTGGTTGTAAACATATTATCTAATAATTATAATAAAGTAAATATTCATATATCATTTATTCATGTGCGCTTCAACTTTACATTACCTGAATGGACAATCAAATATATCTCCTAAAAGTATAATTTTTTAGTTTTCCGTAGTCAATAACTATCATAATGTATTATGGGTTGTGATGATATATTTTTATTAGTTTTAATATACTCATAAAAACGTTATAGAAGATTTTGTAGAAGATATAGAGAGTTGATTCATGGGGTAATGAGTTGAGACATATTACTTTTAGTGAACCAGAAAAGTATATCGTGTGGAATTTCATACAATCATCGATATACATGGGCGGTGTATTCCCATCATTGACCATTCATTCAATATTTTTGAAATATATGTAACACCACAAGCTCCCATGATATGATTACTTTTGAATAATGAAATAGCTTGTGTTGTACGCAACTTCGAGATTCTAACACACCACTTCCAATAAAACTAGACATTATGAATAATAAGACCCAATTTTTGAAATTTTATAATTTTTTTAAAAATTGACTTTATTTATGGATTTGTATTATCAAAATTATATTAGTGTGAAGTTTTTGTACCCTTATGAAAACTTTCAATTTTTGATGAATAGTGAAAATTACTAAATTTTAATTAAAAACAAAATTTTTATTCAAAATATTTTAAACTGTTAAATTATATAATTGAATGGGTTTTAAGTATAACTAGATTATATTTTTATCATTTAATATAATTTTTTTCGTTTTATGTAATTTTAATTTTAAGATAGATATAAACAGGTGTCAATCTTTTGATAGTTATTATCTTTTAAGAACACAGTTTTTTGTTTGGGCAATGTGAATTAATTTTAAATTAACTTCTGCCACTACTGGGTTTTGAATTTGGAAAAATTCATTGCATATTTTGAATCATGAAGTCTAAATTTTGTAAATAGGAAACTTTTATTTTAATACATTATGAATAATTATTTCGGTAAATATTTTATTTATCATGGTTAAAGGGGTAAATCTGGTAAATAAGGGTAACAAATAATATTATAATAATAATAAAATACCCTATAACATGTCCTAACCCAATTTTATAATACAGGTTCGACCGTGGGTTTCCGTAGGTCAATTTTGGGATCCCATGGAGCCACTTGAGAGTGATAATGACACGCTATATTAATTAATTTAATGTAATGAGAAAAATAACATATACATATATCTTTTAGTAAACATTTTTTTACATGGGGTTATATATGTTATCTCTTAGACTATAAATAATAATTTGAATTATAAAAATATTTAATTCATCACGGTATTTGTTTTATAATTTTTATAAATCAAAAAAATAAATTTATTTTTGACACAATAATGATGTAGTGTTTAGGTTATTAATGACGGTTTATAATAAATGACATTATAAAAATTAAAAAAAATATTTAAAACCTATAAAATTATTATTGTATGATTTTATTTCAACACTGAGTCATCTTATAATTCTACTTAATGTGTTTTTGTCCTTTAGAAAACAAAAATCATTATATAATAAAATAATATTTCCAAACATTCCTAAAGAGCCCATCCACCCCTTATAAAAAGACTTCACCTCTATCCCATTTCTCACACTTCTAAATCCATTTGGATCATCCATCCTATTCCTAATTATGCTCCCTTCATCACCCTATTCCTCATAGAAGCCTTAAAATCGGCATAAGGAACTTCAAGGAAGCCTTTTGTTTCAAATTAATGAGAGTCTTCTGATTTAAAGGAAATATCTCCTCTTAATTTATTTTCATTTATTTTACGTCTCTAACCCCCTAAACTCTCTTTCTTCTTTTATTTTATAAAAACACCAGTATAATAAATATACTAGGTTGTTTTTATGAGAAATATTTTAAGTACACTTACACATAACTCCATCTAATGGGTATATAACATAATGTTTCTGTGGACGGCGAACTACTGCCTCACGAAACGATAAATGTTCTGGCTTCTACTACCAGCTCTTATGGGGGCCATTATGATGACACTATGATTATATTGGATATTTATTATATTTATTTTATCTACAATAATATGTTATTCTCTTTTATATCATACCTCTATTCTTTTCATGTTGAATATATATGATAATTTCATTTGAGAAAGTATGGACTACTGCCCCCTCAAAATGATATGACTCGTTCAAACAATACATGGAATGTATAAACTATGGTGTTAATGAATATACATAACATACATAATATATTATATGATACTATAACCATCATATAACTATATATCATATGATTTTATTTCTTTTTAAAATAAAAAAATTAAATGGAAGTAGCGTTTGTGTGTACATACGGATTACCGTCTCCACGACTGCGAGGAAATTCATTCCCCATTGTAACCATTGAAGATTAATTTTCATTGGTTTGTTAAAATTAATTTTTAAGAGCATATTACCATTATATATATGATTTAAATAAATTATATCCATAATAATCTTGACTTATGTAACAAAACATATAAAGGAAAACAAATCAGTTAACACCCGAAACAGTGATACTACTAAAATATTATTAACAAAGAAATATTAGAATATCATATTTGATATCATATTTATGTATGTAGTTCTTGTATAATATAATAAAAATGATTTAAACACTATATAGAAGGTTAACTTACCCTCAATCAAGGAAAAGTACAAGGTAAGGGTTAATTTCACAATATCTTTTTTATTTGAGGTTGTTTTTACGTAAGTATCTACTGGTACCTCTTTATCAACCACATATGTGTTTCTTATAAATATATTTAATTATTTTTACTATTTACTAGAATATTTTTTAATGTCATTTATATCATTTTTGACTTTTTATAAAATGGTATGAAAGGAATCTTTTCCTCGCTTTCAAAACAAGTTACTTTATGACCTTTTTGGAAAATAAAGGTAAGATAGTTTTTTTAACTTATACTGCAATAGGGGTTATTCTCCACCATTATAACACCTTTAAAGCATCCCTTACAAGCTTATAAGAATATTTTCAAAATAAATGTTTTATTATATAATTACATGACATTTATATTATTTCAAAATAGAAAGAGATATTCCTATCAATTAATTTTTATTTCATCAATGTCAACATCCTTTAATTAATTTTATACTTGTTCGAAGTTGATTTGTTATGATACAAATCTTCTATATTGTATTGAATGTTTTGTGATCTGTTTTACTGTGGATGTGTTATTTTTATACCATTAATGGTTTATGTATAAAATATTAACATTTTGTATGCTAGTTTTAATATGAATATTTATGATATGATTCATCCTTTTCATATGAGGAATGCATTAGACGTAGTAAGTGATTTGTGGAGATATCCATAGCTCCTAGATGCATTGGTCTTTCTCATGAGATGAACTAGTGTCATGGCATAAGGCCTTGACAAAATCTTATTTTTAGTCTTGTTACAAGGCCTTGACTATATTGTTTGTATGTTTGACATTATGCATTCGGTCATTTTGATGTTAGATACTGATATTGAATGTTATTATTATACAATTAGAATATCCATGTGAATAAGTAAATGAAATTATCTGATTTATATTTGGCATATTATGCTGATGTTTATGTTTAAAATGCTTATGTTTTAGTCTTATACATTCCATTAAATGTTTGTTATTGTTTATGATGTATCCGCTCTATTGTTATCCTTACTAAGCATCTGAGCTCACCGCTTTCTTTGTTTTATTTTTCCCTGGATGTGAAGAAGTATATTAAGGTTAACCTATAGGGATAGGCTAAGGGATATAAGTGTGTTCAAAGGGAATAATATTTTTTTGTAGTTTTTATCTCATGATGTAATGTAAAACATATGAATGTATCTAGTACATTAAGGGATACAAAACTAATCAGTCTTTCAGGACATGATTACTTGTAACATTTTAGTGTTATGTAATAATGTTCCGACTCTGGGTAACTAGGTTCAGGGCATTGCAGTTGGTATTAGAGGATGTTTAGTACAATCTATGGAAACTAGATTTCGATAAACACTGATTAGAGCACATTTACCTGAAATAGGCTTTGAGGATTAGTATAGAATAACTTCCTAGAATTTTGGTAATGTACAGATTTTGTGTATTTTAAAAGAAATACATCCCTGGATAGATATGAGCAGGTATAGGTGGCTCTGGCATAGATGTAATTTGGAGTGAATACTATGATAAGCTGTTTTGGTATTGACCTATGGTATCCTTGTTCACGACAATGAGCCTTGCTGCACTCTTTGTTACGACCCTCCATGGGGATATTCTAACGATAATTCACATTTTCATTAAAACCCATTATTAATGATTAATGGGTATATACCTTTTCAATGCGAAGGTTTTTATGATTATGGATTATATCCATAAACCATTGAATTTATGTTAAGTGTTTAACAGGTTAGAAATTATCTATTGCGACTCATAAACTAATGTAGTGTATATCATTGTTTAGAAATGGGACCTAAAAGAAGGAATGAGAACTATATTAAAGAACGTAATCCATGTAGGGATTTCCCTTTTACTCAGGATAATTATAGTGGAGCTGGTGATGCAACTGGTGATGATCAGCTTATCACAGTACCATTAAAACTCACTCTGGTTAGGAATAATAACCTTACTCTAATGAGGCACCCTGATCCACAATTCGAAGGATCAACGTTAGTCCAATTCATGAGGAAAAAACCATCAACATTCAATGGAACTACAAATCTATTTGTAGCTGTTCAATGGATAAGTTGCCTAGTGCAAGAACTCAGACCTTCTTTTCATTTAAATTTTTCCTTTTTCTCGAATTTTGAGAAAAGAGGAGTTTTTAGAAAATTTTGAAGTACATGCCATGTACTTTATGTGTGAACACTGTGTACTTTGATTCTGCTTGAGGTCTTGTGTTGGCTGTGTCATGACCATGCACACGGCCATGTAGGGGTGATGTGGAGGCCACATAAAGTGGAGTATGGAAAATCCTAGTACACACTGTGTACTCCAAAAGAACATGTCATGTTCTTTCTGTTTTTTCATTAAACGGATCGGGGTCATGTCTGATGGACAGAACTGTCTTTTTCTAGGAGTTCTTCATCCGAGAGCTCCCGTACGACCACAAATCTCCTCCGATTTCTGGAGCCTCTGTCCTTCCTCCAAATCGACCTCCGTCAATTGAGTTGGAACCGCAACAGTAATCTCTTCCTTCTCCTAGAGCCTTATTTCCCAATTCCTCCTATTGTTTCATGTTATCATGGGTTGAACATTTTGTTCATTTTCATAGATCTACGAATTTCTAAGGAGATTCAAACCCCATGGCTCAATTATAGCAATCTACCAACATCGCGGTAGGTGGTTTGTGCCTTTCTGTAGGAAGTTTGTGAGAATTTAGTGCAAATTCCACCCATAACCTTGAATAGGGTATTGCGTGTTTCCTATTTTTCCCTTGTTGTTTTCCTGTTTTTCTTATATCCCTGAGTAGAGGCTATTGCTTGTGAATAGGGTAATTTATTGTGCTTTGGATATTTTTTCCTTTCATGTTTTCTTGTTTATGAACATTTGTTCTAGTTTTCATGTTAGGTTTTTTCCAGTTTCATTGCTAGTATATAGGATGGTGTGACTATTCTTCTTCGCTGAGATGTTGTAGATTGCAATCCATGTAGTTCTTAAGGATGCTTTGGCCATTATGCGATGTGATACTTGCCGACTTCACACAGGGCTGTGAGAACATTGTGTAGTAGACCACAAGGAGAATAGATGTAAGGGCTTCTCCAGAGTGACTTTAATTTATGATGTGAGACCATAGGGAGAGTTGACGTTGGGTGCTTCCCAAGAGTGTCTGTAGTTCCTCGACATGGGCCACAGGGGGAATGAGATGTTGAGTGCTTCCCCATAGTTCCTTTAGTATGATACGAGACTATAGGGGTTATTGAACGTCAGTTCTTCCCCAGAGAGTCTATTCATTTTTACTATAGCTGAACCAGATGGGTGAGACTGTGTGTGCCTCCTAGAGGGTAGCTAGTACTTGTAAGTTGAACCATTGGGGTTAGGCTGTGAGAAGTACCCAAAGGTTTCCTTTTTGTTCAACATTATTGAGGGGCTGCTTCCTTGTTCGTAGATTATATTCTAGAAACTGTGGATTGTTACTACTGTGTATTATCCTATTTACTGCTTACTGTTTACTGCTTATTGTATTTTACCGGCCTTATATTCATTAACTGTTAGGCACAAATATTTGGGTGGTTTCTTACTAGGACTTTGTCTCACACCCTGTTTGGGTCATGCTTTTGGGCCCAAATAGATTATATTGTTGCAGGTATTGATAAGGGCAAGTGCCCTTCAACTTCAGGTTCTTGATTGCTGTGGATCTGGAGAGCATCAGACCAATCCGAGGCTTGGGATGATGAGGAGTCACTCATCTATTTTTCTTTTGTACTTCAGTTTAGTACTATTTTCAGCATTGTGACTTGTTTGGCTATTTTCCTGCACATATACATATATATGTATTGCATCATTATTATATATGTGTGCTCCAGTTTTCTTCTTTCAGTCTTCTGCTGTTTATTTCTACCTAGATTATTAGTGCTTCCACTATTGTATGTTGTTTACATCTGCTGTGTACTCTACTAATGAGGGCATAGTTTCCCCAATATCACACCCAAGGCCCTCACCGCTAGTTGGTAGCATTTGGAGTTTGGGGAAATGCATTTGAGGCCATGTGACCAACTCTGTATGGGGAGCCTCTAGGTCGCATCCGGAACCGGGACGTTAGAAAGTGGTATCAGATGCCTTCTTTCCTATTGACTTACTGTTTAGAGCCTTTAAACAGGGATATGATGGAACATGTACTTGGAAATATTCTTTGCCCGAGAGTAGCTAACCCATGTACATGGAAAATCCATACTACCTCATTTATTACAATTTTACAGTTGATTTGATTTCACATTGAGTGACTCACATGAGGTGTGTTGTTTCTGTTGATATTATTGAGGTTCTATTTCAGTTCAAACTTGATGATATGAGGGTATTCCATCTCATGCATCATATAGGTACTTGATAGAAATTACATGTCATGCATTTTTTCCATTCCATATAGGATGAATTATTTATTGCATGCTCTTGTGATAGATGATGTGTAAAATATGCATGTTGTTGTGATAGTTGTCTTGATAGAAATACTTACTATTAATAGGAAACTGTTTGTATAGAGATTTGCTGGAATAAATGCCAAATTTTTATTCTTGACGTGTTATGGGCCCTCATAAATTGGAACTTCGTGGATCATTGAATTTTTTTCCTTGTATAAGATATGTAGGAGATGTCGAGCTTTGATTCACGGGGAGTATAGGCCCTCACAGATTGGAAATTGGCACCTTCATTCTTGTTTTTTGTATTCTCAGGGCTTTGGAGAATTTTCTGAGATACTACCCTGAAAACCACAGAACATAGGATGTGTACTTTATAAATACTTGCTGTGTATTTTTCTATACCATTATGCTGACTGTCGGAGAAAAACATGGGGTTGTGGAAAATCAATAGGAACATGCCATGTACCGTATGTACACGCTGTTTTGTAGTGACTGTGTTTCTACCCATGTGACCGTTGACATGTTTGGATAAACATTGACCTTATATACCGTGTCTTATTTGTACACACCGTGCCTCATAATCTAAGTACTCGGCCGTGTCACTAACAACACAGGTCGGGGAATGTCCTTCTAGTCCATGTCGTGTCCTTAGTACACACACTGTGTAGTCTATGATTAGGAGGACCATGTGGGTTTTCGTGTAAGGGGACTCAGGAAGAGGAATAGAGTTCAAGTACACACCGTGTTTTGGGACAACACTCCGTGTGTTTTGGGTGTCAAATGATTAGTTGTGGAAGAAGTACACGCCCATGTGAATGACTTTAGAGAACACACCATGTAGTTTTTATACAGGTCGCGTAGTCAGGTTTTGAAAAACTGGAATTTTTCTTCTCATGTTTCCCTCTTGTACACTTTTGTTCAGTCTTTGTTAATCTTGATCTAAAGTGTGCATTTGACCATTCAGATTCATGGCACCGAAATGTCCTCCAGTTGCAGGCTAGCTATAGGCGGTGATTGGATGCAGGATATGGCTGATCAGGGACTTCCCACAGATCCTCTTACTATGCAAGCCTTGTCACCAGTAGTTATACCAGTTTCAGGCACCGATGCATAGTTTAGGGAATGTTTTATGAGGATAAAGCAGACCTTCCAGGGAGCTCTGCCTCCGGCCTCGACTATGGTAGACCTTATGCTGGTTTTCCAGTAGCATCATCCTCCCAAATTCTCAGGGGAAGGAGGAATTCAGGCTATATAGTCATGGATAGAAGCCATGATGATGATCATAGGGAATCCGGAGATGCCTCCAGAAAGTTATGTCAAGATCACAACCTACATGATACGAGACTCTTCCAAACGGTGGTGGGACGTGATCTCACAGTTGGGTCATCATAAGGTTATCACGTGGGAGGAGTTTCAACACGTCTTTTATGATTAATTCTTTCTGGAGACCATAAGGTCCGATCGAGCCCAAGAGTTCATGAGCCTGGTGCAAGGTACTATTTCTGTCATTGAATATTCCTCTTGTTTGACCGACCGTTAGAGTTTCACACCCCTCCAGAGCGCAGATGGGTTGTTCTTGTCCTGGATGTTCGAGGATGATCTTAGGTGGGAGATCCGCTCACAGGTGAATATCCTCAGGCTGACTTCCATTGCTTCCATGGTCCACCAGGCATTGATTGTGGAGCGAAATCTGAGAGATTCTGGATTAGAGATCCAGGGAGGCTCCTCTTCCAGAGTTAGTGCTCCACCAGCTGATAACAGGAAGCCCCGTAGGGAGTCTATGCATGGTGATTCGAGGTGGCGAGACACATCTTCAGGTGGTCAGGTTATATGTTACCTATGTGTAAGGGCTGTAAATACGAGGCCGCAGTGCCAGAGGGACCTAGTCGAGTGCCGATCTTGTGGCAAGATGGGTCAACTTCAGCGCTTCTATCAGGTTTTCCCACAAGTAGCTGGTGACAATAGTTCATCATTTACTCCTCGTTCAGGAGAAGAGCCACCAGTTTCAAAGAAGTCAGGGAACTAGAGTACTTCCAGCCATTCAGGCCGAGGTGGAGGTCGTGGACAGGGTGGTCAGTCACTGGTCTATCAGTGATTGCAGGGAAGATCAGCACAGAGCAGTCAGGCAGGGTCACATAGTCGTGGTACAAGTCAGACATTTGCAGTGGAGCAGATCCAGCAAGAGCTGGATCCCAGACCATCTGCTGTTCGAGGTACGATCTTAATAGCCTCAGTTTTATCTTCCGCTCTTTTCGATACTGGTGCTACACATAGCTTTATCTCTGTTGCTATTGAGGATAGCCTGGGGCTCTGCATCTTTTCCTCTGACGATACATTGACTCTAGACAAACCATTTGGAACGAGGACATCTAACATCAATCAGTGCAAAGAGTGACCTCTTGAGGCATTGGGGTGCCATTTCTAATGGGACCTCTATGTCCTAGAGATAAGAGGATATGATGTAATTATCAGAATGGATTGGCTAGTTCCCTTCCTGGCAGTCTTTAACTGTTATCACCACATAGTGAGCTTTGTATCACCATAGGGTGGGACCTTTCTTTATAAGGGCAGGTGGGATGTCTAGGAGAGTAGAGTAGGACCCGAGCACCATGGGCTAGGTGGAGTTATAGCTCAGATTGCTAGTCTATATAGGGATGACCATGGGACTTCATAGTTAGACTTTCCTCCAATGGTGGATTGTTTCAGAGATGTCTTCCTAGAGGAAATTTTGGGTTTTCCCCAGGAGTATGTGGTAGACTTCTCGATTGAGCACGTTCCATGAGCGGCACCGGTGTCCATTCCTCGTTATAGGATGGAAACACCTGAGCTACATGAGCTAAAGAAGCAGTTGGAGGATTTGCTGGAAACGGGTTTCATCCGACCCAGTGCTACTCCTTAGGGTTTTCCTATACTGGTTGCGAAGAAGGAAGATGGAATTCTTAGGCTTTGTGTGGATTATTGGAAGATGAAACAGTTGACGGTCAAGAACCGATATCCCTTGACAATGATTGATGAACTCTTTGACCATCTTCGAGGAGCCCAGGTGTTCTCAAATATCGATTTGAAGTCTGTTTATCATCAGTTGCGCATTAGATCATCAGATATACCTCTTACAGCCCTCAAGAGAAGGTATGGTCTACAAGAGTATATGGTTATGCCATTCGGCCTCACGGACACGCCTACAGTTTTCCTGGAACTGATGAACAATTTCTTGCATCCATACCTGGATTCCGTCATGGTGGTTTTCGTGGATGACATCTTGGTGTACTCTCACACTCGACACACCCATTCTACCCATCTTGAGATCGTTTTGAGAACATTGAGAGAGCATCAGTAATATGCTGTTCTCTCGAAATGCCACTTTTGGATGGATCAGATTCACTTCTGGGGTGATGTTATCTCATGAACAAAATATCAGTGGACCCAGAGAAAATGAGATCAATAGTTTCTTGGGAGTATCCGAATAACGTCTTTGATGTGCGGAGTTTTCTAGGGCTGGCTGGATACTACAGACGCTTCATACAAGACTTTTCACGCTTAGCAGCGCCGCTGACAGATCTGCCTATGAAGGGTACAAAGTTTTTGTGGTCAGATTCTTGTTAGTCAGCCTTTCAATAGATGAAAGGGAGGTTGACATCAACATCGATAATAGTATTTCCAGAGATGGGAAAGAGCTACACATTCTACTATGATGCCTCAGGTATCGTGTTGGGAGCTGTGCTTCTGTAGGGAGAGGGAGTCATTGCCTACGGGTCTCGGCAGTTGAGGCCTCATGAGTATAAGTACCCGACACATGATCTGGAGATGTCATCTGTTGTTCATGCCTTACTCTATTGGAGACATTATCTTCTTGGAGAGCACTTTTTGGTTTTCACTAACCAGAAAAGTCTCAAATACATCGTCACTCTGCGTGATCTGAATATGAGACAATGCAGGTGGGTTGTGTATCTTCAGTCCTTTGACTTTGAGCTTGCCTATACACATTTAAAGGGCAACTTAGTGGCTGACACAATGAGAAGGATAACTCAGGTACATGCAGTTCTAGAGGCCAGTAGTGAGTTGAAACTTATGGCTCTGTTTTCTGAGATGCATTTGGAAGTGCATGACAGACAAGGGCCGACTTTCCTATCATCTGTAGCTATTACATCTACACTTCTTGACAGGGTATGAATGAGGCAGCTATCAGTTGTGGAAGGCCTAGTCCTATGGGAAAGCATGTTAGGAGAAGAACCTATTCTAGGATGGACAGTGGGTGACAATGAAATATTTCATTTCTATGGATGTGTATGGGTGCCATTTTACATACGTGAGGAGCTAATGCGGGATGTTCATTCTTCTATTTGGGAAGTTCATCCTTAATTCCCTAAGATGTTTCATGATCTACACCGCCAGTATTGTTTGCCAGGTATGAAGAAGGATGTAGCAATTTTTCTCACAAGGTGTTCCACTTGTCAGCAGGGGAAGGAAGAACATCAGCGACCTGCAGGTCTTTTACAGCAGTTACTCGTTCCCAAGTGTAAGTGGAATGATGCCGCGATAGACTTTGTCACCCGTCTGCCGAGATTTCCTCAAGGGAATGATTCTATTTGGGTTTTCATCGACAGTCTCACTAAGTTTGCTCACTTTTTGTTGATCAAGGAGACCTTCAGTGTTAATAAGCTGGGCGGTTGTACATCTGAGATATTATACGTCTTCATGGAGTCCCACACTCCATTGTTTCAGACAGATATGCGCGCTTTACATCATGGTTCTAGATGGGGCTTCCGAAGGCTTTGGGTACACATGTACTTTTGAGTACAACATTCCATCCCCAGACCGATGGCCAGTCCGAACGTACGATTCCGGTGCTTAAGGATATTCTCCAAGCTTGTATTCTAGAATTTGGAGGTTCTTTGGAGAAGCATATACCTATTGTGGAGTTTTCCTACAATAATAGTTTTCGAGACACTATTTAGATGGAACCTTATGAGGCATTGTACGGTAGGCCATGCCGGTCACCATTATACTGGCTGGAGATAGGAGAGGCAGCTTTGCCGGTACCTCATCTCATTCAGGAGACCTCATAACAGATAGAGTTGATTCAGAAGAGGATGACTAGGAAACGCTCTCAACAGAAGTCTTTTTTGATCAACAGAGACGACCTCTGGAGTTTGAGGTTGGGGATCATGTGTTCGTGCGTGTCACACCGGGTTTGGGACACAAGAGGACTAAGAGATAAATTAAGCTTTCACCATGGTATGTCAGGCCGTTTGAGGTGTTGGAGAGAGGTGGGCCTGTCACCTATCGGTTACAGTTACCTTAGAGGTACCAGGCTATGCACGACGTCTTCCACGTTTCTCATCTCTGACATTACTTTTCATACCTATCTCATGTCTTTCAAACTGAGGAGGTTGATGTCAAAGTAGATGCATCATTTGAGGAGCATCCTATCCGAATTGTCAATCGCAGTACGAAGGTTCTCCGTGGCCAGTCCATTCCTCTGGTACAAGTGCTTTGACAGAACAAGTGAGTACATGAGGAGACATGGGAAAGGGCGACTGATGTACGATCACAGTGGCTAGAGCTGTTTGGAGTTTCTTCTTCTATGCCTCACTATAGAAATTCGTGGACATGTTTCTTTAAAGGGGGATGTTTGTATGAACTTGGAAATTCTTTTCAGGTATATTTTACCTTTTTCTGGAGTTTTGAGAAAAAAGAAGTTTCTAGAAATAAATTTAAGTACACATAGTGTACTTTATGAGTACAAACTGTGTACATTGTTGTTGCTTGAGGCCGTGTGCTGGTCGTGTCATGAACATGCACATGGCCATGTAGGGGTCATGTGGAGGCCACCTAAAGAGGAGTACATAAAAGCCTAGTACACTCCATTTACTCTAAAATTACATGCCATGTACTTCCTTTTTTTCAATAAATTGACTGGGGTCGCATTTGACTGAAAAAACCGTCTTCTTCTAGGTTTTCATCATCCAAGAGCACCCATACGGCTTTGAATCTCCTCCGAGCTCCTGAGCCTCCGTCTGTCCTCTGAATCGACCACCTTCGATTGCGTTGGAAGCACAACAATTATCTCTTCCTTCTCCAAGATCCTTGTTTTCCAATTCCTCCTCTTTTCTATGTTATTGTGGGATGAAATTTTTGTGCATTTTCGTAGATCTATGACATTATAAAAAGATTCAAGCCTCGTGTCTCAAGTATATCAATATCCTAAAGTCGAGGTATTTATTTTGTGCCTTTTTGTAGGAAGTCTGTGAGTATTGTTTTCAAATTCCATGAATACCTTTGAACATGGTATTGCATGTTTTCTGTTTTTCCCTTGTTGTTTGTATGCTTTGCTTATATTCCTTAGTAAGGGATACTGCTTATGAATAGGGTAATATAATGTGCTTTGGATGTTTTTCCCTTTCATGTTTTCCTGTTTATGATAGTTTGGTCTAGTTTTCCTATTTAGATTTCGCCATTTCCGAGCCTAATTTATAAGATGGTGTGATTATTCTTCCTTGGTGAGATGTTGTAGACTCCTCGCCAAGTAGTTCTGGAGGATACTTTGGCCGTTAGGTGATATGATACTTGCTGGCATTACACAAGGCTATGAGAACCTAGTGTAGTAGACCATAGGGAGAATGAACGTTAGAGCTTCTGCAGAGTGTCTTTAATTTACGATGTGAGACCAAAGGGGGAATTGAAGTTGAGTTCTTCCAGAGAGTGTCTATAGTTCCTAGATGGGGCCCACATGGGGATTGAGACGTTGAGTGCTTCCCCAGAGTGCCTTTAGTACGATACGAGACTATAAGGGGGATTGGCGGTGAATGCTTCCCTAGAGAGTCTATTCTTTCTTACTATAGCCGAACTAGAGGTTTGAGACTATGTGTGCCTCCCAGAGGGTTACTAGTACTTGTAAATAAAACCATAGGGGTTAGGATGTGAGAACTACCTAGAAGTTACCTTTTTGTTCTACTTGCTTGAGTGGCTGCTTCCTTGTTTGTAGATTATATGCTAGAAACTGTGGATTGTTACTGCTGTGTATTATCCTATTTACTGCTTACTTTTTACTGCTTACTGTTTACTGCTTACTGTACTTTACCAGCCTTATATTTACTAACAGTTAGGCATTGATCTATGGGTGGTTTCCTACTGTGACGTTGTCTCACAACCTATTTTGGTCATGCTATTGGGCCCAAACAGATTATATTGTTGTAGGTATAGATAAGCGCAAGTACCTTTCCTCTTTAGGTTATGATTGCTTTGGAGCAGGAGTGCATGGGACCAAGCCGAGGCTTGAGATGATGAGGAGTCGCTCTTCTGCTTTTCTTTTGTATATTGATTTAGTATTGTTTCCAGCATTTTGAATTGTTTGGCTATTTTCAAAGACATATATATATCATGCATCATTATTATATATGTGTGCTCCAGTTTTCTTATTTTAATCTTCTACTATTTATTTCTGTCTGTATTATTATTGTTTCCACTATTGTATGTTGTTTACTTTTGCTGTGTACTATGCCAATGAGGGCATAGTTTCCCCTCTATCACACCCAAGGCCCTCGCCGCTAGTCAACAGCCTCTAGCGTTTGGAGAACTGTGCTTGAGGCCATGTGGAAAACCGGGTATGGGGATCCTCTAAGTGGCTTCTGGAACTGGGACGTTACACCTAGATAAAATATTTCATGTTTTGTGGAGTGGCGATAGATAAAAAGTTTTCCTGGCAGTTTATTACCTCACGGGAGATGTAGGTCACTGGTGATCGTTAATTAAAAACACAAAGGAGGATGAAAATTTTTTGAATACGGAATGGAGGGAGATTAAATATATTTTCTTATAAAAATACTTTCCTCATGACCATCAAGAAGATATGGAAAGACAATTTCTGAGTCTGAGGTAAAAGGAGGATGAGAATGTCACAACGTATGAGGATAACTTTACAAGGTCAACAAGGCATGATGCAGATTATATACATAAACCAAGGAGTATGATTAATCGATTATTTTAGGGGTTGAAACCATTTATCCATCAAGCATTAGTCTCATAATCCTTTTCTTTAAACGAAGATATTTTGTCACTTGCTATCAAAAAAGAAAATTAATTCTATAAGTCTTATTACTTTAAAAAAAGAAAGAGAATAAGATATCTATTTAACACTCTGGAAATGAAAATAAGGGGAAGAAGGGAAAAGTTGAATATCAACAATGTTGAAAATATATGAAGAAACACCCAAATACATGCCTAAAGGGAATGGGAATCCGTTGCATGTGTGGTGAAAAAGGCCACCAAGCTAGTGAAAGAAACGGAAAGGAAGAGAATGTCAATGTTGAATAATATAATTGTATAGAAATGGGGAAATATGAAAATTAATATCCTAAGCGCCAAGGAAACACACCTTAGAAAAGGACAAGGGGGAAAGGCCATGATTATGTGATCACTATTGCTGAGGTTGATGCTCTAAAAGACATGATGGAAGGTAATTTAATGGTTTCCTCTGGTTTATCCGATGAATAATTTAATCCTGGAACATCTCATTTATTCATATCTTTCCAATTTTCTATGAAAATTAGATATTTTATAATTGATATTACAAGGGAGTTATCAGTCAAAAATCTTAAAGGGAAGTATTAATGCAATAATTTTTTGTGAATCAGTCCCCATTAGGGCATGTAAATGTTCTTTATCTACTGATCTCATCATCATACGCATGATTAAATTTTATATAATCCTCAGTATGGATAGTATTTCGGACCGTGATGCAAATATTTATTGCATGAAGAAGAAGGGTACAATTTTTGATGATGATTTGGAATACCAAATCTTTAGAACAAAAAATTCTCCTTCTTATTATTATCCAGATCCACCTCTTATACCTCTTCTAAATTCAATTATTGGGGAGGAATAGAGTGAAATAAATATGGGTGAGGAATGGAAAGTTCAAATAGAGGATGCACTTATTGCACAATAATATGTTGATGTATTCCAAGAGAATTACCTAGACATCCTCCTGAATTAGAAATTGAGTTTTACATTGATTTAATTTCTAGTTAAAGGCTCATATCAAAGACCCCTTATAGAATGGGCACTATAGAATTTGTAGAGATAATGACAAAACTAGATGATTTAAGTAATAAAGGATTTATTCGCCCTAGTGCTTCTCCATGGGGAGCCCCTGTTCTTATTGTTATGAAGAAAGATAGATTTAAGAGGTTGTACATTGACTACAGGGTGATAAATTCTATAACAATAAAGAAAAAGTATGCCCTACATCTCATTGATGATTTATTATATCAGCTTCTTGGATCTTAATATTTTTCAAATATTGGCCTTCGATTGGGATATCATCAGTTGTGTGTGAAGAAGGAAGACATTCCAAAGACAACATTTCGAACTAGGTACAAGTATTATGAGTTTACATGAAATCCGTTTAGAGTAACTAATGCACCCACTGTATTCAAGGATCTAATGAACAGAGTTTTCAAAGAATATATTGATGACTTTCTAGTGATATTTATTGATGATATCATTGTATACTATAAAATCTATGAATATTTGGAAAATCAATTGAGCAATATTCTAAATTCTCTTAGATGAAATGAATTATATGATAAGTTCATCAACTTTGAATTCTTTCTTCAGGAGATTTTATTTCTTGGACATATTTTCTCCAAAGATGGAATCCTTGTTGATCCTCAAATACCAAGGAAATCCATGAATTGCAAGTATTGAGAAGTATAACAGAGTAATGCAGTGTTATTGGTATAACCTATTATTATCGACGTTTCATCCAAAATCTTCTTGGATTGGCTATCCCATTAACCAAGATCACATTTAAAGGGGTTAAATTTGTTTAAAAATGATATTGATGAATGTTTTGAAGAACTGAAGAGAATATTAGTCAATGATCCTATATTAACTCTATCATTGGGTAGTGATGGTTTTGTTATTTATAGATACACTTTAAATAAATGACTTGGTTGGGTCCTTATCCAGAATGATATGGTTATTGCCTATGAGTCACAATAGCTAGAAATTCATGATCAAAACATTCCAACTCATGATCTTCAGTTAGTAGTTGTAATATTTGATCTGTTGATTCATAGACACTATCTCTATGGTGACAAATGCGATGTTTATACTGATCTCAAGAATTTGAAGAATATTTTCACGCCAATATAACTCAGCAAAAGGAAAAGGTGATGGCTCGAACTACTCAAGGATTATGATTTCCCCACAAACTACCACAGGGGAAAGGAAAATATGGTGGGAGATGCTTTGAGAAGAAAGGATCAGGATGTTTTGAATAAGATGAGAGTTAAAAGGGATCCTATGTTCATGGATCTTGTAAAGAAGGATTTGATAATAATCATGGAACGTGAAACATAAATACCTTTCTAATGGCTGTAAAACCATTTTACTAGAGAGGATAAAACGTTCTCAGACCGATAATGAGGAGTTTCAAAATAAAATTAAAGTTGTGAATGATGGGAGATTAACTGACTTCATATATGAAGATGGGATTTTAAAATTTGGGAAGAGACTTTGTGTTCTGGACAAATTTTTTCTAAAACGTTAATTATTGGATTATGCTCAAAGCACCAATTTCTCTATACCCCATGGTAGGACATAGCTATATAGAGATGTGAAATAAATTTTTTGTTGAGAAATCATGAATAAAGAGTTGTATTATTATGTGTTAAGATGTATGGTTAATCCACAAGTGGACGCTGGAAGACAACATCCTAGAGGAGTCATGAAACCTCTTCCCATACCTGATTGGAAATGGGATGATATTATGATGGAATTTGTCATGGGGCTACCAACGACTCCTAGAAGAAATTCTACAATATGGGTCATTGTTGATCATCGTACTAATTCATATCATTTTCATGTTATAAGATAAGATTTACCACTTGAACATCTAACAAGACTATATATATTAATGAAGTTGTAAGACTTCATGGAGTACCCCTATAGATTGATTCTAATTGTGATCCCCATTTTACATCAAGATTCTGAAAAAGTATTCAAAAGTAATTGGATACTACTCTTTTTTGGAGCACTACCTACCACCCTCAAACTGATGGAAAATTAGAATGGACTATTCCAATATTAGAAGACATGTTGAGATCTTTCTCACATGACATTCAATCTATGTGGGCTCAATATTTACCTATTGTAGAATTTTATTATAAAAATATTTTCCAATAAATTATCCAGATGTCACCATAGGAAGCATTATATGGAATGATATATCACACACCAACTTGTTGGGATGATGTCAGTTGAAGAAAACCCGTAGGCCCAGAACATGTTTAGGAATCAAAGGAAAAGGTTAAGGTTATCTAAACACACATCAAATCACCTCAAAGTAGGAAAAAGAGCTGGGTTGTTAAACAAAGTAAATATATTTAATTTCAAGTAAGAGATCATGTTTTATTGAAGGTATATCCATGGAGGGGTGTTATAAGATTCAGTAAGAAAGGAAAATTATGTCCCAGGTACATCAAACCATTTCGAAATTCTAGAACGAATTGGAGTTGTGGATTATTGTTTGGAAATGCCACTAAGTCTCTCGAAATTTCATAATGTGTTCGACATATCACTATTGAGAAAATACATGCTTGACCCAACATATGTACTCACCTATGATGAAATAAAACTAGAACTCGATCTATCTTATTTCGGAGAGCCTATCATTATTCTTGATACAAGAGAACAACTATTGAGAAACCAAACAACTTGTCTGGTGAATGTTCTATGGAGAAATTATATGATGGAAGAGACAACTTGGGAACACGAGGAACATATGATGAAGAACCACTCGAATCTTTTTATGTTGTAGTATTCTTGAAATTTTTAGGATGAAATTATTTTATGAAGGGAATAATTTATCACCCCAAGCTTCCAAAGTGCGTTTCCCTTCAAATAATTCAATAGATTTCACTGTATGCAACTTTGAGATTCTAACACTCCATGACCAATAAAACTAGCCATTACGAATAGTAATGCCCACTCTTTGAAATTTTCTAAATTTTTTACAATGTATATTTTGTTTTGGATTTTCAATATCAAAATTTTCATAGGGTGAATTTTTGGTACTTTTCTGAAAACATTAAATTTTTTTATGAATAGTGAAAATATAAAATTTTAATTAAAAAAATTTAATCGAAATAATTTATAATTTTAAATTATTTATTTTCATGGTTTCTATGTATCATTAGATTATATTTTTTTCATTTAATATTATATGGGTCATTTTATTTAATTTTATATTTAAACTGGACATAAATAAGGGTCAATCTTTTCATAATTATTATTTCTTAAAAAACACTTTTTGTTTTGACAACAGAAATCAATTATAATTAATATTTACCACTTCATTATTTTAAATTTATAAAAATGGATTAAATATTTGGTATCAAGATATCCAAATTGTGTAAATAGGTATCTTTTTTTAGACATTATGAATAATTACTTCGGTGAATTTTTTATCTTCCATCGTTAATGGGGTAAATCACGTAAATAAGGGTAATATAATATAATAATAATATTAAATAACCCACACACATTTTCTAACCCTACTGGATGATACATGTCATATAATGGGTATCCTTAGGTCGATTTTGGGACCCCATGAAGCCCCATAAGAGTGATAATGACACTTTATATTAATTAATATAATGTAAAGACAAAAATGACAGAAACATATATTTTTTAGTATAAATTTTTTTATATGGGGTTATATAAGTTATCTATTAAAATATAAATATTAATTTAAAATATAATAATATTTAATACATCATGTTATTTTTATATAATTTTTAGACATAAAATAAAGAAAATTATTTATGACACAATAATGATGTCGTGTTTACCTCATTAATGAATGATTTAAATTAACGAGATTATTAAAATTAAAACATTATCCAAAAACTATCCAATTCACATTGGATGATTTTATATCAAACATGATTCATCTTAACATCTTCTCTAATTAGTTTTTTACCTTAATAAATCAATAATCATTATATAATAAAATAATATTTTCAAACATTCCTAAAGAACCTCTATTCCTGCATATAAAATGCCCTCACCTTTAACCCAATACTCACACCTCTCAATCCCTTTGTCACGTCCAAACTCTACCCAATTAATCTAAATTCATCCCTATCTTCCTCTAAGAAGCCTTACCTTAGGTACAAGGCACTTCAAGGAATCCATTTGGTTCAAACCAAAGGTAGTTACCCGATTTGAAGGCAAAATCCCCTCTTAAGTTCATTTTATTTATTTGTCTTATCCAACCTCAGAAACACTCTTTCTTGCTTTTATTTATAACAAAAACAGTATCCTAAATATACTAGGTTATTTTTATGAGAATATTTTGAACTAAACTTACACAAAACTCTTTCTAATGGGTATATAACACAATGTTCATGTGGATGGAGAAGTAATACCTCACGAAACGATGATTGTTCAATCTTCTACTACCACATATTATGTAGGATTTTATGACGGAATTGTAATTATAAATGATTTTTATGATTTTTATTTTATCTATAATCTTATATAATTCTCTTTTATATCATACAATTATTCTTTTCATGTTTTATATATGCGATAATTCATTTCAGGAAGTACAGACTACCTCTCACTCAAAGTGATATGACTCATTCATACCATACATGGAACGTATAAAAGATGGTGTCAATGAACATAATTAATGTATATAAAATATTATATCACACTGGAATAATAATATAGATATTTATCATTTGGTTTTTAATAATTTTAGAATTAAGAAATGAAATGGAAGTAGCGTTTGTGCGTACGTACAGATTACTGTATCCATGAACGGAATGAAATTAATTCCTCATCATAACCATTCAAGAATAATATTCATTTGATTAATGAAGATAATGTTTAATAACTTAATATCATTTTTTATATGAATCAAATACATCATATCCATAACAAACATGACTTGTGTAAAAAAAATTATAAAGAAAAAATGAATCAGTTAACACCCAAAAAAAAGATAATAATAAAATATTATTTACAAAGAAATATTAGAAGATCATATATGATATCATATTTATGAATATAGTCCTTGAATAATTTAATTAAAATTATTTTACTATCATACTAGAGGTCAACATACCCTTGATCAAGGAAAGGTATAAGGTATGGGTTAATTTTCACAATCACATTATTATCTGATGTTGTTTTTTACATATCTACTAGAACATATTTATCATCGACATCTGTGTTTCAAAAAAAGGTATATCATAACATTTTTAATATTTAATAGACTATGGGTTAAACTTATTTATACTATTGTTTTAATTTTTGTAAAATGGTTTGAATGGATTCTTTCTGTCGTTTTGCAAACGAGGTACTTTATGACATTTTTGAAAAATTAAGGTAAAATGTTTTTTTAACATATATAACAGGGGAAGTTATTCTCCGTTGTTATAAAAAAATTTATTCTTTCCTTATAATATTATATGAATAATTTCAAAATAAATGTTTTCTTTTATAATTATATGTCTTTTAAATTATTTCAAAATAGAAAGAGATATTCCTCTCAAATGATTTTGATTTCATATATGTCAACATACTTTAAAGGATTTTATATTTGTTTGAAGTTTATTTCTTATTATACAAATCTTCAAAATTTAATTGAAGGTTTTGAGATATGTTTGACTATGGATGTTTAATTTTTCTTCCATTCATGGTTTATGGTCAACATATTAACATTTTGTCTGCTAGTTTTAATATGAATATTTATGTTATATTTTAATTTTTTCCTCTGTTGAAGTCATTGGACTTAGTAAGTGACAGGTGGAGCCTGATATAGCTCATCGATGCCTTGGTATGTCTCATGAGACCATCTGGTGTCTTGGAATAAGGCCTTGAGAAAAAACTATTTGTAGTCTCGGCATGAGGCATTTACTATGTGGTTATGATGTCTGACCTTATGAATTCCATTATTATGAAATTGGCAATTGATATTACATGTAATTATTCAACTATTAGAATATCCATGTGAATATGTAAATGACTTTATTATATTTATATTTTCCATATTATGCTGAATGTTATGTTTAAATGGCTCATATTTTCTCTTATAAATTACCTTTAATGTTTATTATTATTTATGATGTTTCCAATACATTGTTATCCTTATTGTGCATCTGAGCTCACCCATTTCCATGTTTTATTTTTTCCAGGATGTGAAGTAGTATTTTATGGTTGACCTATAGGGATAGGCTAAGTGATATAAGTGTTTTCAAAGGAGACCAAATTTTGTTATTGTCTTTATCTCATAATGTAATGTAAAACATGTGTATGTATCTAGTACATCTAATGAAACTAAACTAATCTTTATTTCGGGACATAATTCCTTATATCATTCCATTGTTATGTTATAATGCACCTAATTTGTGTAACTAGGTTCAGGGAGTTATATTTGGTATCATAGGAAGTTTATTACAAAACATGGAAACTATATTTAGATAAACCTTGATAAGAGCACATTTCCTTAATATAGACTTTGAGGATTAGTTTATAAGAACATCATATAATTTTGGTAATGTATATATTTTTTTTATTTTACAAGTAATAAATACATATCTTGATATGAGAAGGTAGAGGTCGCTCTGGCACATATGTACCTAGGAGTGAAACTCTGACAAGGAGTATTAGGATTTTCCCGGGGTATCATGGTAGACAACAATGAGCCTTGTGACACCCTTGGTTATGACATGATATGCTTAGGATAATTCAAATTTTATGTAAAAATTATTAAGAAGGAATTATGAGTATATGCCTCCTAAAATAAAATATTTTTATGATAATGGATTATATCTATAAACTGTTGAATTTTTGTTAAGTGTTTTACAAGTTTGGAATTATATATTGTGATTCAATAACTATTCCAGTGTATGCCATTATTTAGAAATGGCTCCTAGTGGATGGAATGGGAACCATATCAATTCACGTAATCTATGTAGATATTTTCCTCCTACTCAAGATAATTATAGTAGAGCTGGTAATTCAACTGGTTCTGATTAAATTATCACCATACAAGGAAAACTTACTCAGGTTATGAATAATAACATTATCCGTATGGAGCGACCTGATCTAAAATGTGGAAGATCAATGTTAGACCAATTCACAAGGCAAAAAACACCATCATTAAATGGGACTACCAATCTATTTTTATTTTAGCATTGTATAAATTCCTTAGAGAAAATATTTCATGCTTTAAAGAGTAGCGAATGGGAAAAAGATTACATGGAATTTTATCGCCTCACAAGAGATACAGATCCATCGTGGTCATTAATTCAAAACAAAAAGGATGATGAAGAAGTAACTAATATGAAATAGATGGAGTTTAAAAATATTTTCTTAGAAATTAATTTCATCATGACCATAGAGTGGATATAGAAAGACAATTTTTGAGTTTGAGGAAAAAAAGTATAAGAATATCGCAAAGTATGAGGCTAACTTTAAAAGGTGATAAAGTCATGCTGTAGATTATATACATAACAAAAGGAGTAATATTGATAGATCCTTTGATGGGTTAAAGTGGTTTATCTATCTAGATTTAGAATCACAATCCTTCTCATCATACAAATATATTGTCTCATGTGCTATCAAGACATAAATTGAATTAACTAAGTCTTAGGTCATTAAATAAAATAAAGAGAATAAGAGATCTATTGAACACTCTAGAAATGGAAATAAGGGAAATAAGGGAAAATTTTAATATCAATCCTGTGATAAATGTAGGAAGAAACACCCCAGTACTAGCAGGAAGTGAATGAGATTCTTTACATGTGTGGTGAAAAAAGCTGATGAGAACTTTATCGAAATGGAAAGAAAGGCCATGTCACTATTTAATTCTAAATTTTTAAAGAAATGAGGCATTATTAAAATGAAGGACCTATGAGTCACAAAAAATTTCCTCAGAAAAGTCAAAGGGAGAAAGGCAAAGCTTATGTGATCACTACTACTAAGGTTAATGCTCTGAAAGATGTGGTGGTAGGTAATTTAATGGTTTCCTCAAGTTTATCCAATGATTTATTTGATTATAGATCATCAAATTGTTTTATATCTTCCAATTTTGATAATAAAAATAGATATTTTCAATTTGATTTAACATGAGAGTTATTAGTCAAAACTCCTAAGGGAAGTACTGTTAAAAACAATGTTTTGTGAATCAATCCCCATTGGGGAATAAAAATGTTCCTTATCTGCGGATCTCATAATCATACTCATGATTGAATTTGATATAATCCTTAGTATGTATTGGCTTTCAGACCATGATTAGAAAATTAATTGTAAGGAGGAGGAGGTTACAATTTTTGATGATGATAAAGAATACCTTATATTTAATGTAGAAACATCACCATTTGATTCTTATCTAGATCCAACCCTACAGATCTACTAAATTCACTTATTTGGGAGGAAAAGAGTGAAATAACTTTGGGTGAGAAAAGGAATGTTAAAATTGAGGATGTACATATTTTACCTGAATATGTTGACGAATTTCATGAGGATTTACAAGGACATCCTACAAAACAAGAAATTGAATTTTCCATTGATTTAATTCCAGGTTCAGGGGCCATATCAAAGACCCTTTATAGAATTTACACTTTAGAATTAGTGTAGCAAAATAAAAAACTAGAGGAGTCGAGTAATAAAGGATTTATTTTCCCTGGTGTTCTCTATGGGAAGCTCCAATTCTTTTTGATATGAAGAAAGATGGATCTATGAGGTTGTGCATTGACTACCAGAAGATCAATGATATAATAATAAATAACTTTTATACCCTACCTCACATGGATGATTTATTTGATTTACTTCATAGAGATAAATATTTTTGAATGATTGACCATCAATCTGGATAACATCAGTTGTGCGAGAATAAGGATGACATTTCAAAGATAGAATTTTGAACTAGGTACGAGCATTATAATTTTAGAGTAATTCCATTCAGATATACTAATGCACCCACTGTCTTCAGGGATCTAATGAACACAATTTTTAATAAATATCTTGATTAATTTTTAGTGGTATTAATTGATGATATCTTGGTATACTCCAAAATCTACGAAGATCATGAAAATAACTTATGAACTATTCTAAAGACTATTACCAGAAACGAATTATATGAGAAGATCAATAATTGTGAATTATATCTTAAAAATATTTCTTTTCTTGTCCATATTGTCTCTAATCATGGAATCTATGTTAATCCTTCATTGACTAAGGCAATCCAAGAATGGACAGCACCAATAAGTATAACCAAGGTAAATAGTTTTGTTGGTTTGGCAGGTTATTATCGACATTTTGTCTGAAATTTTTGCCTAATTGGATAACCCATTAACCATGATCATAAGTAAAGGGGTTAAATTTGTTTGGAAAAAAGAGTGTGAAAAATGTTTTGAAGAACTAATGGGATTAGTAGTCAATGATCCTATATTAACTATACCATTGTGGAATGGTGGGTTTGTTATTTATAGTGATGGTTCAAAGAAAGGACATGGTTTTGTCTTTATGAAGAATGATAGGGTTATTGCCTATGCATCACGACTACTATATATTAATGAACAAAACAATCCATCTTATGATATTGAGTTAGTACCTGCAATCATTACACTAATGATGTGGAGACACTATCACTATGGTGAAAAATGTGATATTTATACTGATGAAAATAGTTTGATGTATATTTTCTCACATAAAGAACTCAACATAAGGCAGAAGTGATGACTCGAACTACTCAAGGATTATGATTTCACCATACACTACCACCCTAGAGAATGAAAATAAGTTAGTATATTCTTTTAGCAGAACAGATCATAGAGTTTTTAAGTAGATGAGAGTTGAAATGGATCCTATGATCATGGATCTAGTAAATATAGATATTGGAATAATAATGGTAGGTGAAACGTCTATTCTTTTTCAAATGTATTCTAAACCATATTTACTAGATTGGATAATAAGTTATTAGACTAATGAGGAAGAGTTTCAAATGAAAATTAAAGTTGTGTACGATTGGAGAATAATCGACTTCATATATGAAGATGAGATTTTGAAATTTGGGAGGAGACTTTGGCTTCCTGACATACCTGATTTAAAAATAGAATTGTTGGATGATCTTTATTGATCTAATTTCTGTATACATCATGGTAGAAAAAAGATGTATATTGACTTTAAGGGACATTAATGGTGGGACATCATGAAGATATATATTGCTGATTATGTGTCAAGATGTATGGTTTGTCAGCAAGTGAAATCTAGAAGACATCATCCTAGAGGTGTCATGCAACATCTTCATATAACTGACTAAAAATGGGATAACATTATGACTGACTTTTTCATGGGGATACCAAATACTCCTAGATGGAATGAAGAAATATGGGACATTGTTGATCATCTTACCATGTAATCTCATTTTCATGAAACAAGAGAAGATTTACCACTTGTATGTCCTGAAAGAATACATATTAATGATTTTTTAAGACTTTATAGAGTAACCCTATTTATTTTTTCTGAATGTGATGCCAATTTTACATCATGATTCTTGAAAAGTTTTCATAAGGCCTTGGATACTAAACATTGTTTGAGAACTTCCTACCACCCTCAAATTGATAGACAATTAGAAGAGACTATTCCTACATTAGAAGACACGTTGGGATCTTTCTCACCTGAATATCAAGGTATGTCGGATCAATATTTACATCTGGTAGAATTTTACTTTACCAATAGTTTTCATTCAAGAATTGATATGGAACCATATAAAACATTATATGGAAGGAGTTGTCGCAAACCAACTTGTAGGGATTATTTTGGTGAAATAATACTTGTAGGACAAAAAGTTGTAGAGGAAATAATGGAAAAGATGGCGGTTTACCCACATCAATGTAGCTGAAATTTGGCAAAAGAGCTATGCTGATAACCGAAGGAATGAATTTGAATTTCAAGTAGGAGATCATGTTTTCTTGAAGGTATCTACCTGGAAGGGTGTCATATGATTTGGTAAGAATGGAAAATGAAGTCACAGGTACATCAAATCATTCAAAAATCAATATTTAATTGGAGTGGTATAATATAGTTTGGAAATGCTTCCAAGTCCCTCCAATGTTCCTGATATGTTCCACATATCACTGTTGAGAAAATACATGCATGACTCAATGCATATAATCATCATTGAAGAAATTCAATTTGAACCCAATATGTCTTATTAAGAAGATCCTATCAAAATTCTAAATACCATATAACAAGTGTTGAGAAAAGGGATGACTTTTCTGGTGAAAGTTCTGTGGATAAATCATAAGATGGATGATGCAAAATGGGAACTCGATGAACTCTTGATGAAGAACCACATGAATCTTTTTATGTAGTATTATTATAGAAATTTTGAGGATGAAATTATTTGAAGTGGGAGTATGTAACACCCGAATCATCCACAATACTTTTCCCTTTGAATATTTTAATAGTTTGCACTGTATGAAACATTGAAATTCTAACACACCACGAACAATCAAACTAGCCATTGTGAATAGTAACACCGAAATTGTGTAATTTTATAAATTTTTTTTCAAAATTAACTTCAATTTTTACTTTGTAATATCCAAATTATATTAGAGGGAATTTTTGTACCCATTTCAAAACCTTTAATTTTTTATGAATAGTGAAAATACTAAATTTTAATTAAAAACATATTTTTTAATCGAAAGAATTTATATTGTTAAATTATACATTTAATTGGTTTTTAAGTATCATTATATTATATTTTTATCATTTAATTTAATTTAGGTAATTGTATGTAATTTTACATTTAAACAAGACATAAAGAAGTGTCAATATTTTGAAAGTAATTATTTCATAAAAACACGCGTTTTGTTTTGAAAATGGAAAATAATTTTAAATTAATTTATGACACTACAATGTTTTGAATTCGGAAAAATGTATTCCATATTTGGAAATAGGAGGTCCAAATTGACTAAATAGGTAATTATTATTTTTAGACATTTTGAATAATTACTTCGGAAAATATTTTATTTACCATGGTTAAATGTGTAAATACAGTAAAAATTGGTAAGAAAGAATAATATTATAATAATATGAAATTACCCTAACATGTTTCTTAACCATATTTGCTGATATATATCCGACCATGGGCATCCTATTGTTTATTTTGGGTCCCCATGGAGCCACTTGAGAGTGATAATGATACATTATATAAATAAATTTAATGTAAATACAAAAAATGACAAAAACATATATATTTTAGTAAAAAAACTATATGTGGTTATATAAGTTATCTCTTCAACTATAACTATTAATTTGAAAGATAAAAATATTTCTTACATCAAGGTATTTTTTTTATAATTTTTAGACATAAAATAAATAAAATTATTTATGAAATTATATTGATGTTGTGTTTACCTCATTAATGAATGAGTTAAATAGATGAGATTATAAAAATTACAAAAATATCCGAAACCTATACAATTCGTATTGGATGATTTTATTTCGAATATGAGTCATCTTATCTCCAACTTTAATTAGTTTTGAACCTTTAGAAACAAAAAATAATTATATAATAAAATAATATTTTCAAACATTCCTAAAGAGCCCCTCCTCCCCATTATAAACACCCTCATCTATAACCCATTTCTCACAACTCTCTTCCCCCATGGATTATCCACATTATGCCCAATTAATCTCCCAACATCCATCTATTCCCCTTAGAATCATTACCTTAGGCATAAGTCACTTCAATGAAGCATTTTGGTTCAAACCGAAGGGAGTGACCCGATTTAGAAGTTACATCTCCTCTTATGTTCATTTCTTTTATTTTACTTCTCCAACCCCTTAAACTATCTTTAATTAATTCTTTTATTTAAAAAAATGCATAGTAGATATACTAGGTTGTTGTTATGAGATGTATTTGAACTAAAATTACACAAACCTCCATCTAATGGCTATAGAACATAATGTTTTTGTGGACGGAGAACTACTGCCTCACGAAGAAATGATTGTTCAAACTTCTACTACCACCTCTTATAATGGACATTATGATAGAACTGTAGTTATATATGATATTTAGGATATTTATTTTATCTATAATCTTATTTAATTTTCTTTTATATCATACCTTTATAATTTACATATTGTATATATACAATAATTTTATTTGAGGTAGTGAGGACTACCGCCCCCTCAATGTGATATGACTCATTCATACAATACATGGAACATACAAAGGATGATGTTAATGAACCGATGTAACATATATGAAATATTATATTATACTATAATAAAAATATACCTTTGTATAATTTGGTTTTCGTTTCTTCTAAAACAAAAACATGAAATGGAAGTAGCGTTCGTGCGTACGTACGGATTAACATCTCCACGAACGCGATGAGATTCATTCCCCATCATAACCATTCAAGAATAAGTTTCATTTGATTATTAAAAATAATTTTTATGAACTTAATAAAATTATGTAAATGAATCAAGTAAATCCTATCAATAATAAACATGACTTACGTAACAAAACATATAATGTAAAACGAAACAGTTAACACCTGAAACCATGATACTACAAAAATATTATTAACAAAGAAATATTAGAAAATCATATATGATGTCATATTTATATATAGTTCTTTTATAATTTTATAACAATGATTTATCAACTATACATGAGGTTAAATTACCCTTGATTAAGGAAAAGTACAAGGTAAGGGTTTATTTTACAATCTCGTTATTATCCACCGTTGTTTTTATGTAAATATCTATTAGGACCTCTTTATCATCCACATTCATGTTTCATAAAAATGTTTTTCAAAACATTTGTTATATTTTCTAGACTATGTGTTAATGTAATTTATTCCCTTGTTTGAATTTTTATAAAATGTTTTGAAATGAATATTTCCGTTGTTTCCCAAATAAGGTACATTATGATCTTTTCGATAAATTAAGGTTAGAATGTTTTTTAACTTATACGGTGGGTACTGATATTCTATGCAGTTATAAAAACATTGAGGCTTCTCTTTCAAGTTTATAATTATATTTTAAAAATAAATGTTTTTTTAATTATATGACTTATAAATGATTTCAATATAAAAAGTGATATTCCTATCAAATAATTTTGATTTCATCTATGTCAACATCCATTAATGGATTTTATTCTTGTTTGATGTTGATTTTTTATGATAAAAATCATCCATATTGTATTGATGGTTTTGTGATATGTTTTACTGGGGATGTGTTATTTTAATACCATTCGTGGTTTATGGTTAACGTATTAACATTTCGTATGATAGTTTCAACACAAATGTTTAGGTTATGTTTTAACCTTCTAATATTAGGAACACACTGGTCTTAGTAAGTGACATGTAGATCCTTCTATATCTATGAGATGCATAGGTAGGGCTCATGAGACAAACTACAATCGTGACATAAGGGCTTGAGAAAATCTTATTAGCAGTCCTCGCAAGAGGCCATGACTATGTGGTTATGATGTCTGAAATTATACATTCCATCAAAATGAAATTGGATTTTGATATTGCATGTTATTATTTGTCTAGTAGAATACCCATGTGAATAAATAAATGGATTAATTTAATTTATATTTTACAAATTATGCCGATGTTTAAGATTAAATGGTGTATGTTTTATTCGTATACATTTCCTTAAATGTTTGAGTTTCGTTACGAAGTTTCCGCTATGTTGTTATCCTTACTGAGCATCTAAACTCACCCTTTTATATGTTTTATTTTTCCCATGATGTGAAGAAGTATTTTATGGTTGACCTACAGGTATAGGCTAAGGGATATAATTGTGTTAAAAGGGGAGAAATGTTGTTATAGTTTTTATGTCATGATGTTATGTAAAATTTATGTATATATCTAGTACATCCAATGCTACTAAGCTAATCAGTATTTTGGGACATGATTCCTTGTTTTGTGCCAATGTTATCTAATAATGCACTGACTCTAGGTAACTATGGTCGGGGCATTACAAAATACATATCATTTAGACTTTCATAATTTGATACAGTACATACAAAACTTCAAATATTATTATATCTAATTAGGGGGTGGTTGGGTAAGTAGTCAATTAAAGAATTGGTTAGAGTGAAATCATGATGTAACTTTCCACTTATAAGACAAGAAAATACATTTGTTCCTTGATTGAATAAGACCAAGGAAATACCAGGTCAGGCTTAATTTAGTCACAAATGAGGTATTCAACTTTTTTTTGAGGTATATGTGATGCAGTCATCAATTTGATAAACGAAATGAGATATGTTCATCCACTTGGTTTGTTTTTAAAGAATCATGAAAAGGTAGGTCAGATATACTAGATTGAAATGTTCAATGTCTAGTGGACTTTCTATGTCAGGGTGATAAGAATAATATAAGAATAAATATGATCTATTTTATTCATCTACAAGTGGACATAATGTGACACAAACCATTCAGACATAGATATTATATCTATGAAGAAGAATATTCAATATATGACATAAAAATCAAAGCAAAAATAGTATTAGTATATTACCATTAGAATCTTGAAATTAGAAAAAAATGGTTCATAGTAGATATATATATTCTCCCACTTAAATCTTCATAACAATCACCCAACTAAGACATATAATACACATAACCTTTTTTCATAACCTGAGGAAGGAAACATAATAAATTGTGCGATCTTCTCAATAATGGAAAATAGTGGATATATCAATGATCATATATGAAAAACATAATGAAAAGGGTATTAGAACAAGATATTAACATTTGAATACCATTACATGCATATCATATATCATATTATTCAGTCATAAAATAAATCTTGGTAGTTTAAAAAACATTAATCATAAATGATTCAAATAACATGAGGCGTGATAGACTAATTTTGGTATAAGAAATGTAATTGGGTAATACACATAAGCATGGAAAATCACTTCCTTAGTAGTCAGAGATCACTTCCAAGACTATAATAGTGTAATGAGTTCACTCCCGTGACAATAAATTTGGATACTATTCACTCCCAACAAATCATAGTGTAAAATGTTCCTTACAAAACTAGGTTTTATCCATAACCTATCATGGTGTTCAAGGTTCACTCCCAAGAATATCACTGTTGAAAATGTCCATAACTGAATAAGGTTCACCCGCCATTCCTTCCCCGTTAATATCATTATATATAAATCATTACCCAATTCATTGGAGAGTGATATAGGTCACACTTTTCACAAAATTAAAATCATACATATGTGTTACACTTGTTCATAAATCATTAACCATATAAGAACACATGAAATGAAATATGATTCAAAAATATTTCATCAAGGCATAATCTTTGGTAGGAAAATGGGATTCATAAAAATTACATAATTTCATCTATGTATAACCCATTCGAAGGAAACTGATTACCAAGAAATATTTTAATCATAATCATAATCCATACAAAGAAATAATAGTGATGGTATCATTATATCATATACCTAGTAAAGCAAAACTGATATCAAAGGTTGTTGTATTTGATTAATATAAATATTATGAAAACATTATGCAGGAAAATAAAAAATCAATTTTGAAATCACATAAAAAACTATTAAAATATAAAGGGAATTTTAAAAAAAAAATAACATTGTTAATATATATAAGAATATTCAATGAAAAAATTAGTCATGTGGGTGGAAAAATCCATTCATTCCATATACGTTAACAAAATATTACTTTCATACAATTAAAAAAAGATAAAAATTGACATATTAGGGAAAAAAGTAGATTCATTTAAAATAATTTTAAAAAAACTAACACATGGAAAAACTGACGTTCAAAAATCTTGTGATAATAATAAAAACATTAATTAGTTTTTTTAGGATACATGGATGTGGTAGGAAAATGTTTTTTTACCTAAGAGAGAAATGATGTAGACTTTCCATTAAAGCATATTTTTGGTCTCCTGAGTACATAATATTAGTAACATTAAATAAAAACATTTAATTTAAATAAATAATGACATTATATGCAATTTTATATGTTTATTGAGAATGATAACATAATATTTCATAATTAAAGGAAATTTCATTATCAATCCCAACAAATAACATGATCGGTATATAAATCCCTTACCTCTGGTACTCTTTGCCTATAAAGAACTGTAACCTCTGGTATAATAAATTTTAATTTATTATAACTTGCTAATATTGTCATTTTAATATTCATAATATAATATATGATCCATTTATAACATTTCAACACACCCTTTTATCAATAATTCCTTATTAAAATCATTATTTATGGGTGTTAACTGTTTTGTTTTTCATGCATATTTAAATTCAGTAGTTCATGTTTATGGAACATGATCATATTTATATTGTATTAAACATTTTCATAATTATATTAATATAATATATATTAATAATTTATATTTTTAGATTCATCAAAAATATTTATAGATAAAAAAACGAAATATACTATTCATAGGGATGATATGTCGTATATTTGCATTAACACTGTTTTCATTTTTCAATTGATGGAAATAAATAAAGTTAAATATTTATTAAATTTCATAAGATCATTATTATTTAATATATATCATATATATTCCAATCATTATTCATCATTACATTCCATTTAAAATATAAATGAAAAACATATCACATTGCTTTGGATAGGTGGTAGACCACATGCACACACAAATGATGCTATCGTTTCCCAAAAGGATTGAATGATAAGTAGGTAAATGAGATGTTATACCATAATGTTATAATTATTTCATAAATATCATATATTAAAATTAAAACCATCATAAAACCCAACTATAAAATATGGATTCGGAAAATGAAATGTGTCGCAATATAATGATGGCAAGTCAGACGTATGGTTGGGTGATAATTTACCTTCTCATTTAAAGGAAAGATGGTGTATAATAGTGTTACTATAATAATAATAATGATGTATAATTTTTTTGTATATTATTTATTATGTTATGATAAATAACATATATTTATAAAAGTTAAATAAGAGTATGGAAAAATGTGATCAGTTAAGGTAAATACCCTTTCCTTGAAGCCATTTGTTTAGATTTCTTTTAAATGAGAGTAGGGTTTGTTTTTGGGGAATACCATAGCCTCTATAATGTGTCTAGGGAATTTTAGAAAAGGAATTGTTTTTGTTTTTTCTATAAATAATGATCAAGGTGGTGTAAATTAGTGAGGTAGGAGGTTCCATTTAATAATTGAAGCGATGGGAACTTTTGAAATTTTTCAAAAATTAATATTATAATAAATTAAATGTCATGAAAAATTAATTCAAATGTATATGTATTGTAAGATGTGATACATTCTGGATGTAATCTCATTATCTAATATAATTTATACGTGTTTTTTTTCCATTTTAGGCCTTATAATTTTTATTAAACCATAGTTAACTAATTTTTATTTTAACTATGCTAGAAAACTTTTCAATATTAAAGAGTTGTAATTTTTTCATATAATGTTAAAATTTTCCAATAAATGGATATGTTATGATATATTAGAACATATCATATCCAAATGTTCTAATTTCAATATTTAATTAGTTTTAAATAATTAAAAAAATATTTTGATAAAATATAATTATTTTCAATATTGAAACTCTTAATTTAATTAGACTTAAAATACAAAATGAAAAGGTTTTAATGAGAATACAATATTTTAGCACAATAATAATATGACATATAAATCTTTTAAATTCATATAATGCTAAAATTTATTCAAATTATGTTAGTTTTAATATCCTTAATTTCATTTATTTTATTTTTCAATTTGTTGAATAAATATGGTTTTGGTGTTGTGTAACCATTTAAGAAAATTAAAAAATACATAAAAATTATTAATAAATTATCATCATGAATATAATATCCTAATAGAAAAATTACTTTTATTATTAACTCTTTATTATTATTTTCCTATATTGACACAGAAGACATAATAGAAACCAAGAGAGTCTCATTTTGTAAATCTAATTGATTAAGATATATTATTGGTAATTTTCAGGAAAACATATCCATTAAAAACATAAATTTTAGAAAAAGGAGATAGTGGTCAAATTCAGTTCAAAAAATCTTTATTATTAAAAATAATTATGACCTCACTATTTAGTTTTATCCAAGATTAACCTTATTTAAACTTTATAGAGGTGATACATTTTACCACAATTACTATTCATATTGACCAAAAATAAATTGTTAATATTTAAAAAACATGATACTCATGATTATAAATTTGTAATAAATTAAATATAATTTAATACCAATAAATATAATAAATAAATTACAAATTAATGGCACATTATTGGAAAAAATAGAAGAAAATACATTTTTTACCAACAAACAGAATCTATTCTTATCCTATTTCAAGAAAAATATTTTTTGAATTTTAGTAACATTTTATCAAGTGGTTAAATTAAATATTTCTTTAAAATAAATCAATAATTGATATTAATTTAATTTTTTATAAAATAATAAATTTTCTATAAAGAAAACTAGATTTAGAAACAAAACATCACTTTCATTTCCAAGTATTTTATGTTTTGGAATCTATAAAGTTCCTAACTAATGAATTATTTTTATATATTTCCAGCAAATAAATTTTTCCTTAACTATTTTATACTAATCATAACTTCTAATCCAATGACTATGTGATAATTAAAACATAACTATACATCCTCACGTTCCCACATTACTTCCTCAAACTGGTGCATTAAACTTTGACAAGGTGAGCGGTCTTATTTTGTATCAATTTTTAACTATGATCCATAATCTACAATAATTGTTATAAATATGAAATATATTATTCTAATGGTTCAACCAATTGTTTCAGTACTTGTGAAGGATCATGTAATTAAATCATCAAGAGAAATATGTGGAAAACATCTTCAGCTAGAGGGATATTTAGTGGAAGATCCAATTAATAATAAACCATCACATAATGGTAAAAAGTATTTAAAATGATTGATATACAAAGAGATTACATTTCTGTTCTTTTATAATATTATCATTCTATTCTAGGGTAATATTATGAGGAATTCCTTATCACAAACATCAAACTCTATATCTTATTAATTATCATATGAACAAATTTTTTGTCGACTCTAATATACTCTTGTGTTATATTGAAGGGCATTAACATTATATGCCATTCAATTATCTATATATGTTCCAAATCGATATATTTATCCAAATTAACTATAACATGTTAGAGTCCATTACATCCAACCATAAAGGTATTTATAAAGATAAATATAAATGATGGAGTGTAATCTATTCTTGTAATAAAATTACACATAATATGTTGATCCCATCTATATATGAATCCATAATGAAAAGTATCCACATATATTTCATAGAATTAATGGTTCTTTAAGGGAAACCATCTATCTGATGATGATAAAAATTTATGAAACATAACTCTATATCCAAATCATACCGAATAATTCTCTAAAACAACAATGTAAATCTCATATCCTAATGAGATATAATTGATAGTGGTACACCATGCAATATTAATAGTCCATTATTGTAAAAGGTATTAATTTTATTGAGAGAGAAATATTCTATAATGGAATCATAGTGTGACAAATCTAATTTTTCATTAACTTTTACCCAAAAACCCATATTCCCTTTAGATGTTTTTTGGAGTAGAATGAATAAATACATGGTAAATTTTCAAAATTAAATTATAAAATAAGTAATAGTTGTGACAATACCTTATAGTTATATCTCATAAAAATAAATTTTTGACATACTAAGAACCAGGAAACATACCATGAAATATATCTCGTAATACAATACCACTAGAAATACTTTTTTATATCTCTATTCATATTTTTACTTCTAGGATGAATAGGGAATGAATAATTATATGATCATCCAATGAATATATTAAAATGTAGTAAATACAGGACACATAAATGGTTCCTGAACCTTATTATTTCATCATAATCAATTTTTACTGCAAGAAAAGTTTTAACCAAATTTTTTATCTCTTCATCTTCCTCCTAGGCCTCTTTAATCATTAGTTGGACATATAGTTGAACATATATTTCATAAATATAATAATTATCTTCTTCCATAAATATTTCAAGAACAATAATTTGAAACTATAAAAATATTTAGCCTTTTGTTATCCTCAACAAATATAAGCAAGCACGATCTGTTCTATTCAAAGCATCAACAACTATGTTTCTTTCCTAGGGAGATACTTTCTTGAGATGTCGTGGTAGTTAATTATCTCCAAACATCTTCTTTAAAACATGGTAAAATATTTTCAATTTATAATATAATATAAACTTTTATGATCATAATATATGTTACACATTTCCACATATAGATAATTCATCCATATATTTAATGAATATATTATCGCACCAAACAAAAAATCAGGAGTTAGGTAATTTTTATCATGGATATTCAATCTTCATAATGAATAAGACTTAAAAATATAATTTTACATGAGGATGCAACTCAATAACATATTTGATACATAACTATATTTTAAAAACCATTATATATTGAATTTTAGTGTAAAACAATGCATGCTTAGTAGCTTTATATTCAGTTAACAAATTCTGCACATTCATCCGTCCAAATGAACTTGTCTCCCATCCGAGTTAACTAGGTTATTGGATTAGATATTTATGAAAAAATTCATATAAAATAATAATAATATCAATCCAAACCATGAACATAGGATCTCAACCATGGTGGTCAGTATAGACCAATTTTAAATAACATTTTTCTTTGAAGGATATACTGATATTTCTAACATGAGATTATATGACAAAATACTTCATCTATATAATGCATTAATTGAAACATAGTGAAATTTTCAGAAATATTCTCCACCCTCAAGGCCTTTAGTAAAATTCTCATGTGATCTAGAATCTCTTCATTTATCTTTGAATATATTTAAATATTATATATAAGGACTGCCCCAAAATAATCAATGTAATATCTAAGGACTCTCTTCATTAAATCCATTAATATTTTTGGGGAATTTATCTTAATTATCATGTGTTTTCTATTAATTGGGGTGGGAGAGGAAAAAATCTAGGGGACATAGCCCCAAGAGATAAACAAAGGGGGGTCTGAAAGAGAGAATTCTGAGCGTGTCCACTTTAATAAAATCCACCCCATTAGGATGGATACCGCCATCCGTGTGCAAGAACACATCCTCCATGCTAGGAGTTTGGGAATTAATAGGACCAAACAACATCACTATAGCTTCATAGTGTCCATAACGTTTACAAAATGATATCTTGTGTATATACTCATTCTCAGACCTAAATTAATGATGTCTATAACTAACATCAATCTTTGATAAGTATTGAAATCCACACATTTAATCAAACATGTCTCCAATATGGGGAAACAGATACTTGTTCATCACAGTAATCTTGTTACGGAATTTTTAAAAAATATAGAGTCAAATTGATCAAGAACTCTTCATAATAAATAATATTTGTGCACCCTAAGGTGACACACTTTTCAAATGAATCCCTTTTCATGATTCTTATAGAGTTTCATTTTGAATTATTGCAACTCAATTGGGTCCATTCTATGTAGAGTCATTGAAATAATTGTATTAATGTTGTGAGTTCTATTAAGTACTCAACTTCATATTTCAAGGCATGACTTGGAAATTTTTATATAAATACATCAACAAACTCTTTTACAATGGGAATATCATTTATTTTTAGTTTCTACCCAACCATATTAGATATAAAACTCTTTTAAATAGGAATAATGTCACATAATATGGATGTAATTTCAATTGGAAGTGAAATTTTATCATCACAAAAATAGAAAATTCATGGTTGGTTTAAAATATTAAATAATAACTCCCTACTCAAACAATTGTTGTTTTGTTTTTGTAAATAATGATAATTTGTTCCCAAAAAAAACATCAAATATAACTAATGGAAGAATCACAATATTTTCAGGAAAAATATTCCTACAATAATAAACCAGAGAAGAGTCAAATAATTGGGATGTGATCATCATACCATTAGGGATTTTTATTGATAACATGGCATCAAATTCTAGAGGTGGTAATGTGATAACCATAGAAAAATTATTATATATAGAATAGTGGGTGACCAAGAGTGAGATAATAAATTATTATTTTTAGAGTAGATGGTATGTGTTTCTTTCACCATATTATTATCATAACCGTAACCAGAAATAGTAATGTCATGAGATATTCCTCTGTCTATGAGTTTTGTGGGTTGTTGAAGTTAATCATCATTATTAGCATTAACATTTTGTTACTAGTTTTCATTATTGACATAATATTTAAATTTAAAACATTTGAATTTGTATGGTACAATCTATTGATCTTTTTATATATTTCTATCATTAGGTAACTTTGTCCCATAACTTTAGTGTTCTATTACCTAATTACATTTATTCCCACAGTTGAATCATTTAAAAGTTCCCTAGTGATAATTCCCCCCATGTTTCATTCCACGTTTTG
This sequence comes from Viscum album, assembly GCA_963277665.1. Lineage (NCBI taxonomy): Eukaryota > Viridiplantae > Streptophyta > Magnoliopsida > Santalales > Viscaceae > Viscum > Viscum album. The sequence continues at coordinate 1,003,355,466 of OY728140.1, read as the reverse complement.
ACCATAATATAAAACTATTTTCTTTTCTCCATGGTTTTTAGATTTTCCATATAATTTTATTTTTCCTTTTTATAAAAACCATGAAATTTATGTGTATACCTAATATAAATCTCCACCTTTGGATAACATCAATATAATATTCATATCATAAAAATCACTTATGCATAACACCATTTGGATACTTGTTTTTAATCCACAAAATAATCCTTCAATATTAATTTTTGGTTATATGATAATACATAATGCTTACCTCATAAGTCATTTAAAATTTACATCATTGGTATCAACTAATTTACTATCCTTTGTTTTCATATATGGGGATTCATTCAACATTTTCATAAAAATATATGAGGAAAATAGTTTTGGAAAAATAATCTGTTTAAATTCATCCCACTGAAAATATTCAATTTATTCTATCTTTCTCAAATTCTTGATAATTTTTCACCATATATATGCCTCTCCTTAAAAATGATAAATATCCAAAATAAAAATATCATGTTATGAACAACGAATAATGGAAAATAACCTTTTCAATTTTACTAATCCATTTGTCAATGAATTGTTGATCCACAGACCCACTAAAAAGGGTGGAATTAATTTTAAGGCTCAAAATATTTTACCTCCCTTGATCGTTAATATTATTAAGGTAATTTATATATATATATTAATGTTTATTAATAATAAAAACATGATTTTTCCTTCCATCTCCCATAATTTATTTTTCATTGGTGTATAATCCTTTCATTTTCCATTGTATTCAACATTAAAAGTTTTTTGTGGGGTTCTATCTATTGAATGAATACATAAAGAATAATATTAGAAAAATAATCATAGTGGGAAATGGACTATTCACGAAAAAACATTTATATGTTTTATAAATCGAAACACCTTATTCAATGAATATTATGGTTTTAACTAGGTCATTCGTGGTCATTACCATAAATGTAGGGTTGTATACTATATGTAGACTTATCCCTAGGGTTATTAGTAAAGTCTTCTCATATTCACTTCTAAAAGTTAAATAATCCTTACTCATATACCAACTATAGGAACCTATACTTCAAATACATAGATATTACATATATGTAGATTAATATTCTTTATATAACGTAATTATCCATTCCAGAATCATATAGGTATAATATCATTGGAAAATTAAAAGAATTATTTTTCAAAATAGTTCTATATTGCAACCCACTAAAATTTTAAAAACTATCAACCCTTTTAGAGCTGTCAAAAATAAAACACTTCTTCAAAAAAATTGGGAAGGTAACTTAAGAATTGGTGAGCTCTGATACTCAGTAACAGTAAAAAGGGATATATCAGTAATCATATAACCATAGTATAAAAAAGGGGTATGAGAACATGATATTATCATTTGAATACAATACCATGTATATCATATATCATAATAAAGCGTCATAGAATAAATCATGGAAGCTTATAAAATCATTAATCATAATGGAATCAATGAACATGGTCTATGAGAGAATAATATAGGCATTTAAAATTTAATTATTGAATAAACATAATCCTAGGAAATCATTTCATTAGTAGTCAAGGATATTTTCCAAGACAATCATAGGGGAATGGGTTCAATCCCCAATTCATCATAGCAGTCATGGTTCACAACCAAGTGTTTCATAGTGGGAAAATGTCCATATTGATCTGGGTTCACTCCCCCTTCTAGTCATGTTTATCTCATGATATATTATTCTTTACCCAAAACATGGGAGGCATGTATAGGTCGCACACAACATATAATGAAAATTATATATATGCTTTTTACAAGACTATAATGAATTCATCATATTAGAACCCAATAAAATAAATGGGTTTCATAAATATTTAATCATCGCATAACACTTGGAAACGAATTAGGGTTCATAAACATTTATTCATTTTATCATAGAGTAACCCATGGAAAATAAAAAGGTTTTATATATAAATTTCATTATAAACATAAAAAATCCAAATAAATAATATGAATGGAATTATTGGATCATATCCCTATTAAATAATTAGTAAGTAAAAGGTTTATGTATTTTTTGAATAGAAAAATAATTAAAATATTTTTGAGTAAAATAGCCCTTCCAATTTGAAATCAATTATAAAAAAACTAAAAAATTACAATGGATGAAATTATCTTTAAAAAGAATCTTGTAAACATGTAACAAATCGTTCAAATTAAAAATTAGGTATGCTGTTAGGAAAATCCATTCATTCCATATAAGTTATAAAACATTCCATTCACCCTATTTAAAAAAGCTTAAAAGTACCTTACTTGGAAAATGAAAATAATATTCTATTCAAACAATTTTGTAAAATGTAAAACCTGGTTAAAAATGAATTTAAAAAATCATATTATAATAATAAAATCCTTTGTTAAAACATTTATAAAAAACCTGTATATTGAAGAAAAAAAATTGGACCTAAGATAGATATAACATCAATTTTCCCTAAAAAATATTCTGGGCCTCTTGAGTACATAAGATTAGAAACATGGAATGAAAATATGTATTTTGAATATATATCAAGTTTATACTGAAAGAAATAATTTTATTTATAGTTAGATCAAGATCTTTCATCATTAGATGCATAGTCATAATCGATAACAATAAAAAATTAGATTCTAACATAAAACCCCCACCTCGAGTTAACTTAACAATAAAAGCACTCAAATAACATATATGCAAAATATTAATTAATTAAAGTTATATAAAATATTAATTTATAGACTAATTAAATAATATATTATACATTTAGATAAATTTGACTCCACCTTTTATTAATAATTTCTTTTTACAATCATCATTTTCGTGTGATAACTGTCACATTTATTAAGAGTATTTCTGTTTAGTAATTACAATAAATTTAATTTGGTAATATTTTAATTATATTCATAATTTTAATAGTTATATAAATATAATTTATATTCATTATATATATTTTATATTCATCCATAAAAAACAGGGGAACAAAAATTAATTACACCATTCCTTGAGACAGTAGGCTATATGTACGCATGAACATAACTTTTATTTTTTGATGGATAGAAATAAATAAAGGTATGTATTAAATAACAATAAAATTATAATTATTATATAATAAATTTCATATATATTCATAAAATATTGCATCATTATTATCTAATTTAAATATAAATGAAAAAAGAATAACATAGACTTGTGGAGGTGGTAGTCCACTCGTACGCACGAACGACAATATCACTTCCCAAAGGATTATATTGTAAGTAGGAGATGGGATAATGTAATTATATAAGTATAATTATGTAATAAATATAATATATATAAATTAAACAAATCATAATACCCATCAATAAAATATGGAGATGAAAAAAATTATATCGTTATGTGGTGATAGTAAGGCGTACGTATGCACGAGTGATACATCCACTTTTTGTTTGAGTAGAAAAGGGTTTATTTTTGTCATTTAATAATAATAATAATGTTTAATATATTTAATTTATTATTTTATGATTATTACTATAGATTTAAAGGTTCAAATATGAGTAGGAAACAAACTGACCAGTAAAAGAAAATACCTAATATTTGAAACGACTTCTTTTGATATCATCTAAAGGGCTCTAGGTTTGGTATTTTAGGAAAACCAGATACACTTAAATATATATAAGTAATTTTAGAATTTAATTTTCTGATTTTTGTTCATACAGGAGGCTTAATGTTGTCTAAATAAGTGAGAGAGGAGGTGCCCTTTTATAATTGAGATGATGGGAAGTTTTCAAATTTCTCAAAAGATTACATTATAATAAATTAAATCTCATGAAAAATGACTCAAAATTGTTATAAATTCAGGTAAAAGGTATGGTAGTGTAATAAAATCATCAAAAAATACATTTTAGATGATTTTGGGAGACATTTTAAACCCTATCATTATTATTAACCCTTAGTTAACTAAATTTAATTTTAAATACAATGATAATTCTTTCAATATAAAATGGTGGTAATTTTTAATTGTAATGTAAGATTTTTTCCATAAATGGATATTATATGAATTTTTTTTACCATTTCTTATTTAAATATTATATATTTTGTTAAATAATTTAATAAAATAATATTTTTATAAAATATCATTATTTTCAAATTTCAAGATATTCATTTAATTTGATTTAATGAGTTAACTACAAAAATTTATTCAAAGTAAAATATTATAACACAAAACTAATAAGAAATATAGATATATAAAATTAATATAAATATATAAATTACCAAAATTATTTCATTTGTAATATTTTTAATATTATTTATTTTATTTCTCCATTAATTGAATAAATACTATTTTAGCATTTTGTATAAATTTAAGGTAAATACATCATAAATAAAAATTAAAAATAATTTACCATAATTATTATAATGTTATTATGCATAAAATTAGTATTAATATGAGTTGATAACTTGTCTTTACCCATGTGGAAAAATAATACATATTAAAACCAACAAGAGTGATATAATGTATCTTTCATTGATTTAAATATTATATAAGTCATTTTCAAGGAAGATGAAAAATTAAATAATTCATTTAAATTATAATGTGATAATTTTTAAATTATCTTCATTAAATAAGGATTATGATGAATGTTATAGTCCTACCAATTATTTTTTACTTAGAGTAACCCGATTTACCCATTACTAAGGTGATTACTTTTAACACTGTTGTTATTCATATTAAAAAAAATAAAAGGAAACTATTTTAAAAAAAATAAACCAAATTATTTTAAATAGGTAAATAATTTTATCTAATTAAATACATATAAATGTTAAAAAAATAATTTTAAATTATATGTGTAAGTTGAGACAAAAAATGGGTTTTAGAAAAAAAAATCTGATTTGAGCATAAAATTTGGTTTATTCATATCATATTCCAAGAAAAATATTTATTAAATGTATAAAAAAATTGATTAAATAAATTACATATAAATTTCATTCTGTTAATTCAACATTAGTGATAAATTTATTTTATTAATATAGAAAATACATTGAGCACATGATAAAAAAATTCCAAAAAACAACACATTTAGTTTGAAATATTTTTTTAACTCTAAAAATATAATAACAAATAAATAAATGTTATAAATTTGTAGACAATATATTTTTCCTAATTCATTTATCACATTTCATACCCTCTAATACAATTTCTAGAATATAAAAATGAAATTATATTTTAACAATGTTACATGGTTCTTCTGAACTTGTTGTAGCATGTTACATAAGCTATTGAATAAATAATTTATTTTATGAAAAATATTTCATACAAATATGAATTTGTTATTGGAAATTTATTTACATTAATATGAATATTTTTTATGGAGTTCCCAATATACCCCTTATTATCTTGAGTTTGACTAACACTTTTTTAGAGGATGGTCTTTACTTATATCTATGAAATATTGATTTCATATTTTTTTCAATGCAACTAAGGCCCAACAAGAATCAAAGTTAGTCATATGAATAAGGATTTAGGTTTGAAAGAAAAGTTTCTTCATAAATGAATATATAATGATGTAGAAATATTTAATAGGAGTTTGGTATGGATTGAAGAAGCTTTTTGAGGATTTTAATAGTATAAATATCAGTTCTGGTAAATATGGGAGCTTGTTGACTACAAACTAAATTATTTTATATAATATTTAAATTTATATGAATTGATCTTACACACTGTTTAATTTATAATAATTCATTTTTAAGGGATTAATTAGAATACATATACATTTAACAGTGTCAGTGATTTAATGGCAATGGGAAATAATGAATGTCAGTATGTTGAATATCGACAACATGATTCATTTACTAAAACATACCAAATATTAATATATAAAGGGACATGATCCATTTTGTTAGGAAAAAATAATTGTACGCAATCCTCATCAATATATCATCCTTTAAATATCTTCTTGATCAATTTTGGTTAAGATTTTATGACATCATCATGTTTCCAAGAGTCCTTTGACTGAGATCGATAATTTCATGTTGGTGTACCACCTTTGGATGTTGGATGGTTTTTTCTAAAAATGATCTAATAATAATAATTCACACTTTATAGAAGGTTTAAAAGTCATCTTGTGTAATCCAGTTAAACATTTTCTGATGTTCAATTACATTACCAATTCATTCAATCGAGAATAAATAATATATTTTGGTTTTTCATTCACTTCCAGATTTCTGTGACAGACATCGAAAACTAAACAGAACTATCCCAAAAAGAAAATATAATTTTTAAATAGAATAAACATAATTGAAATTTTAATTTTATTTTATAATAAAATATTGTGATTTATTTTTACATAAATATAACATCATTCCATTAGATTCCATTACAATAAAAAAATGAGTTTTATTACATTAAACATTAATCAATGAAAAATAATCATCAATATCAATATAAATATATATTTTTATACATGAATTAATCACTAAATTTTTCCTATCTATGATTAAAAATGGTTAACCATATAAACACTAAATTGAACCAAAAAAACATGTCATAAAATACTCACTGATTGATTTTAATTGTTTCCGTGATAGGAACATATTCATACATGCTTTTGATGGTTCAGTTTGGCTAGTTTTGGATGATTTTATTTAAACTCTAATCCCATTCTCACCATTAATGGGTTTTGATATGAAAGATCAGTGTGAGACTCGATGTTTCTTCATTATGTTCATTCATACACTAATCTTGGGAGTGAATTTTTGGGATACATCGATGGTTAATAGAATGAATTTTTCTTGGATGATTGTAAAGAAGATCACAAAATAAAATTATGTTATCACTCTCCTTCAATATAGATTTACACCAACTCAATTATTAGTAAAATGGGTAGTTTAATAATCTTTTTTAGGATTCAATGGTTGATAGATACTTGAAAAAATTCATTTGAGGAATGTATCCCATAAAAATTCTTTGGAATAAAGTTATTTTTAAATTTTTTTCCCTTGTGAACCAATAATATTCCTTTTATTCATGTAGAATGATTTTATGGGATATAAAAATTTTATTGTATCGATAGTAAAAATGAATGATCAAAATTAATTTTCCTTATCTAATGTCGATTCCAATTTATAGCCATGGTGTGCACATTGAAATAATGAATCACACCCATTTGAAGTGGTATTCATCTATTATAGAAATAAATGTATTTTCAAAATTTAATTATATATATTGGATCATACCAGACTAATTATGTGTCCCATAACACATCCTCTAGTGAACAGATGTGTCCATAATATTGCACACAATCTAATCGATGGACCAGATCATACCCTTTATGTGAACCAAGTCAATCCTCTTGATGTACCAATTTATTACTAAGTCCAAACCGGTATGACCCAATAAACTATCATATCAAATTAAGGATTCTCCATGTAATAATCACTGATGTGGCTTGGGAAGTGAAAAGTCAACCATCAAAGTGCCACATTCTGTATACACATGTGCGTGTATCGATGGTGTGGTTAATCTTTCCAAAAATAAGTATTCCTTTAATCATCATCATTATTATCTAATTATAAATGTAATCTCATTAATAATGGATTCCCACTCCACCAACATTATTTATTGGGATTCTCAAATACCTTCCCCTTCAAATAAATTAATTTGAGGAAATAGAAATATTTTTTAAAACTAATAAAATTCCACAATCTGATGCCATTTTAAAATATATAAAACCACATTATAAAAATCAGGAATCATTATCTCTTTGAAATAACACACATATGTAAATTTTAATCCTGATATTTTCTTTTATATAGAAGAGGAAAATCTAATTGGGAAAAAGAAATAGGTGGAAACCACATGGAACTTGTAACTTTAATTATCAAATAGAGTCATTATATAATGGTATTTGAATGTTACTCTGTTATTACTCTAATCCTAGATACCAGTATTCCCCTGATTCTATTATCCTTTCTGGAATTTAGGTGGGTTAATGTGATAATCTCTTTTGCTTGGCCCTACTCTTATATCATAGTGGTGAACAAAAACGTATTCCCATGATTCGACATTTTTATATAATTTTTTATTAAAAGTTTTAAATACACTCTCATTTTCTTATGGGCTCCAAATACTATTTATTTTGGATGTAAAATACCTTTTCCATTTCCTTCACACGTATGATATTATTTTCTACATTAAAATTCAACTAGTAATTTTATCACATGTTATGTTGGGGTCCCTTCATTTAATTTTTTTTGCAAGGGATTTAAATTCATCCATAAGGATGTTTTGTACACTTCCTCCCTTAAAACTCTTTTTTTAGGATTTTCAAAATTTTGTATTGATCCAATAAATTCCACAATTATGATACCATCATATATTAACCACCTCACATAGCTATTTCAAATACCAATATGGCATAAATTTATACGATATGTAAAATTGTATTCCCAATCAAATTTTTCTGAACTATCACTGTGTATTTAAATTGGAGACATTGACATAAGAAACAATTGTAAATTATTTAAAAAACACAAACCCTTATATAAGAGTGATCTTCTATATTTTTTATCTAACTCACATAAGAAAGGCTTTCTAACACCCTTGTGTTTTTACTATAATTTATACAATAATCCCTTGTATCCTTTAAATAATTTAGTACTCTTAACTGAATACCATTTAAAATAACCCAAATTACATGTATAATTGGTGAAATTTCTAATAGCATATAAAATATCAGGTTTTGTTCATGTCATGGCATACATGATACAACAACGAACCCTTTTATATTCCATTTTATCAACCACACTATCTACATTTTGTTGAAGGATCCTCCCAAAAGAATATATGGTAGAATAAAATGACCAATAAATAATTTAAAAATCACTAAGCCCTATTCAATATAATTAAATAGAGAGAGTAAAATAAAATTCATATTTATAACATTTTTGATTCCCAATATAACAATAGCTTCACCTAATTATTTCATATCAAAGTTTCTAGATAAAGTTGAATTATCCTAATTGACATGATTCATAGTAATTCCATATATTAACAATCCATTAATATATAATTACACCAAGATTATTATGGAAACTATATTTAACATATTTGAAATATTTGTTAACTACAAACCCATTAGATAAAATTAAGTTATAAAATTTCTCATTTCATTATTTTGTATGTTATATTAATATATATAGGGATTATACCAATTAAAAATACTTATTTTCAGTACCAAGTACTATGAATCCTTAATGTTTTTAATGATGTATTTATTTATCAATTTCACCTTTGAAAAATGTTATTTTAACATCTATTTTTGGAATTTAATAATTATATATGGAATTTAAAGTGAGAATAATTATTATTATAAAAGTTCTAGCCATGTGAGAATAGGTATCTTAAAAATAGATTAACTCATTTTGAAAAACCCCTTTTCCATCAATATGGATTTATATATTTTTTATTTTCCCCATGAAATTTTAATTTTCTTAAATAATAACATATAACCTATAGGTTGTGAATCTTGAGGAATATCAACTAATATCAAAGTATATATCATGTTTATAGATTATATTTATTAATTTATGTATCCCTTCCAAAGGGATTCATCATCCGATAACAATGACTGTAAAAAACAATTTGGGTCTTACTTTTTATTAAGAAACACAGGATTGTATTTGTAACAATACTATAATGGGTTCCTTCAAAAAAATAAATATAGAAATCTGATCCATATAACTTGGGTATCCTAGTTTTCTTATTTTTATGAACCTCCTAGACAATATTAATTTTATATTTCCCTATTTAACAATATTATATAAATATTAAAACCTAAAATCATCAAATATAACATCTCCTGATTCAATGACTATATTAAATGAAAAATATTTTGTTTTTATAACAATAATTATATACACATTTGAATAATATATATCCAATAAATACTCTATCAATACAACTTTTACCTAACCTTTCCATTTACGGTTCAAGAACACATATAATTTTGTAACAACCACAAAAGTTTAAATAATATATGATTGGTTTCTTGTGATCAATAAGTCATATGGAGTCATAACCCGATTATTTTTGGGAACCATACATCTAATGTGAAATGTAGTTAATAATTCATATTACCAAAATCATTTTAGATATCTAAGATAAAAATCATGTAATTTACTATTTTTATTAAAGTAATATTTCTCCTTTCTGGTACACCAATTTGTTTATGTGTATATGGAGTTATAGAATAATTTATATTTTGTTGGGGTTGTATTCTAGTATTAACGATTTATAATTTGATAATATGTATATTTGATGCATTTAATATTATTAAAATATATTGTTATATATTGTTCAATGTTATGATTGACATTAATTTAAAAATTTCATAGAGTATCTTTCTCATTGATAAGGTCATTAATGTTCCCCGCTATGATGAAAACATTGAAATGATAGTATTATATTATTAAATATAATTATATGGTCAGATAACATTCTATGACAGGCCACATAGACTCTAACAACCAGGTGTGAGTACTATTATTTGAATGATACTTCTTATCCTGAAGTTTGAACATGGTAGTTTTTATAATAGGATATTATGAGAAGAAACCCTCTAGTTGGAATTTCAAATGTTTTGGTGTCAATGGGTTTTCCTATATGAAAATGTGTGTAATATTTATTATACATTTTTTTTTGTTATTAATTCATGTTACAACTCAAACACATAGATTTATTTCATAATCTATGACGATAACTGTTCATGGAGAAGTTTGATAAGTTTGGTGTCTCATGAGTGATATGTTATAAATTAAGAATCTGAGGAAGAATTTGTCACTCAATAATTTTTTGAAGATGATATATTGTCCATTTTATTTCAAGATAATCATCAAATTAAAATCCATGGTCATGGTGAAATGACATGTTTATTTAAGATAGTTAAAGAACGACGTATTAAGAAAAATGGTTGCAACCATTAATGTTCAAAATTATACATGAGATAGTATTAAAAATGAATTATATTACAAAATGATCATTCATATGTGGTTTTCATCATTTCGACATTATGTTGTTTCTCTTGAGTGCCTTGAACTATTTCTAGATAATAATCTTGGAATTTAAGAAATCCCACTTAATACTAATGTGAAAGAGTAATAGTGGATGACAAATGATGTGTTTCCATTGATCATGATTATATTCTATTTGAATTTAATTATTGGAATAAATATTATTCTTAATATTGTGGAATAATTTTATTCATGTTTTACTTATTTCTAATATCCGTAGTGTAATAAATAAAAATGTATTCATAAAAATAATATTTTATTTACTTGAATATTTCATAAATATTTATTCACATGATTGAAAATAATATATTTATTTTATTTGTTGACGAATAAGATATTTGATTAAAAATTTATTTGGGTATTTAATAAATTGTGATTAATTTTAATGGGCCAAGATCATGATACATTATTAATATTTATTTTAATCTAGAAAAAAATATTGTGTGATGTAGAACATATCGACAAATATTAAGAATAATTTTTTTATTATATAATTTAAGGATTAATAATGATGATTATATCAATTTTAGTCTAGTAAATAATTAAATAACATTTAAATCTAAACCCTATCTCTATAAATAGGTGATCTTGACTATTATGTAGTTATAACTATGATTACATACTCATGGTGGAAAAAAATAATCTCTCTCTATGCCTCTCCATATTTTCCTCTCAAGAACGAGAAGCACTAGAGATATTATTTCATTATTAGAGGAAATACAAGTGATTAACACAAAAAAGTAAGTAGACTGATTCACCACTCTAGAACCTAAGAATCAATAGGCATAATTTTAAAATCATAGGACCATGTGTGGGTCACTGTTAAATAGATTCTATACATGGATTCTTACAATTTAAAAATGGTAATCCAAAAAATGGTTTTTAGATGATCAAAAACATCTTTATTAGATAACGTTTCTAAGATGTGTAACTATTTATTTCGATCATAAATAAATTAATATTTGATTTAATGTTAAAGATACTTTTTTTGGTGTCTCAATCAACATGATGTTAAATAATATTTCGATTAATTTCACACCATTGGTTTTTCCACAATATCCAAAAACATTAAGGGGTTTAAGAGAGGTTGCATTGTAAATTTTAATTATTTATTTTATTATTGATCTATATGCACAATAATTGTTTGATATTCCATTCCTTGATAATTCAATAGTTAAATTGATTATATAATTTATATTACATATATATTTTAATAATAATGGTTCTGAATTTTATTATTAATTGAATAATAACATATAATGAATGACTGATGATGCCATTGGGATGTTCCAAGGATTATAGCTAGATAACATGAGATTCCATGGAGTTTATCAGTTTTACACATTGTGTACTAAAAGGCACTGCACTTATCCATCTCAATGGATATATGATGCACCAAGAAATTACTAAATGTTATGAATTTATTTCACACAATGTGTACTTTAGGAAAACCTAGAACACAAAATGTTGGATTACATGACGTGTATCATATGTACATGTCATGTATTCTATACTGTTTTGCAGCTAAATTTACAAATCTGTATAGTAAAATACCTAGTTAAAATAATATGAGACTTTCATCCAAGAGAATTTATGAAGTATGAAATGTTTATCTATTTTAAATGATATGTAGTGATTTAATTCCCTAATCATAAACACACACCAAGTTCCTCGGTGAGTTATGAGGACACAAGTCATTTGAGATACATGGAGTGTGTATGGATTAAACACACAACGTTTTCCCACAATTAATTAACACACTCAGTCTTTCATAGGGTTTCATAGAAAAATGAAATTCAAACATCACAACATGTAGCTTATTAGTACATTCCATTTACTCAATCGAGATTCACACTGAATAGACAGTAATGTATACCATGCACATGAAAAGTGGAACTCACGACATGTAGTTGGTTAGTACACACTACATAGTCCATCCAAGATACACACCAAAGACCCATGTGTGTATCTCGGTTATATGGAAATTGATGTACACAATCTGTAGCTCGTAAGTACACATGATGTATTCTCAAAATAAAGGATTGAATTAAATTACATAAAATTAATAATTACAACATTAACAAAATTATTATGTAAACCATTCCATTTTAAATTTTAATAATATCTTTTATATATTATTAATTATCAATTAATTTATTGTAAGGATCTATGATTATTTGTTTTCCCATTTTTTTCAATGAATTATATTAATGAAGGGTATCTTTAAGAGAATTTGAATGGCCATTTAGATAAAGGAGTATTAATTAATTATTAAATTAATTTAAGAATATATGTCTTAATTATAAATAAGGAATAATAAATTAATGTTTAGTAGTTTTACTTTTATGTATTTGTTACAGGTGTATGAAAATTCCTAGGTTTGACCAAGACCTCTTTATGTTTGGGATCTTTTTATTGCATGGGTTTGTAATTATTAAATTATTAAATTAAACTAATGGACTTTGTGTTATCCCTACCTTCATTATAATGTTGGACCAATGTGTCCATTGTTATTTATATAATCTCCTTAAGAAATCCTTTGGTTCCCATCACATGCGTAGTAGTTATAAGTAATTTTAACAAATGTAGAATCCCATAGAAATTAGAAGAAATTTTAGATGAACCATGTTGATGCTGACCCCTTTGATCAATATCATGAGTTTTTTCCATGGTCATAGGTTTATTTATTTTCCATTACATAAAATAATTAATATATAATCTCATAATCAGTTTATTATGAATTTATTTATTTATATCTTATGAATTATTTATTTTATGGATGAAAGACCACAATCACATAAATAAATGAATTAATGTGAAAATCTGGAATATTAAAAAATGGACTATTTGTAATTTTGTATCAAAATATGGTTAATCACATAATTATAATCCACTAAATATTTTTAAGACAAGAAAAAGATAAAACATTAAAATTTAATGCATTATAAATTAAAATCTATCAAGCTTTTATTAAGATAGACTAATTATTATATTACTTGATTAGTAATGAATCTGTTGAACTATGTATTTAGATGGCCAATGTTTGAATACTTTCATTTAATTGAGACTTCTCATGAGAGTTTTGGGCTGACTTAACCCAACTTGTATTGAATTATACAACCATATTATATTCAATAAAAATTTATAGGTAAGTGTATAGGAAATGCCAATTTTGATTTCAATATTGTAGAGTCCACTCAATGGATCAATGAAATGAAGTTCCATAGTTAGTTAGTCCTCATACCTAATTAACTTCTCTTGATTTTCATGGATGGACTTTGGATAACAATGAATATAAATCTGAATATTATACACCATAATGTATTATATGATGGGAAATTCAGATTTTGGTGTTATGCGTTACTGAAACATGGAAAAATATTTTGTGACCAAATAAAAGTAATTATTATTATGTATCACATCAATTGTAATCAAGATAAGTACTATTAATATGTTCATTTATAATATTATAACAATATTTCATTTTTTTCATCTACACTATTCTTGTAATCAATAATGTAGAATGACAATATACTCAATTGTAGAAACTTGTTGGAGTAGTTTATATTCCTTCAGGTTGTGTTTTTCCATGAATAAAAATATTACGTGATTCAATAATCATTACCTCGTCTGCTAATGAAATAGAAAAGCGATAAATAATTCTTTATCAATGGAAAACATTTTAATGATGAAGTCAACATTTAATGTTAGATTCTATCATAATTTTATACTAAGGTCATGAAATAAAATGAAAAATTGTAACCTTATAGAATGCATAAGTATCCCCAGGGTTTATATCAAGAGAGATCAAGAAAAGTATTGTTTTAGATATCCAAAAAACAGTTTTATAGTAATCTTGTTGAGGGTCTACTATATAGGTTTAACGTAGTCAACCTCATTAGCTATATTGATAACCTTGATGTTATAAGGTTTATACACACCAAAAAAATGCATGATAATTTCATTATTATATTTATCCCTAAGATATTTTTAGTTTTATTAATAATTTTTATATGAAAATTATTGAGAAGTATCTTCCGGAATTAACCACTCTTCACTTCCATGTAGATAAGGATATGAATCATGAAAATCCATTTATCATTATAGTGAATTAACTAAAAGAGAAATAGAAGATCTCTAAGACCAATCATTTATTATTCCCTTCCGAGAAGATAAATTTCATGTCAAATTAAATGGATGATTATGTAGATTATTTCACATGTGTTATGAAAGGTCACTATAAGAAAAACTTCTACCAGCCTAAAGAGAGAGGGAATGCTTCATGTCAATCAGTTATTGAATTAAAATTATCTAATTCTATAAATTGTTTATTTGGGTATTAAATACATATTATGGTGAACACATATATATTAAAATACATGAACCAAGTAGATTTAGAAAGATTGACTAAGGGGAGGTCGATCTATGAGGATGCAATGAATATGGAATTATTGTTGTAACTATTAGAAACTACCACCTCACATTAAAAATTGGAATAATAATGTTTTTAAGAGATTTTTAATTTTTTACATCAATTAAAAACACATTAGTTTCATATTTGTACTTGAAAAATATGGATTTATATTAAAATTTGAGAACAAATGTTGTGTCTTTTATAAATATAGTTTCTATTTATGTAAGGAAAAATTAGATAATGGTATCTATGTAATGTGTTACACAAACCAATTATTAATAATCAACTCTGCAACTACTTCACTTGACTCATACGAAACATAACTTTTTCCTCTCCAGCTATTTCTTATAAAAAGATAATTTCAAAAAATTACCCAAAGATAAATATTTTGATTATATTGAATTAAAACCACTTGGTGTATGTCACACATGTCTAAAAGGAATCATGAAAAGAATCCCATAAGTGGTAAATGTGAAAGTTCAAAAGATCTTATATAATAAATTCATATTGATGTGTGCGAACAATTTCCCATTGAGGCAGTGGGCGGGTATTCATCATTCTTAACATTTATTATTGATTTTATTATATATTGATATGTCTACTTGATGAGGTATAAGTAAAATTCCATTTAGATATTCATTGAATAGAATTATTATTTTGAGAACCATCTTCAAATGATTATTTGGAAACTTTTCTAAGATAGTGGTGGAGAATATCATAATCAAGTTTATGTTTACTATTTAGGGGATTTTGGGATACTATCCCAATTCACTCCACCTTACATGCCTCATTGGAAAACTATATAGGAAAGGAGAAACCACACCTTCTTGGAAATTGAGAGATCAAGGAAGATTCATGTGACACTTCCAATATCCTTTTTGGGATACTAACTATAAAAAAACACACATACTAAACTGAGTTCTAAATAAATTGGCTAACGATATATCATACCATTTTATTATTGGATAGAAACGTGTGTTGTATTAATTGCATGTGTGGGGATGTGATGAAATTGTGAAGCCCACATCAGGTAATATACTTTCAACCTATGTCAAATAGTGGTCCTTTATAGGATATAACAATGAATCTAAGTTATAACACCTATTAAATCTATCTAATAAAATTGTAGTAGTTTTCATACGTTTATCATTCCTTGATAAGGATTAAATCTCCAAAAGAGATAGAAGGATTGAGATTGAATTTGGGGATTTCTAGGATCAAGATACACATGTGTTGGATTAGTAATAGATACTAAAAATCTCTAGGTATGAATATGATTTAGATACATAAGTAATTTTCATGAGTACAAGAGTCGTTAGAGAACCTGAATGGTATAATTTTCTAGTCACCATTGATATGACTGATTATTATTTGTAAATAATGATATTCTAATAGAAAATTAAGATTTATGTGGTTCAAATGTATAATTTTTTAAGAATACATTATTTCATAAATGGATTCCATGTACAAAAACAAATTTTTGATTTTGATATACCTTTTGGTGGATATAAATCATATTCGTTGTAAATGGGTATTCAAGAATAAACTTGACATGGAAAAGAATGTAAATTCCTATAAGTCCTGATTGGTTGAAAAAGGGTTTTAAAAATGTTAACGGATTAAAAATCCAAAAACATTAATATGAGTTTCAACACTAAAAATATTATAATTCTATTAGTTATTACAGACATCAATGATTATGAGATTTGAGAAATGGATTTCAAAATAGACCTCCAAAATTGGAATCTTTAGGAAGGCATTTATATGATGAAACTAAAAGTGTTTTTGACTCCAAATGATGTCATCAAGGTATGGAAGTTTTAAAAAATCCATTTATGGATTAAATAAAGAATCTACATCATGTAAGATTCATTTTTATGAGGTCATAACAAAATTTGGTTTCATAAAGAAGGAATGTGAGCCCTCTGTCTATGTGTAGTTCAATGAGAGTGCCATCATTTTTATAATGTATTATGTTAATCGAATATTAATTATTTTATATGAGAGACTATTTTTATACTATTTTAAAAAATGGTTGAATAGTTTTTTCTCCTTAAGGGGCTATGGTAACATCCACAGATTAAGCACAGACCTCAAAATTATCATATTTTGGGAAATTTTTCTGAAGGATATTAAGTTACAGTAAGAAGATAAAACATGAAATACAATATCGTGGACCCCTTGAAAATGCCTTTGAGTGAACCAAATCTCGATTTTCATGTCGTTTGTTTCCTACTGAATGTCCTCGATAGTTGGATCTAATTCAAGTGAGTCTTTTTTTTAGAATTGGTGTCTGAGGGCCAACTATTTTTAAAATTATTTCATTTATATTAAAATATATTAATATTAATAAATAATATTTTTACATATTATTCATTATTATATATGAATTTAATGTAAATATGTAATAGAGTATTTGTTACTCTCATAAATACATAGTAGTTCCCCACTGTGATGAGTACCTAAAAATGATATGATGATATTACTAAATATAGTTATATGGTCGGATAACATTATGTGATTGGAAATATAAAATATTTCTATCAAATTTATGTACTGATAAGTGGATGAGAATTCTTCTCATGATGTTTTAACATTGCAATCTCGAAGATGGTATTTTATGAGAACATAACCGCTATTAACAATTCTTCAAATCTTGGTGTCATCTGATATCAATATATATGATTATTTCTAAATGTTCATAGACATTAAGATTAGTATTAATGAAATTTACAACTATAGAACTAAGATGTATTTCATAACCCTTGATTATAACAGTTCATGGAGATATTCGATAGATTGGGAGAGTCATGATCGATATGTTATTAGTTAATAAGTCAAGGAAGGATTTTCCATTCCATATTTCCGGAAGCTGATATCTTAACCCTTTGAATGGAATAAACCATCACATAAAATACATGGACATGGTGTAATTATGTTTTTATTTTAGATAATCAAAGAATTATGTATTGAGAACATATGTTGATGAAAAAGTTGTGAAACCTTCTGGATGAGTTATTTGGTTAGGGGGATTACATTACACTAAATGAGTTCACATGTGGTTATCATTGATTCTATATTATGTTCTTCCCATGACTTCCTTGACCCATTAATAAATATTAACTTGGATTGTAGGTAATATCATTTAATGATAATGAGAAAGAGCCCTATAGGGTCACATAATATGTGTTTCAATTGATCATGATTAAATTCCGTTTGAATTTATTTATTGGAATGAATATTATTGTCAATAATGAGGAATAAGTTTATTAAACTTTTATTGATTAATAGTATTCAAAAGTAAATACAGAATTTTTTATTCATTAAATAAATAATTTATATTATTATGTGAATGTCTAATAAATATATACTCATTGGATTGTAAATAAAATATTGATTTATTTATATATGAATAATATTTAAATTAATATTTATCGAGGTATTCAATAAACATTGAGGAATTAGAGTAGACAAAGTTCTGGTCTGGCAATGAATGTTTATTTAGAATAAAATAAATAATATTTATCAAGGTGTGATCCAAGTAAGGTCCTAAAATAATAGTAATATTATTATATGGAATTTTTTTTAATAATGATTACTATAGTATTTATGTGTGGTTAATCAATTAGATAGTTTTTTAAGATAAACCCTATCGCTCAAAATATATAAATATGTATAATTTTAGGGTTAATTTGGATTTTAGAATCATTCTTACCAAAAAAAGTTATCTCTCCATGCCTCCAAATATATTAACCTCAAGAACTAGAAAAAATTAAGAGATTCCCTAAAGCTCCATGGAACTAAATGTGATCAACAGGAACATCTCAAGATTATTGACTCACCACACCAAGACCCTAAAATCAATCTGCTCCATTTGAAGATCATAGAAGAGAAGTCTTGATAATAGCTATAGGGATTATAAAATAGGATCCTTATAGTATAAAAAGTGTAATATGGAAAAGTTTTTCCAAATTATAAAAAAAACATCATCATATAAAGTCCATAATTTTTGATTACCATTTCTTCTGATTATAATTAAATTAAATATAAGTTTATTGTGAAAGATCATCTATTGGGGTTTTGGGAAAATCTAAGTCAAATTAATTATTGATTTATCACCCACCATCAGATATTCATTTATGATTGAAAATTTCATGTTGTATTAAAGTGGTCACGTTTCAAATTTAAAATTATTTATATAATTGTTGATCTTTATGTGTAATAGTGGTTAGATAATTCATTTTAGAATTGTTTATTACTAAATTTGATTGTTTAATTAACATGGATTCAATATTTTAATAATAATCATTAAATATTATATTTTATTAAATTATTAATAGAATTTGAATAGTGAATAGTGATTCCATGGGGAAGTGATGAGGATTCGGGAGGGACAACATGGAATTAGATGATGTGTAGCTGGAGTACACACTATGTAACCATGTTCACTCCACCAGGACATGTCCTGGGATACATGAAACACCAAGAAGTAAATACACATTGTTTATTTATTTCACAACTTATGTAGACCAGGAAAACCTAAAACAAAACATGACCAATTAAATGATGTGTAGCTCGCATACACAACATGTAGATTTTATGATTTAGCGGTGAAATTTGGGAAAACATTGTGGTCAAATACATGGTTAAAACTTACTGAGACTGAAAACCTAAAACTTTAATGAGTTATATGATGTATAGTTGGTCTACAAAATATTTATTTCATTAACTACCTCATCCAAAATGCTCAATGAGTTCCTTAGTGAGTTATTTTCACACATGAAATGTGAGATACACGATGTGTAGAAAGATTTTACAAATCACGTAGTCCGACATCCAATGAACATACCGACTCCTTTGGTAAGTTCCAAAAACACATGAAATATTGGTAGCATGGTGTGTTGATGGTTTTTACATGTCAATTAATATTTCAAACTTTACACTGATGACCACAGAATCTATCCTAGGGATAATGGAAGTGGAACACATGACATGTAACTAGATAGTACATGTGGTGGTATCCAACAAAGATACACTCTAAAGCCTATTTCAGGTATCTCGGGTACATGAAAATCATGTTACATGGTGTGTATCTCAAACATATACATCATTTAGACTCCCAATAATGAAAAAATTAAATTAAATTAAAATTTTAATTTCAACACAAAGAACCATATTTTTTTGATTGGAACCTATTGTGGTTTACAATTTAATAATTGTTATAATGAATTATGAAATTCTAAATCAATATATTGTAAGAATACAATATTATAAGGTTTTCCATTTATTTTACCAGAATGATTATAATAATGGGTATCTCCATTATAATTTAGATGGAAATTAAGATAAAAGGTAATTTATTAATTAGCTAATTAATAGAATCTTGTTTATATTAATAATTCAGAAAGAATAAGAAATGAATGTTAAATGATTTTTCTTTTGCATATTTATTGCATGTGTATGATTTTTCATGAGATTGACCATGACCTATGTATAGTTATATTTATTTACTTCATGGGTTTTGAATTATTAATTATTAACGTAAAATTATTCCATGGGTGCCATCCATCCCTCCATTATTACGCAGGACCTACATGTCCAATGTTATTTATATAATACCCATAATCAATACTTTAGTTCTCTTCACCTATGTGTGAGTTATGAATGCATTTAATTAATGGGCTATCCCATTCTAGGTGGAGGTGCTTCAAGATAGAAACCTGATAATTCCATCCCCAATGATATACAAGTACAAATCTAGATTTTTCAACTTATTCTATGACCAGAACAATGATTTTAACCCTAGGTCACATCTTTATTTGTTGGGTAGAAGATAAATCAAAAATAATATAATCCCATGATTGGGCTGCTTATTAATTTATACCTTATGAATTATATATTTTATGGAAAAAATATCACAATAACATAATAAATGAATTAATATTCAAATATGGAACAGAAATAAATATATTAAGTGTAAATGTTTTATCAAAAAATGGTTACTCACATAAATAAAACCCATTTAATGTTAATATGGAAAGTATATGATAAAACAATAAATATCTTAACATAAAAAATATGAGCTCATAAATGTAATATTAAATAAGACTAAACCATCAATTATTTTATTTACAATCAAACAAAAGAACTAAGTTTTTACATGGAATAATTCGACACACATTCTTTTATCAGGGAGTTCCCTTGATAGGTTTGGGTTAACATAAGAAACATTTTACTTAATTTAATAACCAATGTGTTATATTTTTAACTTTTGTATTAATTGTTAGATTTTTTAGTTTTTATAAGTTAATATTTCACCACATTAATTAAATTAAATTTTTATAAAATAGACTCATAAATTTGGTGCATGTATTAATTTTTGAATTTATTAATGATACTTAGTAAAATTTTATTTTTATACATTTTTCGTCAATCATTTTCTAAATAAATTAAAAGAATATTTTATATTATTTATCTTAATACTTTTATTTAGTGGCTTATAGTGAAAATTTAAGTCTACTATCTAGCTCGAATGTCCATCCCTTCGACCACATAGGCAAATGGTTTTCTACCCGATGGGAGATCCATCCCAATTGTGTAATAACCCAAACTTGTAACCCATAGTTATTATATATTTTTATATAAATATTAATTGAATTACAAAAAAACACTGTTGATGATCATAAATATATAATGCATTTGAAAAATTAGACACATAAATAAATGGTCTATATGTGCGATATATCATCTCTCAATATGTTTTTCATAATTATCTCTCTTATTAGAAACATAAAACATAATAATTTTTATAATAATTTATTTTATGAAAGTATATAACTGGGGTGATAAGTTGTTCAGCAAGGATTAATAAGGGTGATATCACCATATCATGAGTATAAGGGTATTAGTACATGAGAATACCATTTGAAAAAAACAATGCATATTCTAAAAAATAATCTCGTGTTGTGGAATAAATCATGCTACTTATTAATACATTAATTATAGTAGGATAAATGAACATGAACCATGATAAAATAAAATTTTCATATGGAATATTTTTATAACATATATAAAATAACAGAAATTAATTACTTTATTAGTTCAAGGATCACTTCAAAGACTTTCATAGACGAAGGTGTTTACTCCCCAAACCATCAAAGTAGCCAATCTTCATTCTCATGACTATCATAGTTGAAAATTTTCATACTTAACATGGTTTATACTCTATTCTGATACTTTTTATCTCAATATATATAAATATTTACCTGATTCATTGGATGGACATATAGGTTCCACTAATAAGATAATGAAAATGATATATATGTGTGCCACTAAATAATAAAACATACAACATAATATAACATATGAAAAGAAATGGTTTTCATAAAAATTTCATCACTTCATAATCTGTGGAAAATAATATTTTTTCATAATCATTTAATCACCTACTCAATTCATAACATGTTGAAAAAAGAGTGGGATTAAGAATAATTTTATTATGTTATATCTCATGAATGGGAAATGGCTTTCTTAAAAATCTTGTCCTCGTAAACAATAATCCTTCTAGAAAAAGAATAAAAATTTTATACTTGAATCATATCCCGAGTATTTTATAATTAACATTCAAGGGATGGTATCTTAGAGGTAAATTATTTCAAAAGAAAAATCACTTGAAATGTTTCTTAATGAAAATATTGTTTCATTGAAAATAAATTTTTTAAAACTAATAATTGATAAATAATTTTGGAGATACATATATTTTCAGATAAACTTTATAAAAATTAAAGGAATATTCAAAAAAAATATTGGTCATATTGTCATGAAATTTTGTTCATGTCTTATATGTTAAAACAACGATCCCTATCACTTATTTGGTAAAAGTGAAACATACCTTATGTGAAACAAATATGTATATTAACATTAAGAATCTATGTAAAATGTATAAATAGGTAAAAAAATTTATTAAATAAATTATTTGTAAATTTTTACAATAATTTTTGAATTTTTTTTATAAAACATGGTTTTGGAAGAAAAAGTGTTTCTTACTGAGGAGATAAATAAAAGAAATTATTTCTAAAATTCATAATTTGAACTGTTGAGAAAATAAAGAGGGAAAATGATGTGAAAAAATGAATTCTAATTTAATAACCATTTTATAAGAAAATTCATTAGTTTCTTGAGAAATATATCATAATCTTCCATTAATGAATTCATAATCATAAACCACATTCCATAAATAATTATTTGTAACATCAGACATTTACTACATCAGAATCATTGAATCGTAGGACCAATTACAGAATAACATCCTATAAAATGATGAATATTAGGAAAAAGGATCATAATTATATAACATGTCATAGGAGTAGTGTATAAAACTCCTAAAATATAATAGGTGCATAACATAGTTATGTCCCAAGGAAGAATATTTGAGATTAAAATCACTTACCATAAGCCTCAACTTATTCCATACACATTCCAAACTCATGAATAATAAATATAAGCATATTATAAATTTATTAAATAAATAGACACACACACACAGATATATATATATATATAATACCATATATGATTTACATATGACCTTTTTGATACCTATTCTTCAATAAATTCTGTGTTTAAGTCATGTTTCAAGCAATAAATGCTTTGTTTTCTATGAATGTTTTTATTTGTTATTTTTTATAGTAATTATTAAATTAATAATTGATTCATAATATATATAATATTAACCAATATATAAATATCATATATATTATTTGTATATTTTATAATGAAAATCAATAAAAATTATATATGTAAAATGAAATACACTATTTAAGGAGATGATAGGCCGTACGTACTCATGAATGTTGATTCCATTTTCTTGATTGAATAAATGATATTAGGAAAGTAATATATTACCATTTTAAAATAATTTCTAGGACATTTGAATACCATATTTTCATTAAATCTATCATAATTACCATCTATGTAAATCCTGAAAGAATTGTATCGCTTCGCGTGGTTTTAGTTTACCGCACACACGAGCGACATTATCATTTTCTCATAGAATGAAAATTAAGAATTTATATGTGATATAATAATTATATAATTATAATAATGTCATAAATGTTATATATAAACAATAAAAACGCCATAATATATATCCATCATAGGTGATGATCGAAAATTAATAACATTGGTTTGTGAGGTGGTAGTCTACTGTACTCACGAGTGATTATTTGTATTCTATTTAATGGAAGAGTATATGAATATAGATTAATAAATTAACATAATAAATACATATTATATGTTATATAATTATGTTATTATGTCATCAAAAAATAAAAATATTTTATGGAGGTGGAAGAAGAAATAAGATATAATTGATCATTGAAGAACTTAACAACTTCTTTGGGTAACAACATTAGGTTTATAACAAAAACATTACTTGGTTAAATTTATGATCTAAATAAGTCATATATAATTAAATTAGGTTAGTAATTAGTGGATTTGGGTAATTATCGGATGAGCCAAATGTTTTTTCTCTGTGAATATGAGAGGAGAGCGAGTAATCATTTATAAGTGGGTGAGAGGACACACTTGTTATTTTTGAAAATATTAAAGTGTAACCACTTTTTTCACAATCCATGAAGATCCAATATGGATCATTATAAATAATTAGTAAATAGAAGGTCTATATATGTCCATATTATGTGTCTTGGACACGTTTTCTATCCTTTTTAACCCTTATATTTTTACCCTTACCCCCAATAAATCTAGTTTTACCTTAACTATGCTAAATAATTATTTCAATTTTTCCTCATAATTATGGTCCAAGATTAAGTTGATAGTATTAAATAATATATATTATTATGATTCCAAATTGTTAGTCCATTTTTCCAAATTCAAATCACATAATTGGTTTAATATAATTTAAAATTATGACAGTGTATTGGATTACAAATGATGTTTTCAAATAGAAAATCATCAAAAGTTTTTAAAGTTTTTATATCAAAATTTAATATGAAATTAATTCCAATGACATAATTTAGATTAATAAATATATTTTTTTACTAATGTTATTTTTAATCCCATTTGATAATATAAACTATCCTGATAAATAATTTTTAATAAAAGGTATTTATAAAAAAACTAGTATTTTTCAGTTTTCATTGAAAAATTGATATATTCATAAAAATAAAAAACTTCTCACAAAAAGAATTTTGACATGATTTATTATAAAATTAATTTTAGTTCATAAAAGTAATTTTCAATATTATTCAATAATAAATTTTTTTATTGATCATGAAGCAAAATAAAAACATTTTTGAGACAATTATATTTTTAAAACATATATAGTATTTACTAAAAATTATGTACTTTTTATCAATATGATTACATTATATTAAACCATAATAAATAATATTTAAAATTTGTTTATTCATATTCATTATTCTTAGTTTAATTGCCATGTAATAACAATTTTTATCAAATAATAATTTTAACAGTTTTTTGTAGTTTGTTAAAACCCAGTGTTGTGTGCAATTCAAGCAATCTAATAAATTTAATTTATTTGAAAACAAATATTCATAAAAAACACAGTGTGTTACATGAAAACCCATTAAAATAAATTTACACATTAAAATTTTCACTCTAATTAAAAAAATGAGGATAATTCTACCCCATAATTTCATCGGGCTCCCATATAGCTTAATCAGATTGGATATTTGAACACAAAACATTGACCAACTAAGCATTCTTGTTTTGTATAACAATTTCTTTTCGGTATAGAATCTACATAGACTATTCCTCACAAGAATTCTATTTAATAAATGGTACGACCTTGATGATCAATAAATGTGAAGGATCAATTATATACTTCCTCATGAGAGATAAATGGAACACATCATGAACCTAATAGAAGTTTGGTGGAAGTGATATAAGAGAGTTTATCATCCCAATATGATCATGAATTTCAATGGGATTGATACAACTATTTCTGAGTTTTCTGTTCCATCCAAATATCATTACATTCATCCATCGATAAATTATTTTAAATACCATATCCCCAACATCAAATTATAATTCACATTGGTGATTTTCATCAAAACTTCTCTACCAAATTATTCCCACCATTATGGGTTGTTTAATGGATCTTACAATATCTATGATTTCTTCAGGTATCTCAAGTCCTAATAAATTTATTTCTACAAATTCATTCCAGCACATTAGAGATATAAAAGTATTTACATAGAGAGCTTAATAAGATCCCATATTAATTCTTAAAATAAAGTTATTATTTTATGAAAACCCAACTAGTGGAAGGTGTTGTTCTCAACCACCATTCAAATTCAGTAAACCAGATATCACCATAACCTCAAGGGATTGAATTATTCTCTCAGACTGAAAATATATCTGAGGATGATAAAAAATGTTATACTAAACCTCATATTGGAATGATGATAAATATATATCCTCCACACCAAGGTAAACTCCTGAAACTCACTAGATACAATTGATTGTGTTACTCCATGAAAAATTGCCACTTCCGTAATATATTTTAAGATAGTTGATATAAAGAGAAATGTTTTTTATAATGATGAAATTGGATTAATTTTTTTGTTGATTGACTAGAACCCATATATCATTGTTCCCTTTTTTCAATTTGTTGACTTTGATGGAAAAATCCCTAGTGATGTTTTCCCATTTTCTTGTATTGTATGGGGAATGGATGTAACACACCCTAAGATTTTTCCTCTTAGACTTAAATTTCTGACATTCCACGCCCCGATATGTTAAAATATGTGATTTATCTCTTCATTCCATCCCAAAAAAAAATATTTCAAATCCAAATAAATGTTCTTTCTTCTAGGATGAATAGAGAACAAAAAACAGTAAGATTATTCTAAAAACCCCTTCTTTAATTCAAGAATGTATGGAATACAAACCTGATTCCCACACCTTATAATTACATTATGATAAAGGTGAAACTCAGGAATAATTCAAACATTATTTTGAAACTAAAAATCATCTTTCTATGCCTCTTTAACAGTCAAATGGATAGATGTTTTTACATTAAATAGATAATGATAATATTTCACTGATTACTTCAGTATTTCCTAATCTATCCATTGAAAATACAAAATAATGGAGTTTTTTGTGATCCTCATCTTGGATAAACTATCAACATTATAACGACCCATACTTTACATACATTTTTAATACTTCAAAATTGAAGTACACTTATTACAACATATGACAAAACCACAAAGGACCGTATAGGTATAGTGTCTTTAGAAACTGGGAAACATAAACAACTGGTTCATAAATCTTCTACAGTGTCTCCCATTTATTTCATCATATCTAGCGTCCCTTTTAGAATATTCTACTTAATATCCATCTTCCTGACCTGGGGAAAAGAAAACATACAAAAAGGGTGAGCTCAAATGCTCAGCAAGGGAAAATAAAGGAAATAAAAATCATATCATATCTTTTTGAAAATCATATCCTGCAAAAGAGATCATAATATCTTAACATGGAATAAATCATAGAAGTGAAAATGAGATCCCCATAATCATAACATAAAACTTGAAACTTTGTGGAATGCCCACATAATCATGGAAAATCATTTCTTGTTAGTCATGACTCATTGCCGAGACTATCTTAGCGGACAAAGTCTATTTCTGAACCGAGTTCACTCGTCGTTTCAGTCCTGAATCACTGAACTGAAATATCCTTCCATTCCAGCCATGTCTATATCATGAGATATAAATCTTTACCCAATGCATTGGAGGTAGATATAGGTCCCACCCATCTTATAATGAATCCTTTCTTATGTGTGCCACATATTCATAAATCATACGTCATCGCATAACACATGTAACAAAAATGGGATTCTTGAAACATCATGACATCATAAAACAAATCATATAAGGTAAATTACTTCATAAAAATAATTCCCTCACAACATAATCAAATCAATGTAATAATAGGGATAAAAACAGAACCCTATATTATCTTAGATGGAAAATAATTTTGACAAAACATTTGAACTCCATTCTTGAAGAAAAATATCCTTTCTACTTCAAAAACACTTTTCTTTTCTTGACATGTCATACAATTATAAACTAAATGAAGTTGATTAAAAATAAACTTGAAAACTTATAAATGAAGCTTCTTGGAAATAATGTTTTAAAAATCCATTCATGCCGTATAAGTTAAAAAAACATTCTTCTCGTACTTTTGTCAGAAAAGTCAAAAAGTACCTCGTACAAAAAATGACAAAAGATTACTTTCATATCTTTTACAAAAACTTACCGAAGGGTAAAATTGGATATAAACTATTGTGTAAGGATGGAAATAATATTACATATTTAGGGAACATGGATGTGGATGATAAAATACACCCCAGTAAATACTAAAGTATAAACAATCTCGGATAAAAATGAGATTGTGATATTTCCCTTACCTTAGGTCCGATTTGCTTTGTACGTGTCCGAATCTCCTGTATAACGGTTTAAATAATGTTATTGACTTATTCTAGAATCATACATATTGATATGATATCATATATGGTCATATTCTTATCTTCTTATTAGTAATATTTCATTGTTACTTGTTACTCGGGTCTTTATTGCCTTTTGTTCTTATGCGTGTTTTGCCGAATAAATTCTTATTCCTCTTTTAAGGATATAGATACCTTATATCCAGAATGGTATTAGTGTAACATATATCATATTTATTCATTCAATTCATTTATATAATTACTATGTAATGATGATCATGTAGAACGAGTCGCATCACATCGTGGAGACGGTATTCCGTACGTACGCACGAGCGATGATATTGTTCCCATGATCGTGGAATTGTATTTAAGTGTATTTATACTATTTCAGTATCAATATCACTTTATAATAATCATATATAGTTACTCATTACACCATTATACCCATCCTTGTAAGGTGATGATGGAAAATAGATTACACCACGGCGTGGAGACGGTATTCCGTACGTACGCACGCGCGGTGATTTCATTTTTCCGTAGGATGGATAGAAGGGGAATTAGGGTTGTTTCATATTTATAATAACATATCAGTATGTAAGTAATACTTATGTTATTACTTTATCATGAAACAACTAAAGAAGAAGAAGTTGAAGAAGAAAGAAATTTAAAAGATCGGTAATGGATATTACCTCTTCTTTGAAATGCCTCTTTGAATCCTCCACTTAGGGAACTAAGATTGGTCTTTGAAGAAGAACAGGACCTCTAGGATTATTCTAGAGAAGTGGAGAAGGGATTTTGGCAGGGGTTGGCCGAGCTTTAGTGCTCAAATTGGTGGGAGGAGGAGGGGGAGGAGGTGCCCTTTTATAAGGGAGGAGAGGGGCACCTTAGGAATACCTCAAAATATGATTTTATATTAAAGTCAAAATCGGTTTATAATGGTTCCAAAGGGTCTTATTTCGAAGTTAAAGTGGGTATGGGTCGAAATCCTATCAACCAATAAGATTTAGAAAAGTTTAGGTTATTATTTTAACCTTATCAATTAGATTTAACTCTAAGTTAAATAATTTAACTTTTACAGTGACTTTTTGTTTTCTTACACTATATGGTTAATACACTTACTATAACATGCCAAACGAACCCCAAGTTGTTTATTATTAATATATATATCCTTATCTAAGTCATTTGGACAAACCTTAGATTTTTAGGAATAAAATAACAATTAATAATATAATATTTCATTTAAAAACTATTTTGTGTCTATTTTGACACTATTTGATATATGATTTTTGTGAAAGTCATAACAGAATTATATGTTCGAACCAAGTTGATTAAATCAACACTAATATATCATAGTAACCTAGAAAGTTAGTAGAATTTATAAAAAGTCTCAAATTACATTTATTTTATCATTTATAACATCAATTATGTTAACATTTCTTTAAAAGGGTAATTACTGCATCATCGTTGTGTCATAAATAAATTAATTAATTTAAAGTCTAAAAATTATAAATAAAATATCATTATGTAGGAAATATTTTTATATTTCTAATGAATATTTATAGTCTAATTTATCTTATGTGTAACCCCATATTAAAAATGTTTTAGTTAATAAACTTTGATTTTAACTATTTTAATTATTCATTAAATAAAATAATATTAAATGTCATAATCTAATCCAAGTGGACCTAAATGGTCATATTATATTCATAAGGTTTTTTTTGGTCGAATTACACTTATCCAATAGAATTAGGAAATGTGTTAGGGTAATAGTAATATCATATTTACCCTTAGTTACCCTATTTACTATTAATCGTGGTAAAAAAAGTTAAAAGTTACTATTCACCAAAAATTATTTTCATCTCATTGAACCACATTTTAGTCCTTGATATTAACCGTGTCTGTCAGATTTTCGAAATTCCATTCACATAAGCGGTAAAATTAAGTTTTATGCAAAATTCAGTTTTTAACCGACCACTTAGTGGTTTCACTATTCATCAAAAATTGAAAGTTTTCAGAAAAATACCAAAATTTCACCCTAGGCTAATTTCAATATTCCGAATCCAAAAATGAAGTCCATTTTGAGAAATAAAATTTATAAAATTTTAAAAAGTGGTTTTTACTATTCATAACGGCTAGTTTTATTTTAATAGCATATCGTTGTTTAGTGAAGCTCGGTATTGCGTACGACGCAAGCTATCGAGGAAGGTCACGATTTCGTGTAAAGCAAGCCAAGCAAGTGTTGTGTAGAAAAAGATTCCTTTGATGATTTATATAACATAAAAGTCTCAGGTGTTACATTCTACCCCCCTTAAAATGAATTTCGCCCTCGAAATTCGTCACTTTGTAGCAAACAGATGAGGATACTTCTCCCTCATCATATCCTCAAGCTCCCATGTAGCTTCTTCAAGTTGGTGGTTCCTCCATAAAACTTTCACCAATTGAGTGGTCTTGTTTCGTAGGAATTTTTCGCTACGATCCAGAATCTCTATCGGTTGTTCTTCATAAGAATGATCCTGCTCCAACGGTACAACTTCTGAGCTGAGTACATGTGAAGGATCTGGTATGTACTTTCTCAGGAGAGATACATGGAACACATCGTGAACTTGAGAGAGATTCGGTGGAAGCGCCAATCGGTAAGCTACCTTTCCAACACGATCCAGTATTTCGAAAGGACCGATATATCTAGGGCTCAACTTCCCCTTCTTTCCAAATCTCATAACCCTTTTCCAGGGAGATATTCGTAAGAACACTTTATCACCCACTTCATACTCTAGGTCTTTTCTTCGGTTGTCGGCATAACGTTTCTATCGACTCTGAGCTGCTCTTATGTGTTATTGAATAGATCTGACCTTTTCTGCCATTTCATCAATGAGATCAGGTCCTAATAGCTTTCTTTCCCCAACTTCATCCCAGTAAGTTGGAGTCCTGCATTTCTTTCCATAGCGAGCTTCATAAGGAGCCATCTTAATACTGGAGTGAAAGATATTATTATAAGAAAATTCCACCAAAGGTAGGTGTTGATCCCAACCTCCTTTGAAATCCATAGAGCAAGATCTCAACATATCTTCTAGGGTTTGAATTGTTCTCTCAGACTGACCGTCTGTCTAAGGATGATAAGCAGTGCTGAAACTCAACTCTGTATCCAGAGTATGTTGAAGACTTCGCCAGAACTTTGAGGTAAATCTCGGATCCCAATCAGATATAATAGAAAGTGGTACTCCATGCAATCTTACCACTTCCTTTACATATATCCTGGCAAGCTGATCTAGAGAGAAATCCTCTCTAATAGCAATGAAGTGTGCAGACTTTGTAAGACGATCAACTATGACCCAGATAGCATTATTGCCTTTGGATGTTTTAGGAAGTCCTGTGACAAAGTCTATAGTGATGTTTTCCCATTTCCATTCAGGTATGGGTAATGGTTGTAACATCCCCTTAGACTTCTGTCTCTAAGCTTTAACTTGTTGACAAACCAAACATCGAGAGACATATTCAGCAACATCTCTTTTCATGCCATCCCACCAGAAGTACTCTTTCAGGTCCCTATACATCTTCATGCTTCCAGGATGAATAGAGAATGAAGAACTATGAGCCTCATCCAACAACTCCTTCTTTAATTCGGAGATGGTAGGGACACAAACCCGATTCCTGAACTTTATTATCCCATCACAATCAAGGTTGAATTCAGGAACATTTCGCAGTTTCTTTTGTAACTCAACATCTTCTTTCTGTGCCTCTTTAATCTTCACATGTATAGATGGTTGAAAATTCATTTGAGAAAGATAAGATTTTTCCCCTTCCATTATAATTCCAAGATCCATCCTTTGTAAATCCATAAATATTTGATCTTTTGTGATCCTCATCATGGATAAACTAGCATGGTCTTGTCGACTTAATGCATCTTCCACCTTGTTTGCTTTCCAAGGGTGGTAATGGATTGAGCAGTCATAATCCTTAATCAGCTCCAACCATCCTCTTTGACGCATATTCAGCTCCTTTTGTGTGAAAATATACTTTACACTTTTATGATCAGTATAAATATCACACCTTTCACCACAAAGGTAATGCCTCCAAATCTTTAATGCAAAGATTACCACAGCTAACTCCAAATCATGTGTTGGGTAATTTTGCTCATGGATTTTCAACTGTCGTGAGGCATAAGCTATCACCATATCATTTTGCATAAGAACACACCCCAATCCCTTCTTGGATGCATCACTGTAGATCACAAACCTTTCTCCACTACAAGGCAGTGTGAGCACAGATGCACTGGATAACCTTCTTTTCAACTCCTTGAAATTCTCTTCACATTCCTCTGTCCAAACAAACTTAACTCCTTTCCGAGTCAACTTGGTGAGTGGATTAGATAATCGTGAAAAATCTTTTACAAAACGTCGATAATATCCAGCCAAACCAAGAAAACTTCGGATCTCAGTTACTGTTGTTGGTCTCGACCATCTTTCGATAACCTCTGTTTTTGCTGGATCCACAGATATCCCCTCTTTTGAGATTATGTTACCCAAAAATGCAACTTTTTAAAGCCAAAATTCACACTTGGTAAACTTGGCATAAAGCTTATCCTTTCTCAGGGTCTTCAATATAATACTCAAGTGATCTTCATGCTCTTCCTTTCTCTTTGAATAGACAAGAATATCATCTATAAAGACTGCCACAAATTGATCAAGATATTATTTAAAGACTCTATTCATTAGATCCATGAAGATAGCAGGGGCATTAGTAAGACCAAAAGGCATCACTATAAATTCATAGTGTCCATACCTTGTACGGAAAGCCGTATTTGGAATATCCTCCCTTTTGACCCTTAATTGATGATACCCTAAACGAAGATCAATCTTGGAAAAGTGTTGAGCTCCACTTAGTTGGTCAAATAAGTCATCAATGCGCGAGAGAGGATATTTGTCCTTGATAGTGATCTTGTTAAGTTCTCGATAATCAATGCAGAGTCTCATTGATCCATATTTCTTCTTAACAAATAGAATAGGTGCTCCCCAAGGTGACGCACTAGGGCGTATGAATCCCTTATCAAGATTCTCTTGGAGTTGCTTCTTCATTTCCTGCAACTCAATTGGGGCCATTCTATAAGGTGTCTTTAAAATAGGCAAAGCACCCGGTACGAGTTCTATTGAAAACTGAACTTCACGATTTGGTGGAAAACCCAGTAATTCCTCTGGAAAGACATCATCAAACTCCCGTATGATGGGAATATTCTTAATCGCGAGTTTCTCACCAAACATTTGAGATAAATAACCTTTATTTAGTGGAATCAATACCCATAAAATGGAAGAAATTTCCACTGGAAGGTTATGTTCATCCTTGCATTGATAGATGATCATAGATTGATCTGGAATATGAAATGTGACTTCCATTCTTTGGCAATTGATATAAGCTCCGTATAAAGAAAGCCAATCCATGCCAAATAATCACATCAAATTCCACTATAGGAAGGATCACAAGATTTGCAGGAAGCACTTTCCCACAAACTTCGATCAGAGAAGAATTATAAACTTTTGATGCGATTGATGTGCCATTAGGTGTTGTCACAGCTAACTCAACATATAATTGTTGAGGTAATACGGTGATACCCTTAGAAAATTCTTCATAAATAAAAGAGTGGGTTGATCCAGAATCAAATAAAACATTTGCTACTTTAGAGTGGATGGTAAGTGTACCTTTCACCACATCGTTATCGTACTCCACATCGCTGATAGAAATTGCATGTGACTTTCCTTTGTCTTTAGCCTTAAGAGTTTGTTGACGTTGACCATCATCATCAACCTTGGATTTGGGCATTGATTGGCATAATGCTCCATCTCCTTGCACTTGAAACATTGAAGTGTAGTAGGTTCATTCTGTGTATCCCTTCCTTTGTTTGCATCATTAGACATCTTCTTCCCATTATCGCGGCATTCAAATGCCCGATGACCTTCCTTTCCACATTTTAAACATTTACTTGTCCCTTTAAGACAACTCCTTCCATGTTTCTTTCCACACTTTGAGGATAAGGGAAAGCTCATCTTATTTTCAGTGTGCTCTTTAGATTTTCCTTTGAATTCCATTTTCCTCTTCTTATCAAACCCATATGACTGATGGGTTACTCCAATCTCCATCTCGACTTTGAGAACACATCGAATGATTTCCTCATAGTTATTGAAGTCCCTTATGGCTAACGCCCTTCGAAGACTTGGTTTTAAGCCACTAAAGAATCGATCGATCTTACTCTCAGGTTGGATAATAATACCAGAAGCGTACCTTGCAAGTCTTGTAAAATTTTCTTCATAGGTACCAACAGATTCATCATCCCTTTGCTTCAGTTCAAGAAACTCTTTCTCCATCTTTGTTTGGGGAATACGATGGAAGTACTTATTGAAAAATAAGTTCTTGAACTCGTCCCATTCCATGGACTCAATTTCATCCCTTTGCCTCGTATTCTTAATAAGATTCCACCATTGATCAGCATCCCCTTCCAAACGATACACTGTTAGGATGACTTAATCATGTTCGGAACACTGAAGAACTGAAAATATCTTTTCAGTAGTACTAATCCATTGTTCAGCAACTAATGGATCAGTAGACCCGCTGAAAGGAGCTGGATGCTGCCTCATGAAGGATTCAACAGAATGTTGCACCTTCCATTGCTCGTTTGGAAGTCCTGCATGATTCATAGCTTGAGAAAGTTGTGTGAGCATGGCTACGAGATTTTGTATTCCAGCTCCCATATCGATTGGTTGCTCAGGGAAACAATCATTGCATTTCCCGTTGCATTCCGCATTAACATGATTCCTTCGGGTTCCAACCATTGACTAAAACCAAGAAGAATAGTGTGAGAAACACTAATTATAATAGGAAAACCACATAATTAAGAATAAAATTTCACCCTTAAGGTCTTATCCTAGGTTATTCATGGATATTTCTAAAACACTAATATAGTGCTCTATGCTTAGACTTATCCTTAGGGTTCTTACTAAGGCTTTCACATCCTAGTTTCCAAAGGATGACTATACCTTTCCTCTGATACCAACTATAACAACCCATAATTTACAAACATTGTTAATACTTCAAAATTGAAGTACACTTATTACAACATAGGACAAAACCACAAAGGACCGTATAGGTATAGTGTCTTTAGAAACTGGGAAACATAAACAACTGGTTCATAAATCTTCTACAATGTCTCCCATTTATTTCATCATATCTAGGGTCCCTTTTAGCATATTCTACTTAATATCCATATTCCTGACCTAGGGAAATGAAAACATACAAAAAGGGTGAGCTCAAATGCTCAGCAAGGGCAAATAAAGGAAATAAAAATCATATCATATCTTTTTGAAAATCATATCCTGCAAAAGAGATCATAATATCTTAACATGGAATAAATCATAGAAGTGAAAATGAGATCCCCATAATCATAACATGAAACTTGAAACTTTGTGGCATGCACACATAATCATGGAAAATCATTTCTTGTTAGTCATGACTCATTTCCAAGACTATCTTAGTGGACAAAGTCCATTTCTGAACCGAGTTCACTCCTCGTTTCAGTCCTGAATCAATAAACCGAAATATCCTTCCGTTCCAGCCATGTATATCTCATGAGATATAAATCTTTACCCAATGCATTGGAGGTAGATATAGGTCCCACCCATCTTATAATGAATCCTTTCTTATGTGTGCCACATATTCATAAATCATACATCATCGCATAACACATGTAACAAAAATGGGATTCTTGAAACATCATGACATCATAAAACAAATCATATATGGTAAATGACTTCATAAAAATAATTCCCTCACAACATAATCAAATCAATGTAATAATAGGGATAAAAACAGAACCCTATATTATCTTAGATGGAAAATAATTTTGATAAAACATTTGAACTCCATTCTTGAGGAAAATATCCTTTCTACTTCAAAAACACTTATCTTTTCTTGACATGTCATACAATTATAAACTAAACGAAGTTGATTAAAAATAAACTTGAAAATTTATAAAGGAAGCTTCTTGGAAATAATGTTTTAAAAATCCATTCATTCCGTATAAGTTAAAAAAACATTCTTCCCGTACTTTTGTCAGAAAAGTCAAAAAGTACCTCATACGAAAAATGACAAAATATTCCTTTCATATCTTCTACAAAAACTTACCGAAGGGTAAAATTGGATATATAATATTGTAGAAGGATGGAAATAATATTACATATTGAGGGAACATGGATGTGGATGATAAAATACACCCCAGTAAATACTAAAGTATAAACAATCTCGGATAAAAATGAGATTGTGATATTTCCCTTACCTTAGGTCCGATTTGCTTTGTACGTGTCCGAAGCTCCTGTATAATGGTTTAAATAATGTTATTTACTTATTACAGAATCATACATATTTATATGATATCATATATGGTCATATTCTTAGCTTCTTATTAGTAATACTTCATTGTTACTTGTTACTCAGGTCTTTATTGCCTTTTGTTCTTATGCGTGTTTTGCCGAATAAATTCTTATTATTCTTTTAAGGTTAGAGATACCTTATATCCAGAATGGTATTAGTGTAACATATATCATATTTATTCATTCAATTCATTTATATAATTACTATGTAATGATGATCATTTAGAACGAGTCGCATCACATCGTGGAGACGATATTCCGTACGTACGTACGAGCGATGATATTGTTCCCATGATCGTGGAATTGTATTTAAGTGTATTTATACTATTTCAGTATCAATATCACTTTATAATAATCATATATAGTTACTCATTACACCATTATACCCATCCTTGTAAGGTGATGATGGAAAATAGATTACACCACGGCGTGGAGACGGTATTCCGTACGTACGCACGCGCGGTGATTTCATTTTTCCGTAGGATCGATAGAAGGTGAATTAGGGTTGTTTAATATTTATAATAACATATCAGTATGTAAGTAATACTGATGTTACTACTTTATCATGAAACAACTAAAGAAGAAGAAGTTGAAGAAGAAAGAAATTGAAAAGATCGGTAATGGATATTACCTCTTCTTTGAAACACCTCTTTGAATCCTCCACTTAGGGAACTAAGATTGGTCTTTTAAGAAGACCAGGACCTCTAGGATTATTCTAGGGAAGTGGAGAAGGGATTTTGGAAGGGGTTATCTGAGCTTGAGTGCTCAAATTTGTGGGAGGAGGAGGGGGAGGAGGTGCCCTTTTATAAGGGAGGACAGGGGCACCTTAGGAATACCTCAAAATATTATTTTATATTAAAGTCAAAATCGGTTTATAATGGTTCCAAATGGGCTTATTTAGAAGGTAAAGTGGGGATGGATCGAAATCCTATCAAACAATAAAATTTAGACATGTTTAGGTTATTATTTTAACCTTATCAATTAGATTTAACTCTAAGTTAAATAATTTAACTTTTACCGTGACTTTTTGTTTTCTTACACTATATGGTTAATACACTTACTATAACATGCCAAACGAACCCCAAGTTGTTTATTATTAATATATATATATCCTTATCTAAGTCATTTGGCCTAACCTTAGATTTTTAGGAATAGAATAACAATTAATAATATAATATTTGATTTAAAAACTATTTTGTGTCAATTTTGACACAATTTGATATATGATTTTTGTGAAAGTCATAACAGAATTATATGTTCAAACCATGTTGATTAAATCAACACTAATATATCATAGTAACCTACAAAATTAGTGTAATTCATAAAAAGTCTCAAATTACATTTATTTCAGCATTTATAACATCAATTATGTTAACATTTCCTTAAAAGGGTAATTACTGCATCATCGTTGTGTCATTAATAAATTAATTTATTTAAAGTATAAAAATTATAAATAAATTATCATTATGTAGGAAATCGTTTTAGCTTTCTAATTAATATTTATAGTCGAATTTATCTTATGTATACCCCCATATTAAAAATGGTTTATTTATTAAACTTTGATTTTAACTATTTTAACTATTCATTAAATAAAATAATATTAATTATCATAATCTAATCCAAGTGGACCTAAATGGTCATATTATATTCATAAGGTTGTTTTTGGTCGAATTACACTTAACTAATATAATTAGGACATGTTTTAAGGTAATAGTAATATCATATTTACCCTTAGTTACCCTATTTACTATTAACCGTGGTAAAAAAAAGTAAAGAGTTACTATTCACCAAAAATTATTTTCATCTCATTGAACCACATTTCAGTCCTTGATATTAACCGTGTCTGTCGGATTTTAGAAATTCCATTCACAGAAGTGGTAAAATTATGTTTTATGGAAAATTCAGTTTTGAACCTACCACTTAGTGGTTTCACTATTCATCAAAAATTGAAAGTTTTCAGAAAAATACCAAAATTTCACCCTAGGCTAATTTCGATATTCCGAATCCAAAAATGAAGTCCATTTTGAAAAATAAAATTTATAAAATTTTAAAAAGTGGTTTTTACTATTCATAACAGCTAGTTTTATTTTAATAGCATATCGTTGTTTAGTGAAACTCGGTATTGCGTACGACGCAAGCTATCGAGGAAGGTCACGATTTCGTGTAAAGAAAG
The DNA here is from genome assembly GCA_963277665.1 of Viscum album. NCBI lineage: Eukaryota > Viridiplantae > Streptophyta > Magnoliopsida > Santalales > Viscaceae > Viscum > Viscum album. The sequence continues at coordinate 1,003,315,934 of OY728140.1, read as the reverse complement.
CCAAGAAAGTGTTGTGTAGAAAAAGATTCCTTTGATGATTTATATAACATAAAAGTCTCAGGTGTTACAAACATCCTTTCATATTAAGTTATCAACCACCTTGTTCATTTTCATAGGTTAGTAATGTATTAAGAATTCGTAATCTCTAATCATCTCTAACCATAATATATGGTTCATATTTAACTCCTTTTATGTTAATATATTATTTAAATCTTTTTCATCAGTATATATATCACACATTTCTTCATAAATATAATTCTTACATGTATATAGTGAAATGTGTTTTTCACCTAACACCAAATCATGAGATTTGTACTTGTTCTTACAAACCTTAAATTTTCACGAGGAATAATTTAGAACCATGTTATTATTCATAGGAATGTATCCCAATCCATTTTGGGATCCATAACTATATAATAAAAACCATTCTCCACTATAGTGTATTATAACATTAAGTGCACTGACTAATAATCTCTTCATTTCCTTGAAACATTCATCACATTCATCTACCCATAGTAACTTGGACCCATTTTAGGTTAACATGGATAATGGATTATAATGTTTTGAGTAATTTTCCAAAAAATATTGACAATATCTAGGTAAAACAAGAAAACTATGGACCTCAGTCATCATGGTATGTTTGGGAAAACATTAAATAGCATCTATCTTCGATTAATCAACCAATATATCCTCTCTTGAAATTATATGTCCCACAAAATAAAACATTTCTCATCCAAAATTCACAATTTATAAATTTATTATATAGTATATCCTTCCTTAAAGACATTAGTATAATTTTCAACTTATCTTCATTATATTCCATTCTATTTTAGTAGATAAGAATATCATATCTAATGAATAACACAGACTAATCATGGTAATCTTTAATGAACCTATTTATTAAATCTATGATTATATAAAGGGAATTAGTCAGACTGAATGATATTACTATATATTCATAGTCTCTCTACATTGTATGGAATATTTTCGCGGGTATATCCTCCATCTTGAACCTCATTTATTGATATCCATAATGAATGATAATATTGGAATTGTTTTGGTATCCACTTAGTTGACAAAATAGTTCATCAAAACGTGGTTGAAGATACCTGTTCTTAATATTGATATCCATCAGCTCCAAATAATCAATGTTGATTCGAACCAATCCATATTTCTTAAAAAACAAGAGGTTCAACCGAAGGTGACACACTTGTATGAATGAATTCTATATAATTTTTTTCTAGGATTTCCTTATTCAATCCCTCGATCTCAATCATGGCCATTCTATTGGGAGTTATTGAAATTTTTGTGGCACCGGGTATGAGGTCTATTAAGATCTCAATATCACGTTTTGGTGGAAGGATTTAATTTTTTTTGGAAAGATTTAAATAATTTCATGTATAATATACATATCAATGATGTCTTGTTTCTCCCAAACTATATGAGATAAAGACCATTTCTCAATTTGAATCAAGAAACATAAAATAGAAGTCATCTCTATCTGATGTTCATAATTATCACTGCACTAATAGATGATCATATGTTTGTTTGTAATTTGAAGCATGACTTTACATCCCTGAAAATTAATGTGGGATTTTTATTGATATATCAAATCCATTAATAATATAACATTATATTCATACATAGGTATAATTAAATGATTTTTATGATTCACATTACCAAAAACATGAATCGAAGTGGAATTATATAAATGAGATTCTATTGTCATACAATTAGGTTTTTTCACTAATAATTATATATATAACCATGTTGGAATCATATTTATACCTTTATAATATTGTTCATATAATAAATAATTTTTAGATACATATTTGAAAAATACATTATTATTTTTAGTGTAGATGGTAAATTAATCATTCAACATGTCATTATAGCTCCCCTCATTAGAAATAGTGATCACATGATATTTCCCCTTGATCTTACACATAAGAGGCTATTGAATCTAGTAATAATAATTATTCATTAGATTTATGCATTGGTTAGAATAATTCATATACTCCTTGTATTTGAAACCCTAAACCGTGAGTGGACTATTATATAGATCATTCTGTGTATTTGAATCATTAGCTATCTTCGTCGTATTAATTTGAAATTTGAATTTACAATGAACATTATTTTTACACATAAAACATTAAAAAATCCCCTTAATATAATTTCCACCATGTAACATTCCACACATCATGTATGAAGGAATGATCATCTTATTCTCTCCATGTCTTTTAGAGTTTCCTTTGAACACCATATTTCTATTCTTGTCAATGCCATGATATTTATGGGGAACTATGACCTCCATTACCACTTTAAAAAAACATCAAATGATATATTCATAGCTATAAAATACCCTTATGGATAATGACCATTATTTACTTCGTTTTAATATATAAGAGAATCAATCAAACATACTATCATATTGGTTTATTTTTTCAGACACATACCCCACAAGTCTTCTAAATGTTTCCTCATAGGTACCAACAGATTCATAATCCATTTAAAATAGCTCACGGAGTTTCGTCTCCATTTTTATATGAAAATTTAAAGTGATGTAAATGTTGAAATATAATATATTAAACTCATCCCACTCCATGGAATAAATTTCCACATTTTACCTTGTATTCATGATGAGATTCCACAAGTCAATTGCTTAACCTTCTTAATGATAGACATCCCAAAAAAATTATTCATGATATAATAACTGGAGAATGGAGGATCTATTTATAATGGTATTTATCAATTTATTAGAAACTATTTGACCAATATTCTCTCTAAGGTATGGTGGAAATTTCTTCATGAAAGACTCAATAGAATTTTTTTCCCTCCATTTTGCATTTGGCTATTCATCATGATTCATTACTTGGGGATGTTGTGTGAGTATTGAAATGATATTTTACATTCAAGATCCAATAATATTTGGATTATAAATATTACAATTATTTAATTTTACACCACTCTAAACAATAATATAGTTCTTTATAGTCTTAGCTGTTTATTAAAACTAAAAAACATCAGGTTAGCAATACTAATCATAGTAGAGAACCAAACAATTGTGATATATCACTTATAATGTATAAATCATGAATAATTTAATTTAATATATGATGTAATGGGTTTATATTATGCCATTTATGTTCATCATCTACATAAATCCTTCAGGATGGATTGTATTATGTTTTTAAATTTCCAAAACATATCCCATGGGAGTATCAAACCAGGTCTGAAAAAAGGCTCATTGCCAAGCACCAGGTGATGATCAAGTTCATCTCAATGGGACCTTTTCTAAGTTATTACCTGTAGAGACCAAAATCCTGACGTACATAGAAATTACATTACATTTGAAGAATACTTAGTACATAACAAAATCACACACACAAGGATCGTAATAGTTTAGTGTCTTTGGAAACTCGGAACGTAATCTTCTAATCGTGGTGAAAGTTATTCAATATCTCCCATAAAGATCTTCCCTTTTTTTTACCTAAAATATTTCTTTATATCCTGGGGAAATGAAAACATAAAATGGTGAGCTCAAATGCTCAGTAAGGGTAAACAAAAGAAAAAATCAATCGCATCATATTCATAAGAACACAACTTTTGGAAATCTTAACCTGCAAAAGAGATCATAATTTCATAACCTGGGATAACTCATGGCAGTGAAATGTATTCACCGTAATCATAACATAAAACAGTAAACTTTATGGAATACACACATAATCATAGAGAATCATTTCTTGTTAGTCAAGACTCATTGCCAAGACTATCTTAGTGGACAAAGTCCATTTCTAAATAGAGTGACCCTCGTTTCAGTCCTGTTTCACTGAACCGGTATAACCTACCATTCCAGCCATGTCTATCTCATGAGATATAAAATCTTTACCCAATGCATTGGAGGGAGATATAGGTCCCACCCATCTCATAATGATACCATTCTTATGTGTGCCACAAAATTCATAAATCATACATCATTGCATAACCCATGTAATACAAATGGGAATCTTAAACATCATGACATCATAAAACAATTCATATAAGATAAAGGAATTCATAAAAATATTTCCATCACAACATAATAAAATCCATGTAATAATAGGGATAGAAACAGAATCCTTTATTATCATAGATGGAAAATAATTTTGATAAAACACTTGAAATCCATTCTTGAGGAAAATATCCTTTCTACTTCAAAAACACTTTTCTTTTCTTAACATGTAATACAATTATAAACTAAAAGAAGTTGATTAAAAATAAACATGAAAACTTTTAAAGGAATATTCTTGGAAATAATGTTTCAAAAATCCATTCATGCCGTATAAGTTTAAAAAAAACATTCTTCGTACTTTTGTCGGAAAAGTCAAAAAGTACCTCGTACGAAAAACGACAAAAGATTCCTATCATATCTTTTACAAAAACTCATAGAAGGGTAAAATTGGATATAAAATATTGTAGAAGGATGGAAATAATATTACATATTGAGGGAACATGGATGTGGATGATAAAATACACCCCAGTAAATACCAAAGTAAAAACAATCTCGGATAAAAATGAGATTGTGATATTTCCCTTACCTTAGGTCCGATTTGCTTCGTAAGTGTCCGAACATCCAGTATAATGACTTAAATAATGTCATTGACTTATTACAGAATCATATTCATTGTTATTATATCATATATGGTTCACTTATGACTTCATATTACCCGTTCTTTTGTAAATTCATGTTAAAGTAGCGTTTTGGGTAAAATCGTCTCATTTGTCGTTCGTGTTTTAAATTGTAATTATTCACATGATTACATAGATCATTATTAATTAATTATAGAATATAAAACATTATTTATATATAATATATATTCATAATATACATATATATAATGGATCAATAAATGGAAAGAAATACACCGTTCATGGAGACGGTAGGCCGTACGTACGCATGAACGCTGTTTTCGTTTCCTTATTGAATTGAGTGGAATTAAGTAGATGAAATACATATATATACACATAAATCCAGTAGCTTTATAATGTCATATATTTCATTATTATTTCTTATATATACTTTATAATCATTCATAAATGGTTAACATGGAGAATGAATCCCATCGCGTCGTGGAGACGGTAGTCCGTACGTACGCATGAGCGATGATATCATTTCCATAATTATTAAATTGAATTGGAGTGGATGATACAATATATCAGAATCATTATGATGTTATAATAACTATTCATAGTTATTCTTTACACCATAATAACCATCCATGTAATGTGTTGGTGGAAAAACAGATTACACTACGGCGTGGAGACGGTATTCCGTACGTACGCACGCGCGGTGATTTCGTTTTCCGTAGGATGGATAGATGGTGAATTAGGATTGTTTCATACTTATAATAACATATCAGTATATGAGTGATACTGATGTTATTACTTCATAATGAAACAACCTAAGAAGAAGAAGTGGAAGAAGAAATAAAGGTGAAAGAATTGGTAACGGAAATTACCTCTTCTTTGAAGCGCCTCTTTGAGACCTCCTCTTAGGGCACAAAACATGGTATTTGAGGAAGACCAGAACCTCTAGGATGTTTCTAGGGATGTGGATAAGAGAATTTGGAAGAGGTTGGTCGATCTTGAAGGCTCAATGTTGTGTGAGGAAGAGAGGGAGGAGGTGCCCTTTTATAAGGGAGGAGAGGGGTACCTCTGGAATAACTAAAACTATTATTTTATTACAAAGTCAAATTCGGTTTTAAATAGCTCCAAATTGATTTATTTAGAAGCTAAAGTGGGGATGGGTCAAAATCCTCTCATCCAATAGAATTTAGACAAGTTTAGGGTCCTATTTTAACCTTATCATTTAGATTTAACATTAAGTTAAATAATTTTACTTTTACCGTGTCTTCTTGAGTTCTTACACTATAAGGTTAATAAACTTACTATAACAAGCCAAAAAAACACCAAGTTGTTTATTATTAATATATATAACCTTATCTAAGTCATTTGACTGAAACTTAGATTTTTATGAATAAAATAACAATTAATATTATAATATTTGTTTTAAAAACTATTTTATGTCAATTTTGACACTATTTGGTAATTGATTTTTGTGAAAATCATAACAGAATTATAAGTTCTAAAAACGTTAATTAAATCAATACTAACATGTCATAGTAACCTAAAAAATTAGTGTAATTCATAAAAAGTCTCAAATTACATTTATTTGGGAATTTATAACATCAATTATGTCAATATTTCATTAATAAGACAATTACTGTATCATCTTTGTGTCATAATAAATGATAATTATTTAATCCCTAAAAATTCTAAATAAATTCCTATGATGTAGATAATTGTATTAGCTTTCTGGAGACAATTCATGTTCGAAGTTTCATTAAGTTTATCACTAGATTAAAATTATTATACTTATAAGATTTAAGAAAGTGACATGTTGTCACATTCTTTGGTTTCAATAATAATTAAATTATTTTCATTGAAAAAATTTAATTAAATGAATCTAATCCGACCTTTAGGTGATATGGGTCGAGTTTTAGTCATCTAATAGGATTTTGAAAATTTTTAGGGTAATTTTAAAATATTATATTTACCCTTAATTACCCGATTTACCTTTAACTATGGTAAATAAAATTTACCGTAGTTACTATTCATAATTCCCAAAAATAAAAAGTATCCTATTAACATAATTTGGACCCACTGATTCCAAATATGGAATCCTTTTCTTTTAAAATTCAATATACAGAAGTTGCAGAAATTAAATTAAAATTAATCCCGTTGTCGAATAAAAACGGGTTTTTGTTTAAAACATTGCAAAAGATTGAATTGATTTAACCTACGAATTCAAGGTAAAATCAATTCTAATGACATAAATTATATTAAATGGTAAAAATATATTCTATTTATACTTTAAAACCATTCAATATTATAATTTAACCACATAAGATATTATGATGAAAAAAGTTGTTTTTAATTAAAATATAGCGTGTTTTTACTATTCATTCAAATGTGAAAGTTACCAGAATAATATGAAAAATTTATCCAAAGTAAATTTTTATTTCGTGATTCCAAAGAAGAATTTTATTTTGTAAAATTGAACTTATAAACATGTCAAAAACTAGATTTAAAGTGGGTGCGCCATCAAAAGGTGGCAAAACAACATTTTTTGAAAAATACTTATTTTACCCGAAAAATTTATTTTGTTCTTATACCATGTTATAGAAATTTGTAAGATGAATAATAATGTTATGAAATTCAAAATTTAGTTAATACTATTAATAACAGCTAGTTCATGGCAATATTATAATAATATAACATTGTTTATTAAAACCCGGTATTGCGTACAACACACGCTATCGAGGTAGGTCGCGATTGCGTGTAATGCAAGCCAAGTCAGGGTTGCGTGTTGTGAAAGAATCATTCATTGTTTCATATAACAGAATCCAACCATATATCATTTATACATTGAATATATATATATATATATATACTCAATGTTGCATAGAATAACTATTATCAAAATTGTGTGTAATACGATCCAAGAATAGTGTTGCGTATACTGCAAGATAATACGGTGTTGCATATAGCGCAAGATAATCTTGGTGTAGAATACAACACAAGACATTAATGAAATTAAAAGAATATTTTTCATAAAATTTAGGGGTGTTACATTCTACCCCCCTTAAAATTAATTTCTCCCTCGAAATTCGTCGGGGTTATAAATGGTTTACTACTCGAAAGTTTCTATAATAGAAACCCACATAGTAAAAAGGAATACCAAAACCAATCTTTAAAAAACAAAAGTATGAAATGTAACGGTTACCCAAATAAACTAATCACTGGGTTTCCAAATCGGTGAAAATATGGATATGGAAGAGAAATCTAACCATCATGTTCTGATGGAGGGTGGTAGAGAACATGGCTATGGAAAATCCAGCAATCACAAAGCGATAGATTTGTGACGATCTAGGGTACCATCTGATTCATCGGATATAAGGGCACTAGGACAACATTTTTGGTTTTCAAGATCATTTCCCTAAAGTTGAAGAAATTGAATTAGAATAAATACTTACTTTATTTTGGTACAATCTCACTGTTGTTCGTGAATTTAACAATTTCCACTTCATCCCTTACAGAAATGAAGTTGAATTTGTTATTCGTGATGTGTTATCAGATCATGTGATAGAATAATGGGTCATTCCATCTCTTTCAAAAAAAATGTTAGCAAAAGTTATAATTCCATCTTATGGTTAGATTAATCGTATATGGTTCCAGAAATGAACTTATACTTCATATATCATACCGCTTAATAAAATAAAACTAGTTTATACTAACCAGGGACATCCTTTAGGCCAGTGGTAGGCGATAAAGGCCAGTCGCACTTCGGTTGTGGGTTCGATTCCTACAACCTTGTCCGACGCGATGGGCTGTCGCCCGTCCTGCAGGTTGTCCTTTTTCTAAAACTATATTACTATAACATCCCATCAATAATATCGAAAAAAACTTCTATCCTTAAACAATACTAACTTATGTCCAACATAATCCATTCCAATCTTTAGGCTTATCCATAATACTGCAGTCCACTCTCATAATATAGTGAAAATGATTACCATAGATTTAATACCATCGTTGATCCCCATATATCATAAGATATATCTTATTGGTCACAAACATTCAAAGGACTTAATCATGTACTCTCTTGAATACCCATTGAAACTTATTGAAAACATGAATGTAGTTAAAAGTTAACACTTTCCACATACCAAAATATTCAAAATTCTATATACTCAAACCATGATATCACTTAGTCCTTATATCAATCATGAGCTCATGAATACTGTTAAACATTTCATTTTCTCCTTATCCCTTCATTATGCGCATATCATCTACTTTCCAAAATATTTGAATCACTTTTCATGGTTACCGATACCATAAAATTATTGAAAACCACAATAGACCAATACATAAATATTTCAATACACCATAAAAGTACCTCAACAACATTATTATTGAATACCAATACATAAACACTTCAGTCCATCCACTTCAATGATTGTCCTGGAATAAGTCCTTCCTTGATTTAGAAGTAACTTTTTAGGTCAGGGCATTGAGTTGGGTAATGCCCATGTTCTCTGCAAATAAGACATTGAACTCCATAACAGTCTATCACTCTATGACCCTTTTCTCCACACAGATAACATCGGTCCCTCCATTTGAGGTATTCCTCAGGGTTCTTCTTCCCTTCTGTAGAAATCTCAATCTTCCTTTATTTATGCTCCTCAACATGCGAACATGAATAATAGTTTATCTTCCTCTTCATTGATGAATTAGGAATACCACTAAATTTCACCTTGTTAATCATATATCGCGATGACTGATTCGACATAATCACAATATCATTCCCTCTAGGAATTACATAATTTTGTTTCTCATAGTCACCAATTTGTCCATTGGATTCAATGTTAACTGAATTCCTTTTGGTTCCCTCCATTAACTAAAACACAAAAAGAATCTTGTGAGAGGCAAAAATCATGCTAGAGAAAACAACATTATAAAGGGGGATTATCCTCAATATCTATCTTCTTAGGTTAAATTCTATGATCGTTAGCGTAATTCTAGTACTATAACCTATACGTATACTTAACCTTTGGGGCATCCCTAGACTTAGACATACCTTAGAAATATCTCTAGAGATCTCACTAACATTTTCGCATCCTAGTTTCCAAAGGATGACTAAACTTTTCCTCTGATACCAACTGTAGAGACCCAAAGCCTGACATACACGGACATTACATTACATTTGCGGAATACTTAGTACATAACAAAAACACACACACAAGGATCGTAATAGTTTAGTGTCTTTGGAAACTCGGAACGTAATCTTCTAATCGTGGTGAAAGATCTTCAATATCTCCCATAAAGATCTTCCCTTTTTTTACCTAAAACCTTTCTTTATATCCTGGGGAAAAGAAAACATAAAAGGGTGAGCTCAAATGCTCAGTAAGGGTAAACAAAAGAAAAAATAAATCACATCATATTCATAAGAACATAACTTTTGGAAATCTTAACCTGCAAAAGAGATCATAATTTCATAACCTGGGATAACTCATGGAAGTGAAATGTATTCACAATAATAATAACATAAAACATTAAACTTTGTGGCATACACACATAATCTTAGAGAATCATTTCTTGTTAGTCAAGACTCATTGCCAAGACTATCTTAGTGGACAAAGTCCATTTCTGAATCGAGTGACCCTCGTTTCAGTCCTGCTTCACTGAACCGGTATAACCTACCATTCCAGCGATGTCTATCTCATGAGATATAAAATCATTACCCAATTCATTGGAGGGAGATATAGGTACCACCCCTCTCATAATGACACCATTCTTATGTGTGCCACAAAATTCATAAATCATACATCATTGCATAACCCATGTAATACAAATGGGAATCTTAAACATCATGACATCATAAAACAATTCATATAAGATAAAGGAATTCATAAAAATATTTCCATCACAACATAATCAAATCCATGTAATAATGGGGATAGAAACAGAATCCTTTATTATCTTATATGGAAAATAATTTTGATAAAACACTTGAAATCCATTCTTGATGAAAATATCATTTCTACTTCAAAAACACTTTTCTTTTCTTAACATTTCATACAATTATAAACTAAAAGAAGTTGATTAAAAATAAACATGAAAACTTGTAAAGGAATCTTCTTGGAAATAATGTTTCAAAAATCCATTCATGCCGTATAAGTTAAAAAAACATTCTTCGTACTTTTGTCGGAAAAGTCATAAAGTACCTCTTACGAAAAACGACAAAAGATTCCTATCATATCTTTTACAAAAACTTATCGAAGGGTAAAATTGGATATAAACTATTTTATAAGGATGGAAATAATATTAAATATTGAGGGAACATGGATGTGGATGATAAAATACACCCCATTAAATACCAAAGTAAAAACAATCTCGGATAAAAATGAGATTGTGATATTTCCCTTACCTTAGGTCGATTTGCTTCGTAAGTGTCCGAACCTCCTGTATAATGATTTAAATAATGTCATTTACTTATTATAGAATCATATTAATTGTTATTATATCATATATGGTTCACTTATGACTTCATATTACCCATTCATTTGTAAATTCATGTTAAGGTAGCGTTTTGGGTAAAATCGTCTCATTTTTCATTCGTGTTTTAACTTGTAATTATTCACATGATTAATTAGATCATTATTAATTAATTATAGAATATAAAACATGATTTATATATAATATATATTCAGAATATACATATATATAATGGATCAATAAATGGAAAGAAATACACCGTTCATGGAGACGGTAGGCCGTACGTACGCATGAACGCTGTTTTCGTTTCCTTATTGAATTGAGTGGAATTAAGTAGATGAAATAAATATATATACACATAAATCCAGTAGCTTTATAATTTCATATATTTCATTATTATTGATTATATATACTTTATAATCATTCTTAAATGGTTAACATGGAGAATGAATCTCATCGCGTCGTGGAGACGGTAGTCCGTACGTACGCACGAGTGATGATATCATTTCCATAATTATTGAATTGAATTGGAGTGGATGATACAACATATCAGAATCATTATGATGTTATAATAACTATGTATATTTATTCTTTACATCATAATACCCATCCATGTAAGGTGTTGGTGGAAAAACAGATTACACTACGGCGTGGAGACAGTATTCCGTACATACGCACACGCGGTGATTTCGTTTTCCGTAGGATGGATAGATGGTGAATTAGGATTGTTTCATACTTATAATAAAATATAAGTATATGAGTGATACTGATGTTATTACTTCATAATGAAACAACCTAAGAAGAAGAAGTGGAAGAAGAAATAAAGGTGAAATAATTGGTAACGGAAATTACCTCTTCTTTGAAGCGCCTCTTTGAGACCTCCTCTTAGGGTACCAAACATGGTCTTTGAGGAATACCATAACCTCTATGATGTTTCTAGGGAAGTGGAGAAGAGAATTTGGCAGAGGATCGCCGATCTTGAAGGCTCAATGTTGTGTGAGGAAGAGAGGGAGGAGGTGCCCATTTATAAGGGAGGAGAGGGGTACCTTTGGAATAACTAAAACTATTATTTTATTATAAAGTCAAATTCGGTTTTAAAAAGCTCCAAATTGATTTATTTAGAAGATAAAGTGGGGATGGGTAGAAATCCTCTCATAAAATAGAATTTAGACAAGTTTAGGGTCCTATTTTAACCTTATCATTTAGATTTAACATTAAGTTAAATAATTTTACTTTTACCGTGTCTTCTTGTGTTCTTACACTATAAGGTTAATAAACTTACTATAACAAGACAAACGAACACAAAGTTTTTTATTATTAATATATATAACCTTATCTAAGTCATTTGGCCGAAACTTAGATTTTTATGAATAAAATAACAATTAATAATATAATATTTGTTTTAAAAACTATTTTATGTCAATTTTGACACTATTTGGTAATTGATTTTTGTGAAAATCGTAACAGAATGATAAGTTCTAAAAAAGTTAATTAAATCAATACTAACATGTCATAGTAACCTAAAAAATTAGTGGAATTCATAAAAAGTCTCAAATTACATTTATTTGGGCATTTATAACATCAATTATGTCAATATTTCATTAATAAGACAATTACTGCATCATATTTGTGTCATAATAAATGATAATTATCTAATCCCTAAAAATTCTAAATAAATACCTATGATGTAGATAATTGTATTAGATTTTTGGAGACAATTCATGTTCAAAGTTTCATGAATTTTATCACTAGATTAAAATTATTAAACTTATAAGATTTAAGAAAGTGACATGTTGTCACATTCTTTGGTTTTAATAATAATTAAATTATTTTCATTGAAAAAATTTAATTAAATGAATCTAATACGACCCTTAGGTGATATGGGTCTAGTTTTAGTCATCCAATAGGATTTTGACATTTTTTAGGGTAATTTTAAAATATTATATTTACCCTTAATTACCCGATTTACCTTTAACTAGGGTAAATAAAATTTACCGTAGTTACTATTCATAATTCCCAAAAATAAAAAGTATCCTATTAACATAATTTGGACCCACTGATTCCAAATATGGAATCAATTTTTCTAAAATTCAATACACAGAATTTGCAGAAATTAAATTAATATTAATCCTGTTGTCGAATAAAAACGGGGTTTTTTTTAAACATTGCAAAAGATTGAATTGATTTAAACTACGAATTCAAGGTAAAATCAATGCTAATGACATACATTATATTAAATGGTAAAAAATATTCTATTTATACTTTAAAACAATTCAATATTATAATTTAACTACATAAGATATTATGATGAAAAAAGTTGTTTTTAATTAAAATATAGCGTGTTTTTACTATTTATTAAAATGTGAATGTTACCAGAATAATATGAAAAATTTATCCAAAGTAAATTTTTATTTCGTGATTCCAAAGAAGAATTTTATTTTGTAAAATTGAACTTATAAACATGTCAAAAACTAGATTTAATGTGGGTGCACCATCAAAAGGTGGCAAAACAACATTTCTTGAAAAATACTTATTTTACCCGAAAAATTTATTTTGTTCTTATACCATGTTCTAGAAATGTGTAAGATGAATAATAATGTTATAAAATTCAAAATTTAGTTAATACTATTAATAATAGCTTGTTCATGATAATATTATAATAATATAACATTGTTTATTAAAACCCGGTATTGCGTACAAACACACGCTATCGAGGAAGGTCGCGATTGCGTGTAATGTAAGCCAAGTCAGGGTTGTGTGTTGTGAAAGAATCCTTCGTTGTTTCGTATAACAGAATCCAACCATATTTCATTTATACATTGAATATATATATATATATATACTCAATGTTGCGTCTAATAACTATTATCAAAATTGTGTGTAATATGATCCAAGAATAGTGTTGCGTATACTGCAAGATAATACGGTGTTGTGTATAGCGCAAGGTAATCTTGGTGTAGAATACAACACAATACATTAATGAAATTAAAAGAATATTTTTCATAAAATCTAGGGGTGTTACATTACCCATATAAACATATATTCTAGAGACACATGAAATTTTAGTATCCATACATATATGTAATTTATTTAAAAATAATTCTCTCTGTCATTTACCAAAATTCCATGACATTTTCTAATACATTGACACATGATTATTATTATGTTAGGGATCTCAGTAATGTTTATTCATCCATGATTCATGTTTTTAACTAAAACTAAACTCAAATACCTCTTTTAAAAAACCAAAAGTATCATACATATATATTGTATATTTTTATATGAATATTCATTACATAACATAAGCACATACCTTAAGACTGTAAAGGTACAATGCCATTGGAAACATGGACATACAAACAACTGGTCCATATTAGAGATACATAATATACCACTATGTTATTAATAAATATAATTATTCTTAGTAATATCATAAGTAATACATTTCATCATTACCATTGTAATATAAAAATAAAAAAGGAGATCTCAGATGCTCAAAAAGTGTAAATAATGGAGATATCGACATATCATAAGTATAAAGGTATGAGAACACGAGAAGAAATATTTAAAACCAAACCATTCATATCATATATCTTAAAAAGGAGTAATGTAATAAATCCTAGTATTTAATAAGACATGAATCATGCTGGATTAAAAAATAATGAACTATGAAAATATAACGTTGGAATATGACATAGATTTTTGGCATAGACATAACCATAGAAAATCATTCCCGTAGTAGTTTGAGGAACATTTCAAGTATTATCCTTGTAGAATGGGTTAACTCCCCAAACCACCATAGTATTTAAGGTTTAATACCAGTATTAAATAGTGGACAATGTACTTTACTAAATATTGATCACTCTCCATTACCTTTTTATTTATCTCATGAGATATCAATTTTTACCCAATGCATTAGATGGAGATATAATCCCAAGCCATCACATAATTAAATTCATATATATGTTTTCCAAAATAACATAAACAATTCATCATATCAAAACACATGAAAAGAACTTGGTGTCATAAAAATTTCATCCTTACATAGCCCAAGGAAAATTTATATAATTTATAATCATTTCAATATTTCGTCATAGCATAACCGGTGGAAAAAATGAACTAGTTTCATTATATTTTATAATGGTATAACCTCTGTTAGTTTGATGGGTTTCATAAAAATAATTTCATTATAAACCTAAATCATGAAAATATATAATAAGAATGGTATCCTTGGATCATATACCCATTAATTTATAAGTAACACCAAATTATGTCATCTTATTCGGAAAAATATTTTCAAATAAAATTTACTTAATACTTTTCTGGCAGAAAATATCCATTTTTAATGTTATT
Organism: Viscum album; assembly: GCA_963277665.1. Classification (NCBI taxonomy): domain Eukaryota; kingdom Viridiplantae; phylum Streptophyta; class Magnoliopsida; order Santalales; family Viscaceae; genus Viscum; species Viscum album. The sequence continues at coordinate 1,003,300,487 of OY728140.1, read as the reverse complement.
TTAAAATATAAAAAATAAAAACCCATTATGGAAGTACATTTTTTTAATATGAATATTAAAATTTATAAATAAATCATTATTGAAAATAATTTTCATGAAATAGTAACATTTTTTCCATGTCTTACACTTTAAAACAATTATGCATATTACATTTTCGATAAATTCCAAAATAGGACTTGTTTGGAAAATGACATGAATATTCTTTTTAAAAACCTATTAAAAATATAAAAATGGATAAAAAAACTATAATAATTTCTTTTTTTAACTTTAAAAAAGTTTTTTAAAACTTTTCAAGAAAACATGGTTTTGGAAGAAAAAGGTTTATGACTGAATTGAAAAATAAATACAACTTTTATTAGGAACATTCCTTTGAAATATAGAGTAAATAATGAGAGGAAAATAAAGGGAAAATTATATTCTCATGAAATAATCATAGGATAAAAAAATTATCGATTTCAAATAGAGATATATTATATGTTTTCATCATCAAAAGCATAATCATAATTAATCCTAATAAATAATGTGCTTGTAAATCAATCCATTACAACCTTTGAATCTTCGAATCATATACCCCATCAAATAATAACATCAAATGACACATTTAACATCATTAAAATATTTATATTGTTGATATAATATGTAAAAGGGGTCGTATATACACCTCATTCATGAATATTGGGGCATCAAATAACTTATATTCCAAAGAAGTCAATTTGAAACAAAAATCCCTTACCTTAAATCTCGATTTCCTTTATACACATTAAAAACTCATGTATAACAAATAATAGTTATATATATATATTAGTAAAACATAAATATATATATCATCCAATATATGATTTACCTATGAAATTTTATTACATATTTATTAATGAATTCATTGTTAAAGTCTCATTTTGGGCATTTAATTCTTTTTTCCATGTATGTTTTGATTTTTTATTTTCTTGGCCCTCGTACTTTGATCATGGTTTCATAATCTCAATAATTTTAACCATGATATAATGATCATATATATTCCATATATATATATATATATTGTTTGTTTATTTTGAGTAATCCAATAATATTAGAGAAAATAAAATGAAATACACATTTCACTGAGATGAATGGTCATACGTATGCCTAAAATACGTTTCCATTTTATCAAAGGATTAAAAGAAAATGTTAAATAATATATTAAAATTATAGAATTATTATTATTTCATATATATCACATACTTTCATTAAATCCACCCTTATTAACATTCATGTAAATAATAAATGAATCACATTTCTTCACGAGGAGTTAGTTTAGAGTACACATGAGCGATGAAACCATATTAACATAGAATGGAATGTAAGATGTTATATATGATATAATAATTCCAAAACAATAATAATTTCTAAAAAAGTTATACAATCAATAAATCTTTCATTATATCTATCCATGAGAGGTGCTTATGAAAAATAAAAAATATCAGTTCGCAAGGCCGTAGCCAGTCATACAAATGAATAGTAATTTTAAATCCCATTTTCTAGAAGATGATATCGATATTAGTTTTTAAATTAAGATAATTAAAAATATTTATATCGTATATTCTTATGAGATTATATCATCATAACACAAATAAATTTATGATAGTGGAATAATAAATAAAATATATACACTCATTGATGAATGTTACCTATTCTTCAGGTATCCACCTTTTGTTTTCACCAAATGCCTTACTAGGTGGGATTTCTGAACATAATATTGTTTATAGGATGATAATATGAAATTATGGATTGTAGTTTTGTAGATATTGGCCAATCCAAATGGGTTATAGTGTCTTAAGAGGATTGGATAGGGGGTATCCTTTTATAAGTTGAGGAAAGGACATAGTTAACATTATTGAAATATATAAAGTGTACCCATATTTTAAATTTTTTGAAACACTCAAAAATGGACAATTATCTAAAATTAAGGTTATTAGTTATAAATAGGTCAGTAAATTTTTTGTTTTAAAATTATTGGGTCATTATCAAAAAAAGTTTGTTTAACCTCCACTGAAACCCATTTTTACCCTAATTAGGGTAAATAATTTTTACTATTTTTAATATTCAATATGGTGAATAAATATGTTGAAATCATTAAATATTATAAATCTTGAGGATTCAAATATTTTATCCATTTTTCAAAATTCAATTCATATAGTTGCATGAATTTAATTTAGGATTAATCCTACAAATTCCATGATAATGGGAATTTTCAAATAGAAAATGTTCAAAAGTTTAAAATGTTTTTACAACAAAATTAAATATGAAATTGATTAAAATAACAAAAATTGGATTAAAAAAATTATAAATAAACTCTTTATTCATTAATATAATTTTGTTAAAAATTTAGAAAAATAAATTCTTTAAACAAAAAAAACAATTTTCAATAAAACAAGTAATTTTCACTATACATTGAAAAATTTACCTTTTCGGAAAAAATATAGAAAAATGCCATAATAAAATTTTAAAATAAAAATTTTGAAAATGAATTTTTATTTATAAAAATAATTTTCATAAAGTTTTAGAAAATTAATTTTAATATTTTTTATAAAAATAAATATTATTTTGGTTAATGAGTATTTTTTATACATAAAAAAACTTTAACGAAATTTAAGAACCCTTTTATTAATGTTTTAATCTATATAAAACTATAATATATAATATTTAAAATGTGGTTGTTAATACTATATATGAAAAATTTAATTATCAATTAGGAATGGTCATGTTTAAATTATAATATTAATAGTTTGTCATGGTTCGCTAAAACTCATTGTTTCATGTAATGAAAACTATCAAATTTTTTTATTAATTCCATAAAATTTCAAAAAAAAAAATATTTATTAGAATGAACCATCCAAAATTTAAGGTGGTCTATGTGTAGGCTCATCTTAGTGAAGGAGTAAAGAGATATATTGACCCCATACTCTTATTGGGCCAACATAAGGAGGAGCAAGCCCTTGTGGAAAGTAGTATAGGGTGTGTAGTTGATAATACACTAATTTAAACACGATAATGTAGTAAACCATATTTTTTGAAAAATTAGTTGATAGAATAAATAAATGTTTTATATATGGTTATTTCAAGTTATTTTTTTTTCACTCTTTTTTGATAAGTCATAGATTTCATTCACAGCTAGATTAAACGTCTCTTGATTGTCTGATCAATCCTACACATTTTATTCTACATCCAACAACACATGAACCACATCTGAAATATATATCATGCGAATGTTGTTATAGAAACTCTGATGGATCAATATGATCCACTAATATCATGCTATAATCATGGATTTATTTAATAATGATCTCAATATCATACATACATTTACACATTTCATTCATATGGTAATATGAAGAAGTTAATTTAGATGAGGATATTATATTTTCATTAGGACTATTCATCCATGATATAAACTGATAATCAGTATGGTTGTATCAAACTTCAATTACCAATTAATTTTTTCCCCACATAACTCAAATGGTCAATCACTAGATGATCGTTGCACCATTCACACGATTGAAGCACTTCTAGAATTCACTGATTGAAGCTCCATTCGATAGTAGAAACAGTGGTCAACCACTTCCCTATTCCTATATAACGTTGGTTCTAAGAAAAACTATTTATTCTATATGGTATCTCTTCATAATGGTGATATAACTAACCAAAATGGTTGATCATTTCATTAAGGTGGATCTCCTCTTTCACTGTACCAGCAGCATCTCTAGCCTTTAACAATGTAAATTTATAATGCAATGTTATATCATGTTATAACAGAGGATATCCATCAATAGTAGATCTTGAAGCAGTAGTAGATGAATGTTATGGTATATTGTCAGTGGTAGAAACATTACACTACAACCAAGTATCTCTCTATACCGTTAGTTTAGATATTTTTCATAAAAATATAATTATTATTTTTATATTTCTATAATTTAATTAAATATTTTAATTATAGTTTTATTATTTTTTTCTAAATTTTTTTTTACATGTTGTGTAAAAATAATTTTCAGCATATATAATATAAATATATGTTACACAAATTATTTAAATTCCTTACATGCAATCAAGAATTTTTTTTTAAAAAATTTAATATTTTATAAATATGAAAGTCAAATTCATATATTTCAAATCTGATATTATTGTATATTATATATTCTTCATCCCATGATCAGGATGAAATTTTAATATATTTATGAAATTCAGAAATAGAAGAAGAAAAATATTTATTTATTCAACATGTTTTTTCTAAATAAAGGCGATGGTAATATAATATTTTGTTATGTGCAAGCTAATGGAATGAAATTATTATATTAATTGATAATAAGGAAATATTTGTGTTAATGAAGCTTGATTAGTTAAATGTAATGTGTTCAAGTGATTAAAATAAACTCATAACATTTACTCTAAGATAACTTTAAAAAGTTAGCAATACAATTTCTTGATGACTGTTCGATCAAAAACCTCTGTTACTTTTGTTACTCTGCTGATATTATGAAGTTACATTTAAAATACCCTCCAATATAACTAAATGGTTTAAGATCATATTCTTTAATTGTATTCATCATCTAATATTTCTGCTAGATTTCATTGTATTTCTTATTTGTGTTATATTTTCTTTATCTGTTTGTAATCATTTCATTTATGTTTATTCTTCTCCAAATCAAAAGTAGGCCATGTCTATTTGATTATTATAACATGAAAAAGGATGTTTTTGGTTGTTAATCCTATAAAAATGATTGGTAATATACTAGGATAGAGAATCCTACAAAAATTATTGGTTGTGCCTCTGGGTATTTGGGAAATATATTGTCTATAGAAGGTTATCCCTCCTTTAAAAGTGAGTTTTTATGTGGGTACCAATATTCTCTTTGAGTACAAAAGGTTTATGAGTGTAATAGGATGTGGGTGATCTAAAACACTAAAAAAATATGTTCATTTATTTTATATCCACTAGACTACACATCTTGAACACAACACTCTCTCATGGTTCTTTAATAAATGATCTATGATTATTTTTACACTAATTTTATAAATGACAATTTACCCCCTATAGTATATTTGTCAATCTATTAGGATCCAAAAATTTGTATCAAAGCCCAGTACCTAGTTAGTTAGAATATATTTTTTTGTTTATACATTCTAGATACAGTTATATTTTCTACTTATAACTCCGTTACAACCATATCACCAAAAAACAAATAGTTTAAGGAATTCCATTTCAGTTTTTGAAGAATTAAGGTTTCTATTCCAATTATGGATAGATTACTCGAGACCCCCTATTCATTGATGTAAGTTACTATGGATAATGGAATGAAATAATGAATTCCTAACTAAAATGGCTATATTTGGATAATTTAACTATCATGGAGGATCATTATGAGCTACCAATTCTAGATTTATAACCCCTTGATGGTAATGAATTGGTGAAGTATGTTTTGAATTATAATGTTGAGAATAATTCAAGTCAGTAACCATGGGACAAAAAATATATATAGAACCAAGCTATGATTTCATGAAGCTTAATGCTAAGACATTAAGATGAGAGATGAATTGTTTATGAAATAGATTATATATCAATTTTTATGTATTAAAAATTATATGAGATCTCATGGTGAAGTAATAGAAAAAAATCTAAATTAGAAGTAGTACTAAGATCTCTACCAAAAATATTGAATTCAAATATGGTGGCCAATGCTGAGAGTAAAATTTTTATAGATTAAACCACAGATAAAATAATTTTATTTTCTAAATAGTAATAATTTGAATAGATAAACTTTTCTAATGAAGAGTAAAAAAAAGAGAAAAGGTAAAATTTTAAATTCTAATATTAATGAAATATTTAAAATTTCTGAATATGAATTCTAAAAAAATGACAAAGAGATTTCTCAATTTAGAAAGAATATTTTCATGTTCATAAAAAAGTTATAAAAGAAATAAAATTGGTGTATTCAAAACAGATCATAAGAAAGGTAATAGAAGTCATAATAATGATGTTTCATAATTAACCAATTATGAGTATAAGAATTAAGGTAAAATTAGGATAGTCGACCCTTAACTAAAACATATAAATAAATTCAAAGAGAAAATGAGAAAATAAAGGGAATATTTTTTTGAAGGTTGTGACAACATAGATAGTCATAACTCATGTAGTGAGTCTTGAAGTAAATAGCATAGGGAACCATTCTCGGATGGGTATATATTATGAGCTATCTGATTCAATTTTCAATAAATTGATTAATCCTGCTATGGTAGATCATATTAAAAATTATGAAGATAAAAATGAAATTGAATTTGATTCAAGTTATGATTATGATTTTATAAATTATAAATTCAAACAACTATATTATGAAAATGAGGAATTAATAAATAAAATATTCAATATAATTGAAATGTATAATTATATGAAAAAAAGTAATAAATTGGTTCAAGATAATGAGATCCTAAAAAATTAATGTGAAAATTTAAAAACTATTATTTCCCAGAAAGAAAAATCTAATGATATGATTGATTCTGAAAAGCTAAAACTAAAAGAAGAAAATGGAATACTTAAAATAATTATGGTAGTGAATGGTAAAGATAAATAAAAATTATTTAATTATGCTTTATATTGCATAAAAAATGTTATGAATGAATATAAGAAGCTTAAGTATTAAAATAATAAACTAATAAAAATACCTTCTGTCTCTAATGAAAAATTTAATAATAATTTAGAGAGTATTCCAAATTGTGAATACAAATTTGAAAATAAAAATTTTAAATCATAAATGTAAATTCTAAAAATTTGTTAATCGAAAAGAAAAATATGAAAAAATGATAAAATGATAAAACCAACTGGTAATAAGAATGGTCTGGGTGATAAAATTTTATCACCCATGATAAATAATTTTAACATTATTTAAATCTCAAAAGGAGTTATTTATTCTATAACCTATTTTGAATATTTAATAAAATTAATTATTCCCAAAAATTTGCACTGATATTTAATAAATAGTTTTGCCAAAAAATAAAACTTTTACTAGATATTTAATTTCTAACCAGCCTAACAATAATTGTTTTATATCAATTTGGGTATAAAAATTTAGTACTACTAATCTACTGAGACTCAAGAGAGCATGGGTACCATAAAATTCTACTTGATTAGTTAGTTATTGGATATCTACACCAGAAGACCCGATGACTAATGATATTTAAATAGTGGCTACTATAGGCACATGATTGGTGATATTTTTAAATTTCACTCATTAAATTCATGTGATGCTGGCCTAGTCACATTTGGTGAAAACTCTAAAGGCCATACTAAATGTATTGGTGATGTTTTGTTTTTCTAAAAATAATATCATTTAAAAAGTATTATTTGTAGAAGGAGTAAAATATATTTAAAAATAATATAACATCTCAATAATGGTTGATTAATGTTAATCATTTAAATTAATAAATGTATTGTTTTGAAAAATAAATCTATTTTATTTTATACAAATCTAAAAGAATATGTTTACACAATTTATTTTTAAGATCTGACCACAAAAAAATTGTTAACTATTTAAATGATATAGAATAAAATTAAATTCTATAGAGTAGGAGGTTTTATCATGTGAAATTCAGATTTTTTAGAAACTATCAAAGCATGAATTGGTTCCAAAATTTCCCAAATTATATACATGTAAGTACATTATGTGCTATTCCTATTTAAAGGGTAAAAACATGGGTCAATATAAATGTGTAAGATTAACCAATATAATATATATCTGTTATTAAATATGAAGCTATAGGGATTGTACATTACATAGTTGTTTGACCCCTATCAGCTTCCTCTACAGATGCTTGAACTGTGTCAAACTCCGTCATTCTATATTCATATTGCTAGAAAAAATTAGTTCCTGAAGAATTAAAATTTCACAGTAGTAATTTTATTTCCTCATGAGCCCATGCCATAGTACATAATAGAAAAAATGGAATAATTTTTTAGGTGGTCTAAGTGACTGCATGAGCTATATATCTTGGGAGTATGAATGCAATACCAACATGAATGCCCAACTGTTCCACACTAAAAGTGATTCAATGGTCAAATACCAAGAAATATAGGTGGTGTGGATGATTCATGCTATCTAGAACCACAATGAGAGTCATCATTGTTTCCCTTCCCATTAATGGAACTCATAGAACTTCAACTAGGATAAAAATTAAATCTCATCACCTATGACATACTGTTCAATTCATGCTAATAAATCAATTCACTTTCGATCATATTATCATAATATGTGAGAATCAAAAATAAAACATGTGATTTAATAACATAATAAATAAACATATCAAACCTTTAATACTTCAGGTTCTCACTAATCATAACATCAGTTAAAAACTAAACAAGTTTAGTAAAAGGGTTTTCCTACTATTTCAGGATCTTATCAGCTGGTTAGAGGTTAAGAAACTCCAGGGATTTTTCTAAGATCATCACTAGTATATTGAGTTGATTTGTGAAAAGACCTCTAAATTCATTCCACTACAGTACAAAGTGCTTCAAAACCATCACCATCAAATCCCACCATCTCTTCATAGAACCATACATCACAAGTGTATCACATATTACATGTTCTATATTGGGATTTTCAATGAAATGAAAAATTAGACAGAACATTTTTAGCCAATCCTAATCCTCTTTATGATCATTTAAGGATACGAATTATAGTTGTTTATGATAAAGAAACTATTGAGAATTATCTCTTAAATTGTCTTATCATGGGTCCACAATTAAAGCTGGAACAAGGATAGGTTCCAATGCTAGTCCGATATAATTGATAGCCTGATCCCCAATCACAATAAGATTCTGGTCAACCAAAGGATTCATATATTGGATTTCAATAGTATTTCCCCCCTATGGCTTATTCAAATGTCCTTTAGAAGCATGATAATATAAAATATCAATAGAAAATTCCAAAATAATACTTAAGTATTTAAAAATCAACATCTCAAATAATAGGAACTCTTATTTATATTCCATAATGAAGAAATATATATTGATATTTTAACATTCCCAATTTAGAAGGGTGAAAAATTCTCTTAAAAAGATCAGAACATTCATATAAAGAAACTTTTCCCAAACACCAGTTGTGTCTTAAATCTTGTTATGATGAGATGCAGATAGGAACTCACTAACAAATAACTACTATGACAAATAAATCTAACCTACTATCTACTAGTACAACATGTAATATACTAGCATCAAGTTAATATGGACAACCTTTACCTTAAATGACACTTTTTCATAAACCATCACATATAACCTTGTGCCCTAATACTGGAGGCAATACTGAGATGGCCTGGTGGGTGTTATTAATCCCCATGGGTTGGTGAAAAGAACACAGAATCATACAGTAATAAAAATATAATGGTTTTTACAAAAAATTGGGAATTATAAAAGATAAAAGATAGTATTCTAAACACTCTAAATTAAGAATGTACCAAAACCCAAAGTAGGTAAAAGAGTACCTAAAGAGTAAATCATAAAGAGATAAAATGTCTTCCTAGATAAATATTGAAGATAAAACCATGGAAAAATAGGATAACATCTCAATCAGTCATTTCTATCACTCCATTTCCCAATGATCAAGAACATCCACCACCCAAAATGTTTTTTTTACTTTTCTAGGAACTGGAAAAAGATAACCTAAAATGCCAGAAGGAAAATGTAGGGTGGAGTTATAAATCCCATTGGGGTCTCACCAGCTTTCAAAGAACAACTTGATAATAATTAAATAAAATATTGTTTTTATTAAAATAAAATAGGTTTTGGATATAAATTTTCATAATTCTATCAAAACATGTATTCATATTCAGATGATATGAAAGATATATCAATAGTATTAAATAATTTTTTTTTATAAAATGTTTATATATAATATTTTCAAGGAATAATATAGTTCAAAAAATAATTTTAACGTGATCATAAGGTCAAATATATCATAAAACCATGTATCAAGAATTTGGGTAAATTATTGTCTAGTAAAAGGACCCTCATACTAGTCATTAGTGAACTCAGCTAATTTTTTTAACACATCCCCTAAAATAGGTTTTTAGGGATGAATTAACATTAAGGAAATTCATTCGACATTAATTTTAACTCAAGGTTTTTATCATTAATCTTGGATAGATGTTCATATCAATCAATTAGTTTACTTATCACTACTAACTACGCAAGCTAAATGTTCTTTAACTCAAAAAATCAAACGTTTTTTTGGATTATCAATCATTACAAATATTTTCATCTTTCACATTTCAATTAACAAGATTTAGTTTTCAATATTCAATTACATTTCAAAACCAAATTGAATGTTTTCATCAAATTTATGCCTTTTTGAATTAGCATTCATTTAAATCCATTTTATCTAATCATGGAAAACCATTCTCTAAAATTTCTTCTAACTCAAGAGATATTTTCTAAAATCATACCACCCCAAATAGTGTTTTGTTTCACAAACACATGATTTTGAAAACATACCTACATCCATATTAATCAGATGAATATAAATTCATTTTGAATAAAAATTGATTAAATCAGGAAAACAAGGTTTCAATTGTGTTGATAAACCATTTTGGAAAAAAATTCATTTAATCTGTTATTAGACGATCAAACACCAAAAATGATATTTATAATACATAATTAATTGGACAATAAGATCAATAGGAATCCATATAATCATCATCCACCAAATAAAATATCTAATCCACTGTCATCATTATGTTTCATCGCACTCAATGGAGATAATATAAGAAATGAGGGAAATAAAAAACATAGAGAGAGTACATTCTAGAGATATGTTAAACACTTCCACCAAATGATTAAAAATCAATTACATGTGTTTTGACGTTTTGAAATTTCAATTGGGGTTATTCATTAATAAAAATATTCATTGATAATTGTTTGGGGGATAAGGAAATAATAATCGGGGATCTGTAATTTTAAGTTTGTAGAAACACAAACCTTGTCCCAACCTTCATGGTTATGGCGTGGAAAGGTTTAAATAGCTAGACCATGGCACAACCACCCAAGACCATGATAAAACCATCCAAAATTACTTAGACTCTTGAGCCCCTGGCATAGATCTATCCATGATACACTTTAAAAAATGTTAATCTCTAGTGTATCACAATAACCACAGATAGTGTTTTCTCAAATACACAGTGTCACTAAAATACACAAACCATGGATCAATGGTGTACCCATCCCTCTATTGTAAACCTATATAAAAATGAAAATAAATATGAAAAATGTATTTAAGATCTCTTATAACACTACTTGATGGACAATGAAATTTCATGGAATTCCTAGGCCACATCCCATACACCATGGAATACCTCCCATCTAACACATTTATACCTATACTCTATTAATTACAATGATATAAACGTCCCCATAAATTTAGGTCATTTTTTCCCAAGGAAAATCAACATCATAAAAAATTTATAAAATCCCCCTATAGAAAGTGGAATAGATTTTTTTTAAAGAAGATCCTAAAAGAAGTTAACATGATGTTAGATGCACGTCATTATAATGTACTCGTTGACCTCCCAAAAATCCCATTATGTCAATTTTCAATGAGACCCTAGACGTTTTTTCCACTAAATGGGTGTACTTATACATTATTATATGTTCTAATCCCGTAACCATGAACCTAGATCATTGTATTAGTCTTGGCTTTACATATGAATATATGTTTTCATAATTAGTATGTGAATTGAAAATTTTACAATTTTTTTTTTATTTTTTAAATTCATAGGATATGGTAAATTAGAAAATTTGCATGAAACTGGTTTTTTAGTAAATAATATTTTAATATAACTAATATTTGGAATATAATTTTTAATTTACATAATTTAACCAATTCTTTATATATTATTATGTTTGGAATGTTTGATGATTTTGTATGTCCGGGCTCTTTCATGGATAATGATGGTAGAAAACATATTGTTTAAATTCCTAAGGTAAAAATTATGATTTTGATGATTGGTTTCAGTGAGATACAATTTTATTGGTTCTAGCAGGTTAGATGCACATAAATATGGTCTATATGGGAGTGATGTGTGGTTTTTTGGTGTAGAGTGGAAGATGCTGAGTTTCATAACGCCGGAGGATAAGGTCCAATGTTACCTTTTACCCAAGAGTGAGCTCATTGGTTTTATTAGTGTGTGAGGGTGTGATTCATGATTTTACTTAATTTTTTAAAGAGTAATTAAGTGGACATGTCGTGGTGATCATATTTGGTTAATTTCTCTATGATTCCAGGATAGAGACATCTGGAATTAGGCTGAAGCAGGTACGGCTGGAATAGGTATCATACTTCCACTCTAGGGTTAGCAAGTTTATTTTGGTTCCTTTTTTACTAATACTAAATTGTAGAGACCCAAAGCTTGATGTACATAGATATTACATTACTTTTGTGGAATACATAATACATAACAAAAACAGACACACAATGACCATAATAGTTTATTGTCTTTGGAAACATGGAACGTAATCTTTTAATCGTGGTGAATGATCTTCAACATCTCCCATAAAGATCTTACACTTTTTTTTCCTTACCTAAAACCTTTCTTTTAATCCTGGGGGAAAATAAAACATAAAAAGGGTGATCTCAAATGCTCAGTAAGGGTAAGAATGGATAAAATAAAACATACAATATACATTTGAACTTAAAAACATGAACATAACGTTTAAACATTAAAATCTTGAGCAAAAACTTAAAACATGGAAGTACATAAGGCATAGATTTTAATGTAACATAAATCATGATAACATAGCATGGGAATAAAACATGTAATTGTGGAATCCATTAAGCACATGTAATGATTTCCATAGTAGCCAAGGCATTGCTGCCAATACCATCATAGTGGACAAAGTCCCTTTCTGAATCGAGTTCACTCCTCGTTCCAGTCCTGTAATACTGAACCAGATTAACTTACCGTTCCAGCAATGTCTATATCATGAGATATAAATCATTACCCAATGCATCGGAGGGAGATATAGGTCCCACCCATCTCATAATTAAATCATTCTTACTTGTGCCACAAAACATGCATCATTCATAATAGCCCAATAAATAAAATGGGTTTCATAAACATCTTTCCATCATCAAATAATCCATATAAAAGAAATGGATATCATTTAATAACAAGAAAATTGAAACCATGTAAATCATAGAGACATGATACTTGGAACACACAGATATGAAATAATGTCATCTTAGATGAAAAATGGTTTTGATAAAACACTTGAATTGAATTCTTGAGGAAAATATCCTTTGTTCTTCAAAATCATTCTCTTTTCACAAAATGTCAAGCAATTTTAAAAGAAAAGGATTTTGTTTAAAATAGTCATGAAATATTTTGGAGGAAGCTTCATGAAAATAAGGCTTTATAAAACGGTAAAAATCCGTTCGTGCCATATAAGTTAAAAAAAACATTCTTCTCGTACTTTTTCCGGAAAAGACAAAAAAGTACATCGTAACCTAAAAAAAAGAAATATTCCTTACATACCATGTAGTAAAAGTAAAAAATGGGTAAAAAGGACTTTAAAAATACATGAAAACATTTTTATAAAACATGTACATTGATAATAACAATAACCCCAGTAAATACTTACGAATAAACAATCTCGGATAAGAATGAGATTGGAATATTTATCCCTTAACTTAGGTCCGATATGCTTCGTATGTATCTGAACCTCCTGTATAATGATTTAAATAATTTAACTAACTTATTACAGAATCATATTCATTGTTATTAAATCATATATGGTTCACTTATGACTTTATATTACCCGTTCTTTTGTAAATTCCATGTTAAAGAGCGTTTTGGGTAAAATCATTTCATTTGTCTTCCGTGTTTTGACTTGTAATTATTCATATGATTACTTAGATTATTATTACATAATTATAGAATATAAAACATGATTAAATATAATATATATTCAGAATATACATATATATAATAGATCGATAAATGAATGAAATACACCGTTCATGGAGACGGTAGGTCATAAGTATGTGTGAATGTTGTTTTTGTTTCCTCATTGAATTGAATGGAATTAATTGGATGACATACATATATATATATATATACATAAATACAGTATCATTATTATGTCATATATTTCATGATTACATATTATATATACTTTATAATCATTTATGAATGGTTAATCATTGAGAATGAATCTCATCGCATCGTGGAGATGGTATTCCATACGTACGCACGAGCGATGATATCGTTCCCATGATCATGGAATTTTATTGGAATGTATGTATACTATTACAGAATCAATATCAGTTTACAATAATCATATATAGTTATTATTTACACCATTGTACCCATCCATGTAAGGTGGTGGTGGAAAATAGATTACACCACGGCGTGGAGATGGTATTTCGTACGTACACACGCGCGGTGATTTCGTTTTCCGTAGGATGGATAGATGGTGAAATAGGTTTATTTCATACTTATAATAACATATCAGTATATGAGTGATACTAATGTTATTACTTCATAATGAAACAACCTAAGAAGAAGAAGTGGAAGAAGAAATAAAGTTGAAAGAATCGGTAACAGACATTACCTCTTCATTGAAACGCCTCTTTGAGAACTCCTCTTAGGGAACTAAAATTGGTCTTTGAAGAAGACCAGGACCTCTATGATGTTTCTAGGGAAGTGGAGAAGAGAAATTGGTAGGGGTTGGATGAGCTTGAATGCTCAAAGTGGTGTGAGGAAGAGAGGGAGGAGGTTCCCTTTTATTGTCATGACCCTCCCTCGGGTCCCGTGCCATGACTACCCCAAGCCCGCCTTCCATAGGCCAGGGGCTGGCGACTAGCACCAAGGCGTAATTCTCGATAAAAAGGGAAGGCATTGCCTTTGAAAAAAATAAACAAGCACCACAGAGTAAGTAAGCAGAAAGTAAACACTATGTGAAAACAGAGTACAACTGAAAGTGCGGAAAAGTAAATGGGCCAGTATACAAACCCAAACTGAAAGTAAAGTACAACTCGAAAGGGAAAACAACAACTGTAAAGTAAAAGCTACTACTCCGAGCTGTCCACTGGAAATCCCACCTGAAGGGTGGGTACAGATAGCTCCACTACTCCACGGGTGCCACCGTCCGCTCCGAGTACGTCCCGCCCAGTGGTCCACCTCCAGGTACCGTCCTGCTCTGCAAGCCTCAGCCAAGATCAACGCTGTCCATCGTCTGCAACCAACACAATGTAGTGTGGGCATAGCCCGTGCAGGGGTGAGTATAAGCTACTCAGTAGGGACCCCGAGACCCCCGAAGGTCTCCCAAAATCCACAAAGGATAAACCACAAAGGAAAGATACAATCACGAAGTAACAACCGACACTGCTTAGTTATATGCCCATACATATACCTAAGTCATCAATTCCAATACCCTCCAACCTCCGAGCCCAAGTACAACTCAGTCCACACAGGAAAGTATATATATTCCACACAGGAAAGAAAAACGAAATCCACACAGGATAGCACAACACAATCCACACAGGAATGAAATAGGATTCAGCTCACACAGGTATACTTCTTCGAAAGACAATAAAGATGAACTCTGATCCATCTAAGTCATCAGACCCACGAAGGATCGATAGGTAACTATCCCCCTCAAACACCCACACAGGATTGGGCCCACACAGGACCTGTAGGTGCTGGTTCACACAGAACCGCTGAGCGCAAAGACCCACACAGGATCAGACCCACATAGGATCGGGCCCACACAGGACCTGTAGCACTGATCCATGTAGGATCGCTGAGTGCTGTAGTCGTCGTCGAATCCACACAGGATCTCTGTACTATCGTCGTCGCAGTCACAGTAGCAGTAGCAGTCACAGTCGCAGCTAGCACTAGGGTTCCCGCACACAGCAAGCTCGTTCAGGAGGGTCCGCTCCACGAGCCGTGAGGCAGATACATCAACTGTCACAAAGTCCAGAGTTGATGTATCCAAAATTTTCGTATCGTCAACAGGAACTCAACGTAACAGACGGCGCGTCGATCAAACGCCCGGTCTGAGAGTTATTGGCTTTGTCGTCTCAGGGGCCCGGGTGGTTTTTAAGGCAAAACCAACCCGACCGTACTCCACATGTGTCCAAACCTCGGGCGGAGTATGCCAAAAGATCCGTCTCACTAAGGGGAACACAACAAAGCTGACATCACATCAATCGGACGTTCGTAGCTCATGATATGAGCGTTTCCGCTCTGAAGGCCCGGTTGGTTTCGTGAACGAACCAACCCGGCCGAACTCAAAGTATTGCGAAACTTTGAGTGCGATATATCAAATCGACCGTCTCGATCCAAGGATCGCATCGCCGCTGACGGTTCATCAATCGGAGGTCCTTGGCTCATGTTATGGCCAAAAGACAAAAATCATTTCGAAAACGGAGGGGTCCGGGTCCGGGCCGACCCGGCCCGACCCCCCCCCCCCCCCCTTGGGTCGGCCCGAACCGGGTCGACCTGACCCGGGTCCGACCCGGCCCGGCACCGCGGCGCGGCCTGGGCGCCGCTCGGTGCCACGCGCGGGGGCAAAGCCCCTGCTTCTTTTGCCTGGCGGCATGGCTGAAGCCACGCCTTTGAGAAACCGGCCCCCCTCGTGGGGGCCTGCCTTTGAAAAAAAAACGGGGGGCCACCTGCCCCCCTTTGTGAAACCGGCCCCCCCTTCTTAATGGGGGGGGGGGCATTCAAGATGGCCGGGGGAATTAAATTCCCCCGGTTTTCCCTTTCCGGCCGGCCCGACCTGGCCGGTCGGTTCTTCTTCAACGGTCCGGCAAAGCCGGTCCCCTTTCGGCTTCCGACACCAGCGGCCCGGCTAGTCGCCGGTCTTCCCGTTCTGCCGCGGACCGGAACTGGCCGCGGCCTTCGTCATTCGTCGCGGTGCAACGACATCACGCCCCTCCGCGGCCCCGCTCCGGCCGTGGCGCCTTCGGTTTCCCTCGACGCGGCGCGACAGCGTCGCGTTCTTGATAAACTTCCACGGTGCGGCGCGACGACGTCGCGCAACTATAGCCGTGCTGTACCCGCGTGGTGCGACGACACCACGCCATCTCGTTCATCCACAAGAAAATAATATTAATCAAGAACAAAGGAGGGGGGAATTCGGCCGTGTTTGTGCGGTCCGACCCCCCTCTCGTTAGATGATAACCCTTAAATATTTATCCACAAGATTATCATTCTATAACCAAGAACGAGATTAAATAATTAATCAACGACAAACCCCTACCTCGGTTTCAAGTACGATGTTCGTCAACGACCCGCGGAAGACAACGTTGCAGAGGTCGGGCGTCGCGGTAAACGTTCGTCAATTCCGTTGAAGAAGAGGTACGTCCGAAGAGGTATGTCGTTAGTGAATCTTCGTAAGCCGACGAAGGAAGTCCGAGGAGGAAGCGGCGTTCCATTTCGTTGACACGGAAGGCGTCTTCGATCTTCGGAAACAACCGGCTACGAAGAAGAGAGGAGCGGCGTTCTTCGTCGGAGCTTTTGTGTTCTTCGTGTTCTTTGTCAATGTTTGAAGAAGAAGGAGGAGCTCTCAAATCCTCTCAAGAGCAAAGGAAACCATCCCAACATAATAAAATAAGCTTAAGCTTATTTTATTACACAACCTTCCTCTTAGAATTTCAAAGGTTTGATATTCAAATTAATCCTCTTCAATTAATTAAGCCAAGTTATCAAACATTAATTGAAATGGGCTAAAGGAGAGGTTTTGAGAGAATTTGAGGAGTTGGGGTTCGTGTGGGACCCACCACACTTAATCCTCCCAAGGGAGGTTAAGAGGTTGTGGGTCCCACCCCTAAATCCCTTTGGGAGGTTTAAAAAAAAACAACAAGTTAAAATAAAAATTGTTATTCAACAAATTTTTATTTAACTTATTCTAAAACCCAAAAACTAACTTCCAACCCGCAATAAACGCAACCTCGGAAAAGGTCCCCTTAAGCGAATATCGGCGCTGCGAGTTCATTGGTTCCCTCAGAATTTGATTCCGGGCACCGGTTCAAAAGTTAGAAATTCCCGCTCGTTCGTTCACTGAACGTACCCGAGCCGAATTTCGGAAATTAATTCTGGGCACTCCGGGCCTCAGAATCAGGTGCCGTCAGAAACCGCGTTCTTGTAATATTCCAAAGAAAATTAAGAAAAAATTTCCCTTGAATTTTACGGGTCTTTACATTACTCCCACCTCAGGGCTTTACGTCCCCGTAAAGATACATAAAAAACTAGGGAAACAAATGAGGGTACTGAGCACGCATCTGAGCCTCCCGCTCCCATGTTCTCTTCTGGAGGTTCCCATGCTGCCATCTGATGCGCACAAGAGGAATCGATCTACCACGTAGGACCCACTTCTGTCGATCCTCTATCTCCACCGGGACCTCCGTAAAAGTCGCCCCATCGTCAACGTCAAGCTCCCCATGGTCAATGATGTGCGTTGGGTCATGCACGTATCTCCTAAGCTGAGATACGTGGAAGACGTCGTGCACCCGGTGCAACTGAGGTGGTAGAGCCAGGCGATAAGCCATCTCGCCAATCCAGCTGAGGACCTGGAAGGGTCCGATGAAGCGCGGAGATAACTTGTCACCTTGGCCAAATCTCTGTATACCACGTCGAGGTGAGACCCGCAAGAAGACGTGGTCACCATCCTCGAACTGTAGTGGCCTCCGCCTCCTGTCAGCGTATGACTTCTGCCAGCTCTGAGCTATCCTCATCCGCTCCTGGATGACCTGGACCTTCTCTGTCGTGGCCTGGACCATCTCCGGTCCCACATGTGCTGACTCCGCAGGGTCTGTCCAGCACAAAAGAGATCTACAAGGTCGGTCGTACAACGCCTCGTATGGTGCCATCCCGATGGTGGAGTGGTAACTATTGTTGTACGCAAACTCCACCAAGGGTAGGTGGTCCTCCCAGCTACGACCAAAGTCGAGGAAACATGCGCGGAGCATGTCCTCGAGAGTCTGGATGGTCCTCTCTGTCTGACCATCCATCTGAGGGTGAAAGGCTGTGCTCAGACGTAGCTGCGTCCCGAACGCCTCCTGAAACCCCTTCCAAAGCCGGTAAGTAAAGCGACCATCTCGATCGGAGACGATAGATGATGGAGCACCGTGTAGCTGCACAATCTCTTGAACGTAGAGACGTCCAAATCTCTCCACTTTGCCCTGCTCTCTGATGGGTATGAAGTGTGCCGACTTGGTCAGTCGGTCAACAATCACCCAAATGGAGTCGTGACCTCTGGAAGTGCGTGGAAGTCTAGTCACGAAGTCCATAGATATTCCATCCCACTTCCACTCCGGGACCTCCAAGGGCTGTACCAAGCCTGATGGTACCTGATGCTCTGCCGTCACTTGATGGAAGGTGAGTCATCAAGAAACGAACTCTGCCAAAACCTTCTTCATGCCCGGCCACCAGTGCTGTCGTCTGAGATCCTGGTACATCTTCGCCACTCCAGGATGTACCGCCAAAGGAGAAGTGTGAAACTCTCTCAACACCTCTTCTCGCAAAGCGACTGGTACCATGGTACGTCCTCTGAAAAGGATGTCATGCTTTTCTCCAAGGGAGAAACCATTAGGTGCCTGTCCCGAGGATATCTGTGCATGCCGTGTCTCACAGTCAGCATCCTCACGCTGTGCCTCTCTGACCCGCTGCAGTAGTGGTGGGGTGACTGTGAGAGACTGGAGGAAGGCTGCTCCATCTCTATCCACGAAGGATATCTGCAAAGAGGCTAGCTGCTCCGTCGCCTCCTCAAGTAGCTGAATTCCCATCCTCCTGCTGAGGGCATCGACTACTACGTTCCCCTTCCCAGGACTATAGACAATCTCAAAGTCATAGTCCTGGAGGAACTCAGCCATCACCACTGTCTCAGGTTCAGGTCCTTCTGCGAGAAGATATACCTGAGACTCTGATGATCAGAAAACACTGTAAAACGCTCTCCCATCAGGTAATGTCGCCATGTCTTCAGAGCGAAGACCACTGCTGCTAACTCCAGGTCATTGGTAGCGTAGTTCTGCTCATGCGGCCTCAACTGTCGTGATCCATAGGCGATCACTGCCCGCTCCTGCATCAGAACACATCTGAGTCCGGTCCCTGATGCATCGCAGTAGACTACGTACCCTACTCCCTCCTCAGGAAACCTCAATATAGGTGCGCTGGTCAATCTCTGTCTCAGCTCCTGGAAGCTCTGCTGACATATGCCTGACCACACGAAGGGTTTCCCCTTCTTCGTCAAAGCTGTGAGTGGTGCCGCAACTCTAGAGAAGTCTGGCACGAATCTCCGATAGTATCCAGCTAGCCCCAAGAAACTCCGAACCTCAATCACGATCCTTGGTGGCTCCCATGCCCACACAACCTTGATCTTCGCAGGATCTACTGCTACTCCCACCTCAGATATAACGTGTCCCAAGAAGTGGACCTCACGTATCCAGAACTGGCACTTCGAGGGATTACCATAAAGCTGGTGCTCTCGGTGTGTGTCTAGTACAACTCGCAAGTGATAGGCGTGTTCCTCCTCAGTTGTAGAGTAAATCAGAATGTCGTCGATGAAGACCACGACAAAATGATCAAGGTATGGCTGAAAGATCCTGTTCATGAGGGCCAGGAACACTGTTGGAGCATTGGTTACGCCAAAAGGCATAACCAAGAACTCATAGTGGCCATACCGACATCTGAAGTCCGTCTTCTGCTCATCCTCGTCTCTGACTCTGAGCTGATGATAGCCTGACCTGAGGTCTATCTTTGAGAACCACCGTGCTCCCTTGAGGTAATCAAAGAGGTCATAAATCCTCGGTAGCGGATACTTGTTCCTCACTGTCACCTGGTTCAGGCGACGATAGTTAACACAAAGTCGCAAGCTCCCGTCCGCCTTCTTGGCGAACAATATCGGGGAAGCCCAGGGTGAAACACTGGGTCTGATGAACCCCTTGCCCTGCTAGTCCTCCAACTGTACCTGTAGCTCTCGAATCTCGGCGGGGGCCATACGATATGCTGGAGTGGATATCGGGGCTGTCCCGAGGTACATGTCAATATAAAAGTCTACCTCTCTGCGAGGAGGTAGCCCTGGAACGTCATCGGGAAAAACGTCCGCAAACTGATCCACCACTGCAGGAAAACCAGGACTCCGCACGTCAACTACTCCAAGGATGAGGCTAGCCAACTGATGAGTGATGGGCTGTCCTCTCCTCCGCGGAAGTCCATCCTGTGCTGCAAAGGCTCCCTTCTCGCTGGTGAAGGTGAACCTGCTCCCGTCGGTGCGTACACATCGCACGTTGTGCCTAAAACAGTCAATCTGCGCATGGACCGTAGATAACCAATCCATTCCCAGGATGACGTCGTAAGGCCTCGACGCTGCTACAAGAAGATCCCAGCCGAAGCTCTCTCCTCCTAGAGTAAGCTCACACTGCCTGCACCAGTGCGTAATCGTCGAGTCTTCTCTCGTAGGAGTCTCTAGCCGTAAGGATCGAGCCAACGGCTCTGTCGGAATCTCCGAGCTCCGAACAAGGGCAGCGGCTATGAAAGATTGACTCGCTCCTATGTATATAAGTACTGCAGCAAGGGTGGAATAGACACAGATAGTACCTCGAATCATCTCGGGTGCGCCGTGGTCGTAGGCCTCTGCTGCCTGGAGCTGTGCCTGTCTCTGCCCGCCTGCTCCCTGTGGTCGGGGTGGACCTCCTGGTGGTGGTGGCGGCAGAGCTTCAAAGCATCGTCCACCACCTGCTGCTCGACCAGATCCTCTGCCTCGTCCGCCTCCTCCCTGCGGAACGCCACGGTCGACCCTCTGCCTCTACCTCGGTGGTCCCTCAATCGTCTGCTGCTCCTCGGCACAGCGGGTCGGGCAGTCACGAGCCATGTGGCCCTGCCCGCCGCACGAGTAACACTGTCAGCCTCTCGGAAAACTGGCTCCGTGCTGTGTGCCCCGCACTGCTGAGCCAGTGTCCTGAGGTCGTCTGCCTGAAGGTCTGGTTTGCTTGGACCCCTGAGTCATCCGTCGACTGCCTGCTGTAGATGACTCTGCCACGTGCCACCCTGCGGTGGGTCTCGGTGCTGGTGTAGACTCAGCAAGGAAGCTCTCGATCAAAAGGGCCCGCTCCAGTACTCCCGTATGAGTCGGTATGCTGAGGGAGATCAGCGATGCCCTGATCTCGTGTCTCAAACCCTTCTTGAAGGTCCGGGCCCGGAAGAATGGGTCCCGTACCATGTCAGTCGAGTAGCGCAAGAGATCAGTAAATCTCGCCGAAAACTGAGCGACCCTCATTCTGCCCTGCCGCAGCTGAAGAAGCTCCTGGATACGCACTGCACGAAGGGTGGCTGGGACGAACTCCGAGAGGAAAAGGCACTCAAAGTCTATCCAATGTAGAGATTCCTCATCGTGCACCTGGAGCATCAAGCTCCACCATCGTCCTGCTGCTGCGTGTAGTAGGCTCGTAGCGAGAATCACCATGAGGTCTGCTGGTGTCCTCACTAGCCTAAACACACGTACCACTGCCTCCAGCCAGTCCTCGGCTGCCTGGGGATCCGTCTCCCCACGAAACCTTGGTGGTCGCTGGCGCTGAAACTCATACTATGCGCTGAGGCGACGTGCATCGTCAGTGGATGGTACTGGAAGTATCAGTGGCTCGACGGGTAGAGCTACCGCCGGTGCCACTGCTGACAGAGGGCCCTACACCGAGGCCTCGTTGCTCGGTGGGCTGTCGTCACACTCGACTCTCGGAACCATAGCTAGCTGCCGTCGTGGGGCCATCCTGAAAAGGAAACAGGTGCACCATGGTCAGAAAAGTATACCTGGTGAGCTGATATAAGTAATCAAAAAGAAAACATTGAAACACACACGCAATCAATGTTTTCGTGCATTAAGTCGGAAATTAGAAGTCAGGGTCCTGGTGTACGGATACGTCGGCCGCCGCACCAACACTGAACTTCCTGGACTGATAACCACACTCAATACGCTAAACATTATTTCTTCACATAGAAAAGATCAGAGTTCTCGGTAGAACCGAACTCATATGATACCAATTTGTCATGACCCACCCTCGGGTCCCGTGCCGTGACTACCCCAAGCCCGCCTTCCATAGGCCAGGGGCTGGCGACTAGCACCAAGGCGTAATTCCCGGTAAAAAGGGAAGGCATTGCCTTTGAAAAAAATAAACAAGCACCATAGAGTAAGCAAGCAGAAAGTAAACACTAAGTGAAAACAGAGTACAACTGAATGTGCGGAAAAGTAAATAGGCCAGTATACAAACCCAAACTGAAAGTAAAGTACAACTCAAAAGGGAAAACAACAACTGTAAAGTAAAAGAAGCTACTCCGAGCTGTCCACTAGAAATCCCACCGGAAGGGTGGGTATAGATAGCTCCACTGCTCCACGGGTCCCACCGTCCACTCCGAGTACGTCCCGCCCAGTGGTCTACCTCCAGGTACCGTCCTGCTCTGCAAGCCTTAGCCAAGATCAACGCTGTCCGTCGTCTGCAACCAACACAACGTAGTGCGGGCATAGCCTATGCAGGGGTGAGTATAAGCTACTCAGTAAGGACCCCGAGACCCCCGAAGGTCTCCCAAAATCCACAAAGGATACACCAAAAAAGAAAGATACAATCACGAAGTAACAACCGACACTGCTTAGGTATATGCCCATACATATACCTAAGTCATCAATTCCAATACGCTCCAACCTCTGAGCCCAATTACAACTCAGTACACACAGGAAATTATACGTATTCCACACATGAAAGCAAAAAGAAATCCACACAGGATATCACAACACAATCCACACAGGAAAGCAATAGGATTCAGCTCACACAGGTATACTTCTTCGAAAGACGATAAAGATGATCTCTGATCCATATAAGTCATCGGACACACAAAGGATCGATAGGTAACTAACCCCCGCAAAGACCCACATATGATCAGGCCCACACAGGACCTGTAGGCGCTGGTTCACAAAGGACCGCTGAGCGCAAAGACCCACACAGGATCGGACCTACACAGGATCGGGCCCACACAGGACCTGTAGCACTGATCCTCGTAGGATCGCTGAGTGCTGTAGTCGTCGTCGAATCCACACAAGATCTCTGTACTGTCGTCGTCACAGTCACAGTAGCAGTAGTAGTCAAAGTCGCAGCTAGCACTAGGGTTCCCGCACACAGCAAGCTCGTTCAGGAGGGTCCGCTCCATGAGCCGAGAGGCTGATACATCAACTGTCACAAAGTCCAGAGTTGATGTATCCAAAAGTTCCGTATCTTCAACAGGAACTCAACGCAACAGACAGCGCGTCGATCAGACGCCCGGTCTGAGAGTTATTGGCTTTTTCGTCATAGGGGCCCGGTTGGTTTTTAAGGAAAAACCAACCCGACCGTACACCACCTCCGTCCAAACCTCTGGGGGAGTATGCAAAAAGATCTGTCTCACTAAGAGGAACACAACAAAGCTGACGACACGTCAATCGGACGTCCGTAGCTCAAGATATGAGCGTTTCTGCTCCGAAGGCCCGGTTGGTTTCGTGAACGAACCAACCCGGCCGAACTCAAAGTATTTCGAAACTTTGAGTGCAATATACCTTATCGACTGTCTCGATCCAAGGATCGCATCGACGCTGAAGGTTCGTCAATCGGAGGTCTGTGGCTCAAGTTATGGCCAAAAGACCGAAATCGTTTCGAAAACGGGGGGTTCGGGTCCGGGCCGACCCGGGCCGACCCCCCCCCCCCCCCCCCTTGGGTCGGCCCGAACCGGGTCGACCCGACCCGGGTCCGACCTGGCCAGGCCGGCGGCGCGGCCTGGCCGCCGCTCGGTGCCATGCGCGGGGGGCAAAGCCCCCGCCTCTTTTGCCTGGCGGTGCGGCTGAAGCCGCGCCTTTGAGAAACCGGCCCCCCTCGTGGGGGCCTGCCTTTGAAAAAAAACGGGGGGCCACCTGCCCCCCTTTGTGAAACCAGCCCCCCCTTCTTAATGGGGGGGGGGGCATTCAAGCTGGCCGGGGGAATTAAATTCCCCCGGTTTTTCCCTTTCCGGCCGGCCCGACCTGGCCGGTCGGTTCTTCTTCAACGGACTGGCAAAGCCGGTCCCCTTCCGGCTTCCGACACCGGCGGCCCGGCTAGCTGCCGGTATTCCCGTTCCGCCGCGGCCCGGAACCGTCCGTGGCCTTCGTCATCCGGCACGGTGCGACGGCATCGCGCCCCTCCGCCGCGGCCCCGCTCTGGCCGCGGTGCCTTCGGTTTCCATCGACGCGGCGCGACGACGTCGCGTTCTTGATAAACTTCCGTGGCGTGGCGCGATGGCGCCGCGCAACTATAGCCGTATGGTACCCGCGTGGTGCGACGACACCACGCCATCTCGTTCATCCACAAGAAAATAATATTAATCAAGAACAAAGGAGGGGGGAATTCGGCCGTGTTTGTGCGGTCCGACCCCCCTCTCATTAGATGATAACCCTTAAATATTTATCCACATGATTATCATTCTAGAACCAAGAATGAGATTAAATAATTAATCAACAACAAACCCCTTCCTCGGTTTCAAGTATGATGTTCGTCAACGACCCGCAGAAGACAACGTCGTGGAGGTCGGGCGTCACGATAAACGTTCGTCAATTCCATTGACGAAGAGGTACGTCCGAAGAGGTACGTCATTGGTGAATCTTCGTAAGCCGACGAAGGAAGTCCGAGGAGGATGTGGCGTTCCCTTTCGTTGACACGGAATGCGTCGTCGATCTTCGGAAACAACCGGCTACGAAGAAGAGAGGAGCGGCGTTCTTCGTCGGAGCTTGAGTGTTATTCGTGTTTTTCGACAATGTTTGAAGAAGAAGAAGGAGGAACTATCAAATCCTCTCAAGAGCAAAGGAAACCAACCCAACATAATAAAATAAGCATAAGCTTATTTTATTACACAACCTTCCTCTTAGAATTTCAAAGGTTTGAAATTCAAATTAACCCTCTTCAATTAATTAAGAAAAGTTGTCATACATTAATTGAAATGGGCTAAAGGAGAGGTTTTGAGAGAATTTGATGAGTTGGGGTTCGTGTGGGCCCCACCAAACTTAATCCTCCCATGGGAGGTTAAGTAGTTGTGGGTCCCACCCCTAACTCCCTTTGGGAAGTTTTAAAAAAAACAACAAGTTAAAATAAAAATTGTTATTCAACAAATTTTTATTTAACTTATTCTAAAACCCAAAAACTAACTTCCAACCGGCAATAAACGCAACCTCGGAAAAGGTCCCCTTAAGCGAATATCAGCATTGCGAGTTCATCGGTGCCCTCAGAATTTGATTCCGGGCACCTGTTCAAAAGTTTGAAATTCCCGCTCGTTCGTTCACTGAACGTACCCGAGCCGAACTTCGGAAATTAATTCCGGGCACTCCGGGCCTTGGAATCAGGTGCCGTAAAAAACTGTGTTCTTGTAAAATTCCAAAGAAAATTAAGAAAAAATTTCCCTTGAATTTTATGGGTATTTACATTTATAAAGGAGGATAGGGGTACCTTTGGAATAACAAAAACTATTATTTTATTATAAAGTCATATTCGGTTTTTAATAGCTCCAAATTGATTTATTTCGAAGCTAAAATGGGTATGTGTCTAAATCCTCTCATCCTATATAATTTAGACAAGTTTAGGTCATTATATTAACCATAACTTTTAGTTTTAACTCTTAGTTAATTAGATTGACATTTACCATGTCACATTGTATTTTTATATTATATAGTTAATAAACATACCATATACATCCAAGCGACCCCCAAGTGGTCCTTTAATGATACACCTATCATGATAAAAGTATCTTGGCCAAACCTTATATTTTTAAGAATATAATAACAATTAATAATATAATATTGGTTTTAAAAACTATTTTATGTCAATTTTGACACTATTTAGTAATTGATTTTGGTGAAAATTATAACAGAATGATTTGTTCAAAAAAAGTTAATTTAATCAATAATAACATGTCATATTAACATAGAAAATTATAGTAATTCATAAAAAGTCTCAAATTACATTTATTTGGGTATTTATAACATCAATTATGTCAATATTTCATTAATAAGATAATTTCTGCATCATCATTGTGTCATAAATAAATTAACTAATTTTAAGTCTTAAAATTACAAATAAAATTCCATTATGTAGGTAATATTTTTAGCTTTCTAATGAATATTTATAGTCTAATTTATCGTATGTATAACCCTATATTAAAAATTATTTAGTTATTAAACATTGATTTTAACAATTTTAACTCTTCTTTAAATAAAATAATAATAAATGTCCTAGTCTAATCCAAGTGGGCCTAAATAGTCATATTTTATTCCTATGGTTGTTTTTGGCCGAATTACACTTATCCAATAGAATTAATACATGTGTTAGGGTAATAATAATATCATTTTTACCCTTAATTACCGTATTGACTTTTAACCATGGTAAAAAAAAGTAAAAAGTTACTATTCACCAAAAATTATTTTCATCTCATTGAACCACATTTTAGTCCTTGTTATTAACCGTGTCTCTCAGATTTTTGAAATTCCACTCACAGAAGCGGTAAAATTAAATTTTATGAAAAATTCAGTTTTTTAACTACCACATAGTGGTTTCACTATTCATCTAAAAATGAAAGTTTCTAGAAAAATACAAAAAATTAGGCCTAAGATATATTTGATATTATGAATTAAAAAATTATGTCTATTTTACCAAATTCTAAACATATTAGTTGCATTAATTTATTTAAAAATTAATTCCCGCCGTCAAAACAAATAGCGTGTTTTTAAGAGATAATAACTATCTAAAGATTGTCACTTGTTTATGTCTGGTTTAAATGTGAAATTACATCCAATGACCAACATTGTACTAAATTGTAAAAATATATT
Source organism: Viscum album (assembly GCA_963277665.1). Taxonomy (NCBI): domain Eukaryota; kingdom Viridiplantae; phylum Streptophyta; class Magnoliopsida; order Santalales; family Viscaceae; genus Viscum; species Viscum album. Next base: position 1,003,272,610 of record OY728140.1, on the reverse strand, counting down.
CTAACTATACTTTAAAGCCACTCAAATTAATAATTTATCAATATTAATTTTTTCGTTTAAAAAAGTAATTTTCACTATTAATCAGAATATGAAAGTTATCCTAAAAGTCTCAAAATTTCACCCTAAGCTAATTTTGATATTCCGAATCCAAAAAATGATGTCCATTTTGAATGATAAAATTTATAAAATTTCAAATAGTGGGTATTACTATTCATAACGTCTAGTTCATAATAATATTATAATAACATCTCATTTAGTGAAACTCGGTATTGCGTACTACAAACGCTATCGAGGAAGGTTGCGATTGCGTGTAATGAAATGAAAGTCCGCGATGCGTGTTGTGAAAGCTCCTTTGGTGTAGCATACAATACAAAACATTAATGAAATTAAAAAGAATATTTTTCATAAAACTCGGGGTGTTACATTCTACCCCCCTTAAAATGAATTTCGCCCTCAAAATTCGTCGGGGTTATAAATGGTTTACTACTCGAAAGTCTCTTTAATAGAAACCCACATAGTAAAAAAGGAATACCAAAACTTGGATTTAAAAACTAAAGTATGAAACGTAACTATTACCCAAATTAACTCATCACTAGGTTTCGACGTAGGAGAACATAGGTGAAAATATGGATATGGAAGAAAAATCTAACCATCAAGTTCGGATGGAGAGTGGTAGAGAACATGTCTATGAAAAATCCAACAATCACAAAGCCATAAATTTGTGACGATCTAAGGTACCATCTGATTTATCGGATATAAGAGCACTAGGAAAACATTTTTGGTTTTCAATATCATTTCCCTAAAGTTGATGTAATTGGAATTAGAAGAAATACTTTCCTGATTTTGGTACAGTCTCACCGTTGGTTGTTCTTTGGACAATTTCCACTTCATCTCTTAATGAAATGAAGTTGAATTTCTCATTAGTGATGTGTTAGTAGATCATGTGATAGAATGATGGGTCATTCCATCTTTCTCAAACAAAATGTTAGAGAAGTTATCAAAAAATACATTAGTCCATCTATAGTGAGATTAATCATATATGGTTCCTAAAATGGACTTATACATTATATATCATACTTCATAATATAATTAATCTCGTTTCTACTAAACAGGGACTTCCTGTAGGCCAGTGGTAGGCGATAAAGGCCAGTTGCACTTCGGTTGTGGGTTCGATTCCCACAGTCTCGTTCGACGCGATGGGCTGTCGCCCATCCTGCAGGTTGTCCTATTTATAATAATACATTACTATAAAATCCCATCACTAATATTGAAAAAACTTCTATCATTAAACAATACTAAATTATGTCCAACATAATCCATTCCAATCTTTAGGCTTATCCAAAACACTACTGTCCAATCTCATATTATAGTGAAAATGATTACTAAAGAGTTCATATAACAATCATGTTAATACCATCATTTATCCCCATATATCATGAGATATGTCTTATTGGTCACATTCCAAACATTCTAAGGCCTTAATCATGTATTCTCTTGAAAAATGAATAGCCATTGAATCTTAGTGAAAACATGAGTGCTGTCAAAAGTTAAATATTTTCAAATACCAAAACCTAAAACCATGATATAACTATTTCTTTATATCAGTCATGAGCTCATGAATACTGTCAAACATTTCATTTTCTCCTTATACCTTCATTATGCGCATATCATATTTTTTCCAAAAATATCTCAATCACTTTCCCTGGTTACCGGTACCATAAAATTATTGAAAACCACAATAGACCAATACATAAATATTCTAATATTCCACGATACTATATACAACATTATTTTGGAATCCCATTACATAAACACTTAATCATTCCACCACATCGTTGTCATATTCAACATCGCCAATAGTGATCGCATGTGACTTCCCTTTGTCCTTTGCCTTAAGTGTTTGCCCATATAGATCATCACTAACCCTTGGATTAGGGCATTTATTAGCATAATGCCCCATTTCCTTTCACTTAAAGCATTTAAGTGTTGGTGGTGCGTTCTCTACAGTCTTCTCTTTATTCACATCATTAGAAACCCTTTTTCCAGTACTTAGATACTCAGCTGCTCGATGACCTTATTTTCCACAGTTAAAACATTTTCTAGTCCCTTTAAGACAATCTCCACCATGCTTCCATCCACACTTTGAGCATAAGGAAACATTCATCTTCTATTCCCCATTATTCTGAGATTTCTCCTTGAACTCCATCTTTCGTTTCTTGTCAAAACTATGAGATGGATAAGTAACACCAACTTCCATTTCTACCTTTATAGCACAACGCACAATTTCTTCATAGCTACTGAAGTCTCTTATAGCTAATTCCATTTGAAGATTTGGTTTTAAGCCACTGAAGAATCGATCAAATTTACTTTCAGGTTGGATGATAATGCCAGATGCATACCTTGAAAGCCTTATAAAATCCGCATCGTATACACCAAAAGATTCATCATCCTTTTTCTTTAGTTCAAGAAACTCCTTATCCATCTTTGTTCGAAGAATACGAGGGAAGTACTTATTGAAAAATAAGTTCTTGAACTCATCCCATTCCATGGACTCAATTTCATCTCTTGGACTCGTACTCTTGATAAGATTCCACCATTGATCAGCTTCACCTTCCAAACAATATACTGCTAAGACGACTTTATAATGTTCAGAACATTGAAGAACTGAAAATATCATTTCAGTGGTACTAATCCATTGTTCATCAACAAGTGGATCAGAAGACCCACTGAAAGAAGGTGGAAGTTTCCTCATGAAGGACTCAATAGAATATTGTTCCCTTCTCTGCTTATTTGGAAGTCCAGAATGATTCATAGCTTGTGTAAGCATAGCAGTAAGATTTTGCACTCCATCTCCCATAACTTGTGTTTGTTCAAGAGGACAATCATTGTATTTTCTATTTCATTGATCAACACAGTTCCTTTGGGTTCCAGCCATCATCTAAAACCCAAAAAGAATATTGTGAGAGGCAAAAATCATGCTAGGGAAAACAACATAACAATGGGGGAGTACCTTCAATATCAAACATCTTAGGATTAATTCTAAGATCGTTACCGTAATTCTAGGACTATAACCTATACTTATAATTAACCTTAGGGACATCCCTAAACATACCATAGAAATATCTCTACGGATCTCACTAAAGTTCTCGTATCCTAGTTTCCAAAGTTTGACTAAACCTTTCCTCTGATACCAACTGTAGAGACCCAAAGCTTGACGTACATAAATATTACATTACTTTTTTGGAATACATAATATATAACAAAGACAGACACACAAGGACCGTAATAGTTTAGTGTCTTTGGAAACTTGGAACGTAATCTTCTAATCGTGGTGAAAGATCTTCAACATCTCCCATAAAGATCTTCCACTTTTTTGTTCCCTACCTAAAACCTTTCTTTTAATCCTAGGGGAAAATAAAACATAAAAACGGTGAGCTCAAATTCTCACTAAGGGTAAGAATGGATAAAATAAAACATACCATATACATTTGAACGTAAAAACATGAACATAATGTTTAAACATTAAAATCTCGAGCAAAAAAATAAAACATGGAAGTACATATGGCATAGATCATAATGGAACATAAATCATGATAACATAGAATGGGAATAAAACATGTAATTGCGGCATCAATTAAGCACATGTAATGATTTCCATAGTAGCCAAGGAATTGCCTCCAAGACCATCTTAGTGGACAAAGTCACTTTCGGAATCAAGTTCACTCCTTGTTCCAGTCCTGTAATACTGAACCGGATTAACTTACCGCTCCAGCAATGTCTATCTCCTAAGATATAAATCTTTACCCAATGCATTGGAGGGAGATATAGGTCCCACCCATCTCATAATGAAATCATTCTTAATTGTGCCACAAAACATACATCATTCATAATAACCCAATAAATAAAATGGGTTTCATAAACATCATCCCATCATCAAATAATCCATATAAAAGAAATGGATATCATTTCATAATAAGAAAAGTGAAACCATGTAAATCATAGAGACATGATACTCGGAACATACACATATGAAATAATTTCATCTTATATGAAAAATGGTTTTGATAAAACACTTGATATGAATTCTTGAGGAAAATATCCTTTCTTCTTCAAAATCATTCTCTTTTAAAAAGATGTCATGAAATTTTAAAAGAAAAGGATTTTGTTGAAAATATTCATTAAATCTTTTGGAGGAAGCTTCTTGAAAATAAGGCTTTATAAAACCGTAAAAATATGTTCGTGCCGTATAAGTTAAAAAAAACATTCTTCTCGTACTTTTGCTAGAAAAGTAAAAAAAGTACCTCGTAACGTAAAAAAAAGAAAGATTCCTTACATACCATGTAGTAAAAGTAAAAAAATGGGTAAAGAGGACTTTAAACATACATGAATATTTTTACAAAACATGTACATGGATAATAACAATAACCCCAGTAAATACTTACGAATAAACAATCTCGGATAAGAATGATATTGAAATATTTATCTCTTACCTTAGATCTGATATGCATCGTACGTATCCGAACCTCTTGTATAATGATTTATATAATGTCATAGACTTATTACAGAATCATATTCATTGTTATGATATCATATGTGATTCACTTATGACTTTATATTACCTGTTCTTTTGTAAATTCCATGTTAAAGAGCGTTTTGGGTAAAATCATTTTATTTGTCTTCCTTGATATGACTTGTAATTATTCATATGATTACATAGATCATGATTACTTAATTATAGAATATTAAACATGATTTATATATAATATATATTCAGAATATACATATATATAATAGATCGATAAATGGAAAGATATACACTGTTCATGGAGACGGTAGGCCGTACGTACGCATGAACGTTGTTTTTGTTTCTCATTGAATTGAATGGAATTAATTGGATGAAATACATATATATATATATACATAAATCTAGTATCATTATTATGTCATATATTTCATGATTACTTATTATATATACTTTATAATCATTTATGAATGGTTAATCATTGAGAATGAATCTTATCGCGTCGTGGAGAAGGTATTCCGTACATACGCACGAGCGATGATATCGTTCCCATGATCATGGAATTTTATTGGAGTGTATGTATACTATTAAATAATCAATATCACTTTACAATAATCATATATAGTAATTATTTACACCATTTCACCCATCCAAGTAAGGTGGTGGTGGAAAATATATTACACCACGGCGTGGAGACGGTATTCCGTACGTACGCACGCGCGATGATTTCGTTTTATGTAGGATGGATAGATGGTGAAATAGGGTTGTTTCATACTTATAATAACATATCAGTATATTAGTGATCCTGATGTTATTTCTTCATAATGAAACAACCTATGAAAAAGAAGTTGAAGAATAAATATAGTTGAAAGAATCGGTAACGGACAATACCTCTTCTTTGAAGCGCCTCATTAAGACCTCCTCTTACAGCACTATAATTGGTCTTTGAAGAAGACCAAGAACTCTAGGATGTTTCTAGAGAAGTGGAAAAGAGAAATTGGTAGGGGTTGGCTGAGCTTGAAAGCTCAATGTGGTGTGAGGAAGAGAGGGAGTAGGTGCCCTTTTATGAGGGAGGAGAGGGGCACCTTTGGAATAACTAAACATATTATTTTATTATAAAGTCATATTCTGTTTTTAATAGGTCCAAATTGATTTATTTCGAAGATAAGGTGGGTAGGGGTCTAAATCCTTTCATAAAATATAATTTATACAAGTTTAGGTCATTATATTATCCTTAACCTTTAGTTTTAACTCTTAGTTAATTAGTTTGACATTTACGATGTCACTTTGTATTTATATATTATTTAGTTAATAAACTTAACATATACAACCAAGCGACCCCAAGTGGTCCATTAATAATACACCTATCAGGATATAAGTATATTGGCCCATCCTTAGATTTTTAGGTATATAATAACAATTAATAATATAGAATTTGTTTTAAAAACTATTTTATGTCAATTTTGACACTATTTGGTAAATGATTTTTGTGAAAATAATAACATAATGATTTGTTCGAAAAAAGTTAATTAAATCAATAATAACATGTCATATTAACATATAAAATTATTGGAATTCATAAAAAGTCTCAAATTACATATATTTGGGTATTTATAACATCAATGATGTCAATATTTCATTAATAAGATAATTACTGCATCATCATTGTGTCATAAATAAATTAAATTCGATTAAGTATAAAAATTTAAAATAAAATAACATTATTTAGGAAATCGTTTTATATTTATAATGAATATTTATAGTCTTATTTATCTTATGTATTACCCTATATTACAAATGATTTAGTTTTTAAACTTTCATTTTAACTATTTTAACCCTTATTTAAATAAATTAATAATAAATGTCCTAATCTAATCCAAGTGGGCCTAAATGGTCATACTTTATTACTAAGGTTGTTTTTGGCCGAATTACACTTATCCAATAGAATTAGGACATGTGTTAGGGTAATAATAATATCATTTGTACCCTTATTTAACATATTTACTTTTAACCGTGGTTAAAAAAGTAAAAAGTTACAATTCACCAAAAATTATTTTCATCTCATTCAACCAAATTTTAGTCCTTGATATTAATCGTGTCTCTCATATTTTATAAATTCCACTCACAGAAGCGGTAAAATCAAATTTTATGGAAAATTCAGTTTTTTAACTACTACTTAGTGGTTAAAACTATTCATCAAAAAAATGAAAGTTTCTAGAAAAATACCAAAAATTATGCCTAAGATATATTTGATATTATGAATTATAAAATGATGTCTATTTTACCAAATTCAAAACATATCAGTTGCATTAATTACTTTAAAAATTAATTCCCGTCGTCAAAACAAATAGCGTGTTCTTAAGAGATAATAACTATCAAAAGATTGACACTTGTTTATCTCTGGTTTAAATGTGAAATTACATCAAATGACCAAAATTGTATTAAATTACCAAAATATATTCTAAATATACTTTAAAACCACTCAAATTAATAATTTATCACTATTAATTATTTTGTTTAAAAAAGTAATTTTCACTATTCATCAGAATATGAAAGTTATCCGAAAAGTACCAAAATTTAACCCTATGCTAATTTCGATATTCCGAATCCAAAAATGAAGTCCATTTTGAAAGATAAAATTTATAAAATTTCAAAAAGTGGGTATTACTATTCATAATGGCTAGTTCATAATAATATTATAATAACATCTCGTTTAGTGAAACTCGGTATTGCGTACTACACATGCTATCGAGGAAGGTCGCAATTGCGTGTAATGCAAGGCAAGTCAGGGATGCGTGTTGTGCAAGCTCCTTTTGGTCTAGCAGAAAACACAAGACATTAATGAAATTAAAAAGAATATTTTTCATAAAATCTCGGGGTGTTACATAAATTCCCAATTTACCACACTATTTCATATAGTATTACTCATATTAGTTTTTTTATACATTGTAGTTGGTGTCCTACTGAGTTTGTGATAAATAGGTTTTCTTTATAGCTCTATATCATAGTGGGGAGATAGTGTATAGGGTTTATCATTGGGTATTAAAGTCATTATTTAACTTATATTCACTTTAATGATTGATTTAATAACATTTATTCCGGAATACATGATGACATTAGATGGTTTTATTATATGGGATTCATTTTTATTTTTTTCAATTATCTATATGATTTCTTTTAGGTTGATTGTTTATCATGTTACCTTCAATTATTCCATCTATATACCATATCACATAGTTTCTCCACTATATATTTCATGCCTTTATATATCATTAGAATCCTTTGGAATGTATGGAGGTGAATTTTTAGTCATTTGATGACCCTTCTTGATCTTATGAGTGAGATAAATGTTGCGGATATCCGAGATAATAAACCATATATTACTCCCTACTCTATTATTTCCTATTTTTTTGACCCGATTTATATTTTTAACATGTTCTATCATTATATAAATTATTTATAATTAAAAAATTCCTTTCTATGGACTTCTTAAAGGGTCCTCACACAACACCTTCTAGAACAATCAAATAATTATCCTTCCACCTAGAAAACATCCCATAATCCTTCCTTTATAATCTTATTTCATTTACATGATTTCATTGTCACAATATATTGGATTAACAAATTCATTTTGAAGGAGTATTCTTAGGGAAATCCAAATTCCTCAACATGAGTTAATTTTTTCATACTTACCTTGTTTTCCTTCAAAATTTTCCAAATATAATATTTTGATTCCTATATAATTACAAGAGTATTGTTTTTATCAATAATTAAACTATTCATTGGGAATAACTATTGAACACATTTCCCTATCTTTATTAAAAATGAAACTATCATTCATGTATTGTGTGAAATACCGCATCGATGAAGTAATGAATTTTGTTTCTTCCACCACCCCTATCTTCACAGATTATAATGTTGAGATTAATGTATAAATGGTACATATATAATAAAATTATTATAATGAAAAGAAAAATTATAAATCACCTTATTTTTCTCTAATACATCAATAAATAGAAATGATAATTTTTTGCTAGACAACCACCTCTACAAAGTAACATATCAAGTTATTCATCTAGTTTCTCTCTAAATTTTAAAAATATTTTAAAATATGACCTTCTAACTAAATTTAAGAAACCAGTTATTCCTTGAGGTATGGATATTTTTCAGCCGGTTAAATGTGGTTTACATTCCATTTGGGCATAGACCCTAAGATGGGTCATGGTCCAGTTAGAATATTTTTGAGAATGAATAGGAAAAATAGGTTTATGGTGGGATACATGTGAGGTAAACATGAGGTACTTGAAGTGTACATCATGTAAATCAAATACATAACATGTAATGGCCCATCACAATATGTATAATTTCTAGTTGATAAAAAAATCAGGCAGTACAATCCTTGTACTTGGTCGTCATGTTATGTACCGGCCTGCCATGTTTTTTTATTAAAGATGAAGTAGCCTCATATTTCTTTTTTAAATCATTTTCCTCCCAGATTAGAAGCCGAAAAACAATCTTAAAGGGTATTTCTGATCAATATAACTCGACCAATATCAAGATTTTATTCTTTGTATATTGGGTGAAATATGATAAATAGATGAAGAATAGTATAATAGGTTATATTCACCTAAATAAAAATAGCATAGTAATTATTATGAAGATTCAATAACAACTAAAAGGGAATCAAGTACTTGCTGATGCTATTCCAATGAGACCAACCATGCTCAAATCGGTGTATGTATGGCTTCTAAATCTAAAACACCATTTTAGATGGTTTTTATGATTCCAAAACAAGATGAAAAGGATGTATGTAAGAAATATGAGGCTACTGCATCTTTTATAGAAAAACCTAACAGGCATGTACACGACATGTGGGCCATGTACATGGTGGGTACTACCCAATGTTTTCTATACCATAAAAGTTAGATGTCATGATGGGCCATTACACGTTGTGTACTTGATGTACATAATGTGTACCTAGCCTGTAGCTAGCCATAAGCTTATTATTCCTCTTTTTACCATAAAATATCCCAACCAACCAATGGACTAACATTGGGTCTATGAAAAAATTGAAAGTAAACTACATTTTACCTGAAGACAAATATATGTACCTTAAGGAAGAGCTATGTTCTTACACTAAAAATATATTTATATAATATTCATATTCTTCAATTATAAATATTTTATTCAAATATTTACTAATTTCATAGTCATCAATTAATTCTGGTATGTTCATGTTTGGGTAGGGCAAACAATCTACTTGAACAATGTAATAAAATAATATCTCGGGTGACTATGAGAAATTATTTACTGATAATATATAATATAAATTATTTAATAAATCTTTTTTTAATTATAAAATTAATATTAATCTCATAGTTAAGATACAAACAGTCGTCCATTAAAAATCACTGAAACAATCCAATCGCCAATTTTTTTATTATGGATTTAAATATGAAATACAATAGAATGAAATGATAACATTAATTGTTTTTATTAAACAACAATTATAGTGAATTTTCAAATCTATGAATGTTGTTCTTTTGTATAGGGATGTCAAAAAATACCCCCAATACAAAACTAGTCCAAAATTATCATGATTACTCTGTGTGGATATTGATAATAGATAATAAAAAAATAATATATATGTAAACAATAATTATAAATGAACATTATAAAATTATATTTAATTTATAAAGGTTTTGAAATTGGTAACTAATATATTTATGTTTTTATATTTGATCTGATAATGAATTGTACTGTGAGGGGAAACATGGAATGTGTTTCTTGTCTAAAATTATCACCTCTTGAGAAACATTTCTTATAATAAACCATGTAATCTATGGAATGGTGTACCTAATAAAATATTAGTATTTATATCATGTTCCTATAAATATCTATTTAATTTAACTTTTAATTGGATATGCTATAATTTTTATGATTTTTATTTGAATTTTTTTATGTTTTTAATGTTGTGTTTGACCAAATTATATTTTTTTGAATCATTTTTATTTAGCTCTTAATTTTATTTTTTATATGTATATTATAACTATTTTATTTATTACAAAATGAAATATGTTAAATTCCTAGTATTTTATGTTTAATTTCATGATATCCCTCATTTAATTGTTTTCAATTTAAATTCTAGTAAAGATATATTAAATTTTTTTGTCTCAAATTCATTATCCTTGAGTCATAAATTCTCTACTTGATTATAATCATATAATGTCATTTTATCCTTCTAATTAAATTTATCAATGGTATTTTCTCTCTTATTTATTGATGTTAATTATTTTCATCAATATCATATTCCTTGATGAAATGACTTCTCAAATAAAGGATTTACGATTGAATGTATAAATCACATTATTTCTTGCTGGTATATCCCCCCATGTCCATATTTTCCATCCTTCCTATGTACAACATTATTTATAGGAACTCTACTACAAATTATTTAATATGATACTCATAATTATCATTATTTATTTTCATAGTTAAAATCTAAAACACATTTTGTGATTTGTGTTTTCAAACAATGTTATTTTAATATATTATAATAGGTTTTACAAACATTAAAAATAAATTGTTTATCTAATATCCCATATTTCATCTATAATCCTTTATGTCAATTAAAAGGATCTATTATTTATGTTAAATTTTTAAATTTACATTTTTTTAAACGTTTTGAGTTCAATTATTTTAAATTATCTCTTAGAGGGGACCTATAACTTCTCTGTTTTGTTTTTTGAATTTGATAAAAATGAATTATAAAATTTCTTTCTAACAATTTTAATATGAACACATGTTACTAGTACAATTTTCATTTTACATGAAAAATTCTATCTACAACATCATAACATGTAAAAAATTATTCTTTCCGTAGTTTTAAATTTTTTCCATTTTCAAATGCTTTAAGAAGATCAATGATATATCTTTTTTCAAAAGATTTTTTTTCTAAAACTCCTATAAAGTTTTCTTTATAGAAGAAATTTTCTATTGATATATTTATAACTTGATCAAGGATACACTTCAAATGATATTGTTCACCTTATCTCTCTAGATGGATTATAAATTTTTTTTTTCTCTATCATAGAAATGATCCATTGATTCATTTTTCATTCCAAGTAATTGAATGATTATAAACATGTTTTTTCTTTAAATTCCATTCATTGTGAATATCCTTTCTACCATATCATTAATTAAAGAATTTTCACCATTAGTGTTTTACCACAATTGATTTGGTAAATTTTTGAATTAACTATATTTACATTATCTATATTGTTTAAATGATATTTTTATTATTATATTTATTGAGGGGAATTTACCAAGAACGAAAATAAATATAATTGGATATCCATATATTTTTTGTAGTGTATATCATGATATTATTTTTGATGTAATTATGAATTTTATTCCTAATATGATTCCATTTTAAAGTGAAATAAAACACATTTTCGTTCCAACTAATCTATATGATGATAATTAACTTATTTTGTCACAATTACATATGGATGTTGATGAGGGTATTATTATATCTCCCTATAATTTATTTGTATATGCCTACATCACTTCAGATAGACATGGATGGAAACCGTGAGATTTATAACACTGGCATGTACATATTGAGTTATTTTAACATTTTCAAGTGTGCAAATAATGTTTTTTTTCTAAAACGGACATCAGAATAAATTTTTTGATCACCTTTTCATGTATAGATAAAATTATTTTGTTCAAACTTGCATAAGAATAAGAATTTTTCTCTTGAATTTTTCTTATTCTTATGGATTTGAAAATATTTATGTTTTTTCACATTATTTATATTTCTATGATGCTTTAAATTTCTAGGATATGCTACATATGCGTGTTAACAAAAATTTACAAAATTTTTTTCCACTTTTATGTCATTCTATTCTTTATTCCATTATTTATGATCTATTCATTATTTTTTATACCATTTTTATTTATCCTTTTTATAACCATATACTCACATTATTCTCACATATGATAATTAATTATCATCTAATATGTTTTACCTTTTATATTTTTTATCAAACCCCTTTATTATGATTCTATTACAAGGGATATGAAGATGATTATAACCTATGATATGTCATGAAGGGAGTATACTATAAGTTTATTATGGATAAATTTTTAAATATTTTTTAAAATAAATTTCCAATATGGATGGCCCTAAATAAAAAAAATTTTTCTGAATTGTTAGAGATTTTTATAAGGTGTTATAATAACATGATTTTTTTGGGCTTATCATGGGGTTTTCATACACTATATCAATGTTAATTGGATAAATTGATTATTTTTAGTAGTATACCTTGTATTGTGGCTATAGAGAAAATTAATTTTAATCAAATAATACTTTTGATAGATTAAATTAGAGGAATGACTTATAAACACTTGGGAGAAGTATAAAGGATAAATTTATGTATAATATTACAATAGGAAATTTTGTTAAATATAATATTTTATTTCTCTAATATAAATAAAATCCCTATCATTATACCATAAGTGGATGCATCCTCTTGATCATATGTAAATATGAGTATTAATAATGGAAGAAGATTGTATTCATTATTTATTCTAGGAGCATGATGTTCTACCTAGTAGTAATAACCCAATCACATTGTATTGTGATAATACTGTAGATGTTGATATTGCAAAACATACACTGTCACAACAAAAGACAATGTATATACTCTATGAGCGTCACCTATTGAGAGATATCTATTAGAAGGGTGAAGTTGCAGTATGTAGAGTACCCACCGAAGAGAACATGGTGGACTTCAGGACTATATTTCTATCATGGCAGAACAATGAGGGTCATCTGAGAGCTAGAGAACTGAAGGGTGTTAGTAGTTGGATCTAATGAAAGTTGGATTCAGTTGGAGTCGGGTCACCTGATCTAACTTCTGTGTAATTTATGACAAAATGTATTCATAGTTTTTAAATATTAATGAACTTCTAATTGTATCATGATTTTTATTATTCAAAACATAGTATGTAATCATTTCCAAAGACAAGATCTCCCAATAGATGGTCACAACTGTTCCCCATAATGTTGAGAACCTTGAAGTCCTATGACACTATTTTTAAATATATGTTCTACAGACAGATAATATCATTTGGGGGACATGAATGATACTATACATCAGAGTTGGATACTCATATGACAGTGTGACACCTTTTCATAGTGTAATCTCCTGGTAATATTTAATATGATATTATGAATGTGGGACATGCTAGTGGGAAATCGTCATTTATATATAAATTTGGATATTCATATCTATGGATGTGTGTATTGATACTTATAAATTAATATTATTATTAATGAATATTATTAGTCATGTACTGTGATGTATTAATTAATGTCATGAAAACATATGTTTGTGGAGAGGTTTGATATGTTAGGTGAGTCTCGAGTAATATTTTATTAATGAATAATGCGTGAATGGATTCCAATTTCATTTTTAATGAATATTTATTTCATAAACCCATTGATTAAAATGATATAGCCTAAATAAATCCATGTCCATGGTGTTTGATAGTAATGTCCATTTTGCAGAAAATAAATGAAAGTGACATCAAGAACTTTTGTGGATGGCACCGACTTACATTCTACCTGATTAGATATATTATGATGAAGGGATTATATTACACAATAAATATTCATTTATGGTATCACGTTATTATGGAATTATCTTCATTCTCTTTGGGTTCTTCAGCGTGTTTCTAGATTCTATTCTTAGACGTTTGGCAGCATTGCCTAATTTCATTGAAAAAATGACTTAGAGGGTCACACACTATGTTTATCCAGAATCTCAGCTAATTAATATATAATTATTTATTATTTAACTGGATGAATAAATATTATTCCCACATGTGGTTTAATAAATATTAATACATTCCTGATCACATGTATTATGTCAACAGTTATTTGAGAGAATATAATGATAGTAGAATATTTATTAAATATTTATTTTCTATTAAATGAATAAAATATGTATTTATTTAATGGTTAATAATATAGTGATATTTAATTAATATAAAAATATTCATTATTCAACTCTCATTAAATATTATGGAGGAATGGAGGACCGAGTTTAATGGTCTATTGGGAAATAAAAAATATTGAATATTATTTGATTGAATAATATTTATTTAATTCAAAAGTTAATCGCATGTCGGGAAATATTAAAAATATTTTTTCATGGGGGTTTGTTGGGATTAAATAAATAATTGGGGACTTATGGATTATTTTTATTTTAATCCATGAATTATACAAACCCAATTATTTAATTTTATCATAGAACCAATTCATTTGTTTTTGTTTCGAACAACGGATTTGGAGAATATTCTCAAGAACTACAGAGATCCCATCTCCTAGAATGATCCAAAGAAGAATGAGAAAACATCCTCAACCGTATCAAGAAGAGTTATTTCAAATAGGTTCTCATATGGATAATAAGGGGATAACATAGGCAAAAGGATCAGTTGTGGTAGCACTCTACCATTCCATCTGCTATATCTAGATATTTATGGACCATGTGTAGATCCCCTATAATGGGAATATACACTTGAGTTATATAATGAAACACAGATCTATTTCCAGATTCATCAAAGAATAAATAATTCCATTAAATGTAATTATTTAATTAATTAAATTAATTAAAAATAATATATAATGATACCCCATTTGGTTCAAGTGTGAATTTTATTATCATATTCATTTTTTTAATTATGTTTATCAATATATTCCAACATTGTGTAAATTTAAAAATAAATCATCAATCATCTAAAAAAGAAAAGTTTGGATCCACTCATTTCCTACTCATGCTATTCCCAGAACAAACAATATATCGTTTATCATCATGGTGTATTTTTTCTAAGGGTATATTATCTTATTTAAACATTATCATAATTAGGTGTGGTGAGATATGGTTTGGTTGTTTATTTATCCACAGAGTAGAAATTTGTTTATTTATATTAATTCATAGAATAACAAATGGAGAATGAAAATGTTTTACCAGACTTATTAGGGACACAAATCATGATAGAATACAAATTTGTCCACACAATATACATAAGTGTTCTGAAACATAAGAAGAAGTCCTATTTTTTTCACGGGTAAGGGAATGTTCCCTACTAAAATGGACTATTTATTAGATAATGCATGACTGAATTTGTAATATTGGTTTATTCTTGGGGTCAAGATCAAATTTTTGGGTGTCTCTCTCTATTTTTCAATTTTAATCCCTTATGTATATGATCTTCCAGTGGAAGAACCTTTTATGAATCATAAATTCCTCATGAACAATGTAAAATCTCACATTATATAATGTGATGTTGTAACATTATTTTGTATAGAATTTAGATTTGGTTTCATTCTTCTGTAATTTTCATATTTTTTTCCCATATATTTCTACAACTGTATTTTATATTTTTTGTACGTAGATGTAAAATTTCCCTACCCATCATATACGACCATAAACACTACTGATAATCATTTTTTATGTGGAGGTGAACATGAGGTGATGCGTCTCCACGAGTTTGATACTTTTCATGTAAAATTTGAGGGTACCTAAGCTCAAGATATAAAAACTTTTCAAAATTTGGAATCAATATTCATTACATATGATAGATAATCACAAACAAAAAAACTAATAGTTTAATGTATCTGGAGAAGAGATATATTACCAAGTAATATTAAATAATATTCAGCATATAACATGAATATTCTAATAATATTATACCCCTATGGACATATCATTCTAATTTTTTCATTTAGATCATTTTTAATGAAATCATAATAAATTGTGAGATCAGATTCATAATAAGTTTAAACATGAGTCATTGTAATCAATGATCATATATGTGAATAAGACAAATATATGGGTATGTCAACATAATCAAGTCTTAAATGCATATAATATGAAAAAAAAACAGAAAAAAATAAAAAATAAAAAATCATCAATCTTGGTATATGGTTTTTTGATAATATAATTTATGATTATTTAGAGTGTTAAAATATGATTTTATAAGAATTATCACTGAAAACATAATATTGACATATACATAATCACAAAAAATAATTCTTTTTGTAGATAGTATTTCTAATAAAATCATGATATATTTGATAGGGCACCATTGTATATTTAAGTTACACCTCATGTAATCTCATATGTTATAAATAATTACCAAATGCATTTATGGTTGTCTCATTGAAATCCCACTTGTCACATAGTTAGTAGAGACCCTTAAGTGTTCTAGATCACTATTTATTATTATTAATTTCATGAAACAATTATTTACCCAATGAATTAGAGGTCTATATATTTCTAGATAATAATTTCACATAATTAATATCATACATATGTGTGCCATATGACCGTTAGAACATTCTTAATATCATTATATCTTAATTAACCTATGTTAGAGAAATGGGTAAAATGAGGAATTTTGTAAAATATTATCAGAATTCATCCAAATAAATAAGATTTATTTTATCACTGAATAATATTATATGAGAATCATAAAAAAATAATGATTTTTACATTTATGGAAAACACTTTCATTGGTGAATTAAATTTTACTTTGGGAAGGTCGAAGAAATAAACTTAATATTTTTTATTCCACTAATTTTAAAAGAAAATATTTTATAAAAAAAGTAAAATAAATTTCATTATAAAACCATGAAATATTTTAAAGGATTTTTATTATTAAAGACTAAAAAATATAATAGGAAAATATATTTTTTTGAAAACCCATTAAAAAGAAAATTACATTCATGATTTGAAATGGTGGAAGAAATTGGGGAATACTAATTGTATCCAAAACATAAAAAGAAGAATTATTTAACAAATTAAATTAATACCATGGAAAATTAATTAATTAACAATATAATGATAAGTATGTAACCCCATAAAATAAATAATATTTATATAGATGATAATAATTCTTGACCAAATATATTTGTTGTGATTTGATTGTATTGCGTGCATTACATTTGGTAAATAAAAAACAAAATGAGACTAAAATGGTTAGAGGATATGTAGAACTCATAAAAAATAGAATATAATAAAATCTATTTTTTGGGATAGAAATATCATACATTTTCCATACATGGTATTTTAGTTATATAAATCATAAATTCAAGTGAGATTAAAATGAAAACACTTACCTTTACTCCTGAAAATGAAAAAAGTTCTCTAAAATAATATATATATATATATATAATTAATAATTTTTATAATAAGAATATAAACATATATTACTTTTTATAAAAAACAATTATAATCATTCCTTACACATATATTTGTTATTTATTTTCATGTTTATCATCAGATTTTAGTATTTATTATTATTAAATACATGTTTCATAATAGTGTTGTTGGTCTCCATTCTATGGTACCATGATTGTCATTAATAGATTTTTCATGTTATTAAAATAATTAAATTTCAAATATTTTTTATACACCATGATAATTTTATATAAGTTCGAGGCATTCTTCATGATATTGGAATCCATGATGGGATTCATTTAAGAAATTTATCGATAATATAATGTTACTTTATAATAACCTTTCAATTATATTGTATCATAATTCCATAAAAATATTCATGATATATATTACCTTTTAATTACACATATGAAAAATATTAATATCTTGATATTTAATTAGGGTGAAATATGGTGATATTTGCATGTCATCGTTCATGTAGGATGTTGAATTAACCCAAACATAAAAAAGTTATATAAATGAATGAGTATGTTTTTAGAATTATATAATAGTAGTATCATTTTCATAAAGTAATAATTATTTCACAAAAATATAATTATTTTATATAATTATGATTAAAAATATTAGTGACTTTAATCTAATAGAAAATTTTATTGATGTACATGGATACTTACTTGACGAATTCTCTTTATCTGACCACATGTTCCTTCATAATAAGGGATTTAGGATTCATTATTAGAAACATTATACACCTAATGTATTTTAAGGATTCATGCGATGGAATATAATTTTTTTATTGAATAAAACTTTTATGTGATTTCAAAGTCTTAATGGGTACCAGAGATATTCATTTATAAGTTAAATTGGGGGGATTTTTTTTAGAAAATTGTGATAGGTGTAGTTTAAATATGGAATAACATAGGATTTTGGTATGTTATTGGAGGAAATACTGGTAATAATTTTTTGTTCTCACAATCCTAACAATTTAATTTTATAATACATAAATATCATTTTAATTACCAAAAAATTGATCCACTTTAATATATTTATTTTTACCCATTTTTACATTTCTTATTTATTTAACATGATAATTATTCCTTATAATAATAATATAATATAGCCTATCATATGTAATTTCAACATATTTATTTAATATATTTTATCCATTAAATATAAATAAATTTTAAAAGATGATAAATTTAACTTTTAAATGAAAATAATATATATATATATATATATATATAATGATAAAATCTATTTTCTATATAAAATTTTCTTTTAAAAAATTAAGCGTTATTGTTATTATTTCTTGTCTATTACTAATTAAATAAGTTAAAATGTATTTATTTTTATATATAAACATTATCTTAATCTAAAAATTGAAAATTGATCAATTTAATTTATATAGATAAAAATAAATAATTCTTAAGAAAATAAATTCTTTGAAATTTATCATGTAGTAACATTAAATAATTTTATATACATCATATTTAATTTAAGTTATAATGTTATAAAAAAATGTTTATCAATCCATTTTTGTAAAAATATTTTTGGAATTTTACAAACGAATCTAATAATTCAACAATTATAATAATAATAAACACATGAAAACATATTTTATATTTCATTAATTAAATATTATCATTCTATTCCATTCTACAATTATATTGGTATTTTTGAATTGTATTGCTTCCAATTTCACAACTAACTCATTGTATATAACCAAAAATAAATACCATATATCAATGGAAATATATATAATGACCATATATATAATAGTATGTTTTTATTATTATATATAGCCTTCATAAAATATTTTATTCAATTCCTTCACATATCGCTCTCAATATATTGAAAATATTTATAATTTTCACCCTTATTTCAATGGTTTCAATTTTAGTTATGATATACATGGTAATCCATTAGGGTGAATATTTTATGTTCATGTTATTTTTTTCATGCATATTTATTCCACTTTCATTTTATTAATTATGTTTTAACTTGAATTCCATTATTGTGTTAATGTTTATCATTTTTAATAATATTTTACTTAAATAAAATGTATTATGTTTAGTTTTATATTGGAATTTCTTATTAAATAATATATTCAACAATTAATGTATTTAAACAAAATCTTCTCATAGTAATATCATTTGGTGTTATATTCTACCACCCCTAAATTAATTTTATCCTCTAAATTTCATTAATCTAATGAAATAAATAAAGGATATTCCACCACATTACATCTTATGTTTCCCATGTTTCATTTTAAAAAATATATTTCCTTTATTAAACTATAACTAGGAAAGTGTCCTTGTTTCATATTACACTATCTCGATAATCAATGATTTATATTATTTCTTCTCATAAAAAATATAATTTTCCAATATTGTTACATATAAGATTTGTATATGTGAACATTCATGTTTATACTTCCGCAAACGTGTTAAATGTAAGACATCATGGGCATTGGATTTTATTATAATAAGTTCATAATTATATGCTATTTTCACCACACATTCAATGATTTTGAAATCTTCAGTTTATTTAAGTATATAAATGCCTTTTTTCTATAATCTCATTACACTCATCTGTGGTGATATTTGGATGAATACCTTATCTGAAATATTAAATAGCAGATATCATTGAATTTTATATGTCTATATAGTTTTCCTACATTATGATTTTTTAAATGGGACAGTGAATGGTTTGAATATTCCCTATCATTTCTTGAGAAATATTTAGTATCATCATTCTATGCTCTCTAACATCATCCTATAATGTTGTATTTTGAATCTTTTCCCTTGCAGATCCCCATATGGTTCCATTTTAAAAATATAATGGAAGTTATTTTTATATGATAATTCTAACAGGAGATGGGGTTGATATAAATCTCCTTTGAAATCCATTAAGTATGATCTTATCATGTAACCAACTGTATCCCTACAAGTCTTAAAATTTAGAATAAATATGAATTCTCGGTATCAAGAAATTATAAGGTTTAAGAATTGTAATTTACCCTACTATATGATCATTATCATATTTTTTGATGATTTCATTAAACATAGAAGAGGGTTTTTACACTATAACTTGAATATGGGGAGATTTTGAGGTGGTTGTATTTTTCAAATTTATATTAAAATTTTTCATATATATACTAATTACTCTCTTAAAATAAATTTTTATATATAATAAAATTATTTTTCTATTGAAATTATTAATTTTTATTTATGCTCATAATGGTACGGTTTACCTATGTGAGGTATAAACATCACTCTTCTTCCAAAACTGGGGTAATCCCTTATAATGGGTATTTTAGTTTGTTTTTTGCATGTATCTTATTTCACACCTCCCTCTATAATCTACCTCATTTAATGCGAGGGTGATTCATTCGTCATAAACCATGAAAAATAGGGAGATAAATGAAGGATAATAGGGGAACATTTAATACATCCATAGATTATAATCGAATTGTTATTGAGGTAAAATGGGAACAAGGTGTTGATACAACCTCAATGCTATGGTGTTTATTCCATGATGTAGGATTTATTATTAATATTAATATTTTACTTTATAAATATTTATATTTTAAGTTTTATTTTATAATATAATCTTTTCTAGGTGTTTTATATCCATTAGTGGCATGATTTTGGGAGAAATTGTTAGTATGGGTGAGTCATAAGGGAGTTTTGTTTGCGAAACTTGTCTAAATGGTGTCTAGTTTGGAAACAACTGTATTGTTTAATCATATTCAGGAAAAAGGTTAAATATTAGGGTTACATGGTGTTTATTCTACATATACACACCACTTATGGATACTTGGTGTGTATTCAAGTACTAAACCAGACACCCTATTTATTGGAGGGCACAAATTGTGTAGGGTACATAGCCAAACCCCATGTTTAGTATGAGGCCAGAGGCCTTATGGATTACTTGTCCATAAAAATTTTGAGGAATAGTTTAGGTACCCCATAAGGGTTACACATCATGTACTTTCAATACATATTGTTTATTTTTTGAGATAAAAACCATGTTGATTTGAGATGCACATATAGGGGAGGAATATGTGAGTACATAATTTTGACTCATAAGTACACACCATGTGCCATTCTTTTATAGTTAATTTTCTCATTTCCATGACTTTGATATAGAATTAGACCTATAAGGAGTAAATTTTTATTTTTCATGTTTATATCATGTTGGTGGAACATTCATAGAATTTATATGACATTTACGTGAAAAATAAGTTCGAAAGATGCTTTGGGTATAATATTTTCTATGAGATGGTAGATTATAATTTCTCAAATACGATATTAGAGATGAGACCTAGGTGAGGGTCACCAGGATGAATATATGACTTTAAATGATATCCATGTTTCATGGTTAATATTATGGGCCTTGAAGTACTATAATACCTTATGGATACTGACATAATGAATTAGGAGAATGTTGTGTCCTTGGATGTGTTCCTTAGTTCCCATGATTTGGTAAGAGTGAATGATTTAGAATTAATGGCTCTAGTGTAATGTGATTAACATTGAGACACCATATATCCTTTGGGATAATAAAAATGTAAAAACCTGGGTTTGTATCTCATGGGTAGATTATATGTATAAGTCAGGTGAGTTGACCATCCTATGATTGTCCTGGGAATAAATATGTGCTTTAATCAATCTACCTATTCTAATCACATTTTTTCTAATCCTAAGAAGTTGTAGGGTCAATAAAATGATCATGATTATGAAAATGGATGGTATAAACATGTAGTGGGGGATTGGTTTGAGAGATTATACTGATATCAAGGACCCCTGGTAGTGTGTCCAATTGTTTATTAAAACATATTAGAGTACAATTAGAGATAGTTTAATGATGAACGTACTAATGTTTTCAATGGAAAGAAATATATCATCAATAATTGTTGAAATTTTAGATCCTATGGATGGAAAGATCGAGCAAAATATCATTATAGTGTCGAGTCTAGGTGACGTGTCTAAGGGTTAATCCTTGGAGATGTGTGACAAGTTTAGGTAGGTGGGCCACCAATGTGGTTTGACTTAGAGTTCTGTAGAGGATATGAATCTAGACCAAGAATATTTTATTAATGATTCTCTATTGGATGGTTCAGTAGACATATCTCCATGAAATGATAGCTTGGATCCATTTTCTAGGAAGGGCACGTGACTACAAGTTGTTTTTAAACATGATATCTGTTGTTGGGGTGATATATCTACTGATTGGTAAGGATTACATGATATCGATTATAGGTATAGAATACAACCCCATAGGTGTATAATTCCAGGGTTAAATTGAATGACTCCCCCATGGGATGATATATTGGTTCTTAGTGAGTAATGCCCTTAGGTGTATGATCTGATAGTTATTGGTAAGACATGGTTCACCCGAGTGGATGTATTTATGGGCACAAGCACAATGGTTGGACATGGTACCCTGTAGTGGTATTCTAATACAGGTACCAAAGATTGGTGTGGTTCCACTTAGGTAAAATTTTATTGATTTGTTTTTAGGACGTGTTTCATTATTTATTATATGTGTTCTCAAAGACACTCTTTCACTATATGACGCTAGTATGGACAATATCTGGTGACATAGTATAACCTAATGATCGATGGTGGTTTATTTCATTATATAAATCCAATCATTAATTGATTTGGATGGAAATATTACATGGGAATGAACTTGGTTTAAATAGATGATGAAAGTTTCACCATTAGGGTTGAAATACTGATATTTTATTTCTTACCTCTTCCATGTACATGTCAGTGAATTTTCGTAGCTCATATATACATTTAGGATGATAATTAGACCTGTATTTTATTAGGTATACCCATAATATTTGATGATCGAGCTAGAGGTGCGTCACCTTGATTTCACGTTCTAGTTTGAGTTACGACGTTGGTGTTGTAGTGGATCCTTGTATATTTAATTTCTTTTATTTATAGATATATTTTATCGGCCATATGGGAGACCAATAAATGATTACTAGAATGATTGTATATTTTTATGTTTTATTTTGTTTATTATAATGTTCTTCTATTTTATTATTTCTCCGCACACTAATTTTTATAGATTTTTTATGTGTTTATTTTTTTCCATTATTTGTTACAATGATATGAGGGTTTAGTCTTTCCACTGTTATACTATTGACCCCCAATAATATTATTCAATATTTGGGGTATATGAAATTATACTTGAGGCCTTGTGGAACTTCGACCTAGTTATTGTATAGTGAACCAAGTTGGGGTGTGAAAAAATGGTATTACAGAATATTTTTTAGGTCTTATTATTGTTTGTTATGGTATACAAGAATTTATATGTGAATGATTTTAAGATATAACTTAGAATGGCTTTTCTCAACTAAATTTACTAATTTAAAGTCTATGTTTCCAAGGATACGATTATTTTTTCTTGGTTTCTAGTTTTATGGTTGTATGGTTTCATCTAGTGTAAGATACATGTGTTTTGTATTTAGGATTCAGTTCGTTCTATTACCTCATTAACAAAATTTCCATATACACATATCATTGTTTTCCTGTGGGACTCATATTAAATTATTATACATGTGTGTGATTCAAATCATTGATGATATAATGTCCATTTAGTGGCATTATATCCAGCCGAACTGTGGTATATTATTTTTATAGAAGGCCATGTGGATTTTAAGATATGATTCTCCTTGATATATACTACATATTCTATCTTCTAATATATTTATAGTAAACCTTATTTACTATGTACGGTTATTATATTCATTAGTTATAGTCCCCCATTGGGTGTTTCTGTATTATCTTTCAATGGTGTAGTTGCGGCATGTGTAGAAGGTAATATTTCTGTTGAACGACACTAGTATAGAAGGAGTTTCTATGAAAGGCCTTCACATGTGAGGGATTTTAGGATTATGGAATGGTTATTAAAATTTGAGGTATTTTAGCTATGGTAGTTTTACTTGAATTGATCATGATCTAAGGTTTGGTCATGTGAGCCTAGGATTTTTTATGTCCGGCTCATAGTAGAATGAGTCTGGATTTTTAAATGGGTGGTATAGGATCATACACTGATTGGGATTGGATGATATCATGTAATTATATGTGGGTTATAAATGGTGCACGTTTTTATGGATCTATAGTGTATTATATGTTTATATATCATTTATATTTGGATTATATTATTGCAGGCACGGTTTCGTAGAGATTTATGATTTTAGGGTATGTCTCTCTATGAAAATTGGGGACATCAGAGATTGATTAGTGTAACAAAGTGTCGTCAAATTTTTTTTTCTTGACATATAATTTTAGGAATTTATTGTATTGAAGTCTGTTATGGTAATATTTTAGGATATGTACAAGGGAATCCATATTTTTTGGGCTACACCATTTGTTATACGATGGTGTGTCCATATATTAATATTAATTTTGATGGGATACCTTAGAGAGTTAATGAATAAGTAATTTGAAGTATGTTATCTCATCAGTGGGTGCAACTAATAATTTTTGAGAAATATCATCTACAGAATGACCAACTGATATCTTGAGTGATATTGTGTGCACTGAGGTTGAAACTACACCATGTTTGTCATTGGACCATTGAGATTGTGTTTTGATGGGAAATTTTGATGGTGGGAAGCACCATGGATTAGGTTCATCCCATTATGAATAGAGACATATAGTAGGGATCACTAGGATTATGATAAAAAATTATTTAATTACACCATGGAGTTTATTGGTATGGGGGTTTATTAGAGAATTGTCATAGTATCGATCAGGGATAATAGTAGGTAGCTCATGTTTTTAAGGATTAATATAGAACATGTTATGGGTTTCAAAGATGAATTTCATCTAGTATTATAGGGTGAAACATAGATTGTTGTGAGCAATTGAAAATTATGATGGGTTTGGATAGATTTCTTAAATACCACTGGCACTTATTAGGGGTGAGAAGAATTATTGTGAGATATTTTATTAAAATAAATCATTTTTAGTCTTGGTGTTTTGAAAAATTTGAACTTTTGGTCTCGTATTGTTATTAGTGGTAAAAATTATTGTTTTCCCTAGAATATTATATATGAAATATTTTATAATGGTTTCATTGATCTTGAAAAATTATGTTTACAAATTGGAAGGAATTTGTTGAAATTTTGAGATGTTTTTGAGTTTCAAAATATATAAGTTTTTAGTAAATAAATTTTAACAATTATATTTATTTAAACATAAATACCTCATAAAAAGAGTCTTATATTGAAACTGAAGCATTTCAGTTAAGTCTAGAAACATGGGTGTTACATATGAGTTGTGAATACATTACATGGGTTCCAGGACTATGTTTGAGCCTTTTTAAGTGGTATGTCAATTTATTTTTCATTTGATTTATCCCCTCCCCCATTGTTTCCACCATTTAATTTTAGTGAGGGGTTTCCCTCACATGTAATGTCCAATAAGGATATGTGAGGAGGGAGAGAGGGGTTCAATAGTATTTTATGTGATGTCTAATCGAATCTGTATCATGGTTAAATGGTTGCGAGATGTATATTTGAGATCGATGTTATGGTATTTTTTCTATGAGGAAGCCTATATTTTTTGTTTCATCATTTATCACTTTATATTTGTATTTTTTTATTTTGTATTACATATTATGAACTCTTGGAGGTATTTTATGGTCCATAGTGGCATCATTTTGGGAGAAACATGGGTTTCGCGGGAATCAAAAGAGTTTTATGTTTGGGAAACCTATCAAAATGATATATAGTTTTAGATAACACACAATGTGTGTTATTATCTAGGATAAATGATGTAAATGAAGGATACATGGTATTGGTCAAATAGTGACATGTTTTGTAGGGAGACTGAATGTGTGTCTAAGACCCCAACTTGACACTCCATGTAGGGAACACGGAGTGTATGTTTTAGTGTCAGACCCTAGGTTCAGTTCACAACTAGACTCCATATAGGGTAATTATAAAGAAATTATGTTATGTACATCCTCAGGTACCCCATGTGAGTTACACACTATGTCTTTTCATTACAAATTGTGTATTTTAGGGTAAACACACTATGTTTGGTTGAGGTACATGTTAGGTTGGGATGAGGTAAAAACCCAAGGGATGAATTTGAGAACAAAAATAAATTATTTTAATTTACACCCAACATATTATTGACTTCTTTGGGAGGGTCCAATTTTTCATTCCTTATAATAATAATCATACCAATGAACAATCCATTTATTGAGTTTCTTTATGTAGGGTGTGATGATTGAACTGTCTTGGTAGTTAAGTATATTTGAGATATGAATATGGGATACTCAGTTGTAACATCCCATGTAAATAAAGAATATAAAATTTTTATTTTTATTAAAATTTGTGAATTAAATATTATTTTTATTTTAATGGGGATGCTATGTTTGATGGCATTCCTAATACACAAAAATAGGTTTCTTTGAAAACATACATTATGCAAAACATTGAGTCATATTGAAAAATAATAATGTAATCTTATTATAAATTGTAGTTAATTACTAGCTTTTGTAGTGAGAAAAATGGAAAGAACTAACTACAATATTAATATACATGTTTTTTAAATGTTTTTACATATATCCAATAAATTTTAAAGGCTTAAAATAAGAAAGAAACTGATTTTAATCATAAATACTATAATATTTCTTTAATGGTCAATTTACCTCATTTTTTTGGTGAACCATTATTAAATATAGTGCTGGTAACTTTTATATTTTTTATTTGACAAAATAATATTCTTATTTAGAATCTGGACATTAATATTTACTTCGGATAAAATTTTGGTACTTTTTTGATAAAGTTCATTTTTTATGAATAGTGAAAATCTAGTATTTTAATTTAAAACTACCTTTTAATAAAATTTATTTATATGGTTATATTAACCTAATAAATGGTATTAAAAATTAATTAGATTATATTTTAAACTTTTAATCGAAATTTGGCCATTCTAAGTAATTAAACATAGAAATTGGACATAAACAGGTGTCAATCTTATGATAGTCATTATTCCTTAAAAACATGTTTTTTTGTTTTGACAACATGAAATAATTAAAAATTAATATTTTTCCACTTCTATGTTTTGAGTTTCAAAAATGGATTACATATTTGGATTCAAGAGTTCCAAATTTTGTAAATATGTAACTTTTATTTTTAGACATTATAAATTTTTACCTTAGTAAATATATTATTTACCATGGTAAAAGGGTAAATCTAGTAAATAAGGGTAAAAAAATATTATTATAAAAATATTAAATTATCCTAAAATATATCATAATTTTATTGTGGGATACATTTCCGGCCATGGGAATCCTTTGGGTCGACATGTGGACCCCATGGAGCCACTTAATATTTATAATGACACTTTATATTAAATTATTTAAAGACAAAAATTACTTAAACATATATATTTTAGTAAGTCAATTATTACATGTGGTAATATATGTTATCTCTTCTAATATAAATATTAATTAGAAGTATAAAAATAATCACAACATCATTATTGTTTATTTATAATTTTTTGACATCAAATAAATAAAATTATTTATGACACAATAATGATGCAGTGTTTATCGGATTAATGAATGATTTAAATAAATATGATTCTAAAAATCAAAACAATATCCAAAACCTATGAAATTATTATTGGATGATTTTATTTCGAAAATTAGTCATTTTATATTCTACTTTAATGAGTTTTGGACCATTAGAAACAGAAAATCATTATATTATAAAATAATATTTTCAAACAATACTAAAGAGACCCTCCTCCCCCTTTTAAAAATCCCTCACTTATAACCCATTCCTCACACTTCTCAAGCCCCTTGTCTCATCAAACCTATGACCAATTAAGCTCCCTACATCAATATACTCTTCTTAGAATACTTCCTCTAGGAATAAGGGAATTCAATTAAATTTTTTGGTTCATTACAAAGGGAGATACCTGATTTAAAGGTAACATCATCTCTTTAGTTCTGTAGTTTTATTTTACTTCTACAACCCACTAAACACTTTTTATTAATTTCATTTATAATAACACCAGTATCCTCAATATACTATGTTTTTGTTATGATATGTATTCAAACTACACATACTCACACCTCCATCTAATGGTTAAAATAATATACTGTTCCTATGGACGACGAACTATTGCCTAAGAAAATTATGATTGTTCAACTATCTACTACCTCCAATCATGGTTGTCATTACGATGGAAATATTTTTATATATGATATATAATATATTTATATTGTTTATATGCATCTGTATGTAACACACCAACCCCTCTAGGTTGGAGCCGGTGCATTACATGTGATATTGTCATGGTGAGATGGAATGAACAATTTTGAAGGAATGATCAGTTTAGTAGTCATGAAAAAACTAGATACATAGATATAACAGAAATTACATTGAAAAAGTTTCCAGGATACAATACATAACAAAACTAAAAGCTGCAACCACACGAACTCAATAAATAACATTCTCTTCATCACCTGATAAAGGTAAAAAATGAAAGGGGTTAGCTCAAATGCTATCTAAGGATTACAAATAGCGGAAGAATGAGTAAAATTATAAGTGAATCACAATAAATCTGACATAATCAATATGTCATAGTGAATAAATGAAAAACTAATGCCATTAATAAACTGGGAATAAAACTGCATCCATAGATTTTTCCATAGTGGAAAACTCATGGATAATAATAATAACTAATAATTAATAAAGATAATTCTTATTAATTTGACGTCATTTATCTAGCACATGAAACCATAATACTGTAAAAATAGTTTAGTTATATGGGTAGAAACAAGTCTAACTTTTGGAAATGAACTCGACGGTTTTATCACTAAACTGATTTGTCTCACGAGACCTACCAATGCATCAAGAGGCTATAGAAGGACCCAACCGCCACTTCATGTCCAAATAATTCCTTATACATTTATTCAATACAATATCAATATGAATTTTAAATATCCTTATAGAGTAGATTATGTAGATTCATCAATATTTAAATAATTAATATAACATTCCAAATAAACACGGTATGTAAAATGTTATATGGTTTAGACAACAAACAAATCCATGATATGAAATTATGGATATAAATATAATTTCAAATGAAAAGTTATCTCAAATGGGAAGTAGGTACACCACATAAGGATTATTCAGTGCAACACACAAAGTTAGCAACAACAAAATAGTAGTTGACACAAAGTCTCTTACCAAAACGTAATCAGTCAAATCATATTACCAGAACTTAATAACCAACAAATGAATCATTGAATAACATGAATATAAAAAAAATCATGTTATTATATATCAAATTTTAGTACAAATATACCACATACAAGATATATGTGGCAAACAATGAAAATCTCACAGAAATAAAAGTGAGATGAGAAACCCCATACAAACATTTCAGCATGGTAACGAGAGTTATTGAGAGGGATTAATGAGAGGTAAATGGGTATTTCATTATTTATTTTTCAGGTGGGATGTATGGGGGAGGTTCAAAAACATACTCCATCAATAGGAATTAAAAATAAAAGGGCACAACACAGTGGAGATTCTTGAACAAAACTAAGAGAGAGGATCCCTTACAAATATTGTGTCATTAGAGTGACGAAAAATCAATGATATATTTATGTGTGAAAAAAAAATCCAAAAAATATAATGGGATACACAATATAAAACAATCATAGTTCATTCACAAGTATTCATGAAAAAACGTAACCAATGAAATTGAAGTTTAACTCAAAGAATGAAGATTGAGTTAATCAATCCCTTACCTTATTCTTGAAAGTGTTCTTGACTTGTTATTTAAGACCTGAATAAACAAATTAGGCTTATTAATTAATAATTATAGAACCTTTTATATGTGTAAATGAATTATTATATCCCATTTTAGTTTATTCACGGCCATTTTTATTAGTTATAAAGTTCAATTTCATTGTTCGGGCTCATTTGTTTAATTGGATTTAAATTATCGATTCACTTATATTTAAGTTCAGATAAATATATAAGATGGATGTGTTTGTCCAAAAATGAAGCTATATTAAATCAGTGAACTTTAAAACTAATTGATGGTTTTAAATTTAATTTGGCTACTTAGTGTGAGGTTGAATTATTATATATATAACCTATGTGACAACCGTTTTGGCTAAACGGTGGGTTTGATTACAATGAACATGTTTTACTTCATAACATAAAAAAATTTGTACAAATGAATTACAAAACTAAAAATAGGATATATTACACATATAATAATCTTGTTCAATCATAACATAAATGGTTTCTTGACCAGAATTAAATATAATAATAGAAATTGATAAATTGTTGTCCTGGAATGTACTAAATTAGCACATCTCAAACGGTGCTTTAATTTCATTCAAATAAATGGTGGGGAAAGGAGAGAAGGTAATGAAATATACCATTAGCAAGAAAATATTGCATTACATGTATGTTACTGGATTTTTTATACTATTATGGTGAGGAATGAAACAAAAATAAAATAACTTAAAAGAGTTGAAGGATTTTGAAAGAGGAATTTATCTCTTGAGAATTCTTCCATTGAGAACCTCTTAAGGGGAGAGGTTTTGGTATTTTTAAGAGGCTAGGAGCTTTTGGACGTGGGGTAGGATCTTGAGGGGATACATGGGCAGAATATTGGTAGGGCGGAAGGTTTGAGTGGTGTGAGAGGAAGAGGGGGTGAGGGGTGCTTTATATACTAGAGGGGAGATGAGTTTTCTTAATATTATAATCAGTATTTTATTATTTTCTCTCAAGATAAGAAATAGTGAGTATTCCATGACCAATAAAACTAATATATGCATGTGAATTTTAACCAATAGGGCTTACATCTGCAGATTATCATCGATGACTCAATTAATCCATTATTTAGCATTGATTGTGAATTATTGGATTTCACTATTTATCAAAACATTTATGTATTTCGAAAAAATACCAATAATTCACCCTAACCATTTTTCAATGTGTAGAATCCAAAAATGAAGTCAATATTTCAATAATAATTTTATAAATATTATTAATTAAAAATTTAATTAAAATAATTATTTAATCGAAAAATATAAACAGTAAAAATATTCATCTTCATTTTTAAGGTGCCTAAATTCATTTATACATTCAAGGGCACGGATACTATTCATAAGAGTAATATTACTATTCATAAGTTTAATTTAATATTCATAAGGGTAGGTTACTTTTCATAAGGGTAGGTTACTATTCAATAAAAATTATGTTCATTCTGTCAGACTCTAATTCTTACCTAGATCACAACCCTGTATGTTAGATTTTTAAAATTCAAATCACAGAGCTGACAAATTTATGTTTTATGGTAGGTTTTGGCTATCTCCTATAAGTAACCATGTTTTGTTCCATAGAGGCTCACTGATTCTTGAAATATAGGCTATTACTATAATTTATTTAAGAAAAAAATTCCATAAATTGTCTGGGTTGCTACACTGTATTCTCCATTTATATCATACCTTTATGGTTTATATATTGGGTAAACGGGATAATTTCATTTCAGGAAGTGTGGAAAATCTCCTCCTCAAAGTGATATGACTCGTGCATGACATACATGTAATGTATAAAGGATGGAGATAATTTAATTATATATGGAATTATACTGGAATTAAAATATACCTATTTATAATTATGTTTTCATTAAATTAAATATGAAATATAAATGAAAGTAACGTTCATGTGTACGTACGACTTACCATCTTCCTTAATGGTCCATTTAATTTTTTATATCCAAATGTAATGTACTATTATATGTACATAAATACTGTATATATATGATATATAATATATAACTCATGAATATTATTCTTGATATAATAGAAGTTTAATGACATGGACAATTTGTAATTATAACAAGTTCATTTTTTACTCATGTTTTGAACATCAACAAAATGTCAAATATGAACTCAAGAAATTAAATAATTGTTTTAGAAAATTAATAAGTAATATAAATGGAATAATAAACATAAAAAAGATTCTTAATCAAGTAAAAATTATCATTAGTTTATTATACAGGAAGGAAAAGGAAGAAATGAGTCAAGTCAGAAATGAGGTTAGGGGTTTCTTATATCACTATTTATTCTATGATATTTCCATTGTTTACTTCTTATTTATTTCATGTAGTTTATTGTGTAATTTCATTTGAAATATATTATCATGATTATCTTTATATTTATGTTATTAGATGATTCAATTGGAGGTTATTATCTTTTGGTCATACGAATCGATTGATTACAACATGGTAAGGGGTTTTCATCTCACTTTTTATTCCTATGAGATTCACACGATATTTGACACGATTTACTTTTTTGTGGTGTATGTACTGAACATGATTGTATTATTTGTGTAATATAATTTAATGTAGGGGTATTAAAATATTCTTTGTCTGATTCTTCCTTTATTGGGTGTATGTTTCATAAGTTACCGAATCAGAAAGAGAACCTTACACCATACTCTTTGAGTCAAAGAATTTTTTTGGTATGTATTGTAATATGAATCTTCTTATATTTGGATATGTTAATCTATATCCTTATTTTGGTAAATTTTATTTACAAGTGATGAGAGTCATTTTTTTCTCTCATCAACTAATTTTTTGAATTTTAATGTGACACCGTTCGGCTGTCGAATTTATGTAAGTGAACTTCTTTATCCAATTTAAATTCTTTGGGTTAAACTTATACTTCTAGATCATGTCATTATATGAATATGTGTGAATGAACTATCATTTTTTGACATATAATATCATCTTATATTGGGTGTATTCTTATTAGACACACATAATTATGTCATTGATTTGTTTATAATATAAGGATATGAACTTTGCAAGGGACTTTGTCTCAATTTACTTTCCATTGATACTTATTGTAGTTATACATCAATTAAATTTTATACGGTGTATATACAATCCGTTATAATATTATACAATGAATACATTAATTTTCATGATATTATAAATTCTTGATAAATGTTATTCCTCAATTGTTTGTATTCAATCGTCTCTCATTTTGTTAAAAACACTTTAACTAAAATATCAATTTAAATGTTTTAATGATTTATTCTTCTAAATATTTATCATTAATTTCCACGATTTAAAAATGGGTTTCAGGATTTATTTATATGGAAAATATTGTTTTGAAATATTAATTCATTTAAAAGGTTAAAAGTGGTATGGAACAATTTGATTCCAAAAATATCATTATTAAATGATTTAAATGGTTTTGAAAATGGGTTGATAAAGCATTGTATGTGTCAATATATTGATTTGATATTTTGTGATTGTAATGTGGAAGTGTTATCTCTCCTTTATGATTGTGTTATGTATTTTGATTATGTTAGGGTTATTGGGGATTGTTTACGTATACAGGTGGTTCCATTATAAACCTACGGCGGGTGAGCCCGAGATTTCTCTCCAATGCATTGGGTAACTTGACAGAGGTAAAAATTAATGTTTCTCCTAAGTGATTTAGGGAATATATTCTATTGGGTATTCCACCGTAACTTCCTATGTAGTTATGATCACTACAATGTAATTATTTTATGTATTCCAAAAGTTACCTTTATGATTTATGATTTTTGGGTGTTATTAATAAATCATATGATTTAATGATGTATGTTATGATTGAAAAGACTAGTTTAATTGAGTTTATTTATTGAATGGATAATGTTATCTTTCCTTATTTTATAACCCTCACCGTGCTTTTTATTATCATCCCATGTTTTTGAAATGTTTTCCACATGGATTAATGATAAATAGGGTCAAGGATGGGATCATAGAAATTTCATTCTATCTAAAACATTGAGTGAGACATGTTACTTTTAGAGTCTTTTTATTTTTTTAGACAAAAATGGATTATGAGTAGTAGTCTATATGGGTAATTTTTAAGTTGATATGTAATAGTTATAGCCTAATTCTCTAAAACATTAAACTAGAAAAGATCCTCAATGTGAAATCTTCATTTAATTCAATATTATGTAATTTTTTAAGTCCGAGTCCTTATAATTTGTATAAGAGGTCAGTTTAGACAAATTTAGGGATTATAAGTTTTCATTAAACACATTTTTAGTCCCTATGTCTATTATTTCAGTTAAATACTTGTTTTATAATTTTTTCAGATCAAGTAAATTTGGTTACAAATTGAAGCAGAAAGATCTCAAATGACATTCTTGTCTCTTCTTGATGACATGCTTGTAATAATTATTGCAAAGTCTTGTTCAATTGATTGGGAAACTTTTTCTAGCATACAACTCACTAGAAGGTAGTTTTTTGAGATATCAAACACATCCACTATACCTCGATATCATCATGTATCATGGGTTGTATTTTATTTATTCCTATTTTTTCAATATTCTCATATTTTAAAGAAATGTAAATATTATTCAAGAATTTTCAAATATTTTACCTTATCAAAAGATTCTAAGGCATATAATGACTTTAAAAAAGGTTTTGATGAATATGAACCTTGATAAACCTATTTATATTTGCTTTTACAATATAGTCTCTCAGCACATACTTATGGTATTTTAAAAGGACCATTGATTGAATGTTTCAACTCAAAGTCAGTCCGACTGTTTTATGAAATCATGTTTTATCTGATGTTTTGAAATTATATGTCATACCTCATTATATTCTGAAACTGTGTTTCTGTGAACACCTATATGACCCATGTAGTAAAAGGTGTATTTTGATGATGGAATCAAATGATTTTAAAGGATATCTAAATCATTATTGCAATGCATGGATATTCTACCTATGTGAACAAGATGATGTTGAAACCGTATGGACACCATAATCAAGGTATAATATTCTTTCGATTGGGAATATTTTTATTTTAACTTATTGAGGTGAAAAAAATGACAATATATAAGATGTTTAGGTCTTAGATTATTTAGATTAAAATGAAAGGTATAATAAAAACATTGAGGATAAAACATGTTAGTGTTATTTTTGGATTTTACAAAAAGGAGAACCCGTAAGATTGGTGATAACCCGTCTTGTCTAGAAAGGCTGCATGAATCTATCCCAAAACTGAAGGGAGGCAAGGGAACATCACCTACCACTATCCTATGTGAAGTCCCTGGTTAGAATGACATATTATTTTAAGTTAAATGATTTTATGGATCAAGGATAAGTAGATTTTGAGAACTTATGCTTTATCAAATGTATATTCGTCATATAGGAACCTGAATTTGTGATTAAGTGATAAATGTTATTTTGGAAGATGCTCTCTCTTTGGGGGAATATTAAACTCTTAATAGAAATATAATAATATGTGATATTATTTGTAGAGTAATGGTTGAAATTTTATTTTGGAAGAATCAATGTTTTTATTTTGGACAAATGACGATTTGGGTTATTTATGGAAGTGATTAACCTATCATAGAGAACAAGTGATTAGATTAACCAAACTTGAGTATGATACATTAAAAGTAGTCGAGGTTATTAGCACCTAAATTTTAAGATTTATCATGGAAGACTATGTTGTCAAATTCTTTTGAAATTTGGGTTTCAATCTTAGTTTTGATTATATTGAATAATTTTAAGGAAATTTTTGTATTGAATGATCTTTATTGAACTTTTGGTATTGTTTGATGAAATTTTGAGATTAAGAGTAGTTTTCCTATTTATAAAGGATCATCATTTTTCTGGATTATCTGATCTTGTACTAACCATTTTTGTTTTTGTTGATGTATAAAGATAAGGTAAATATATATTTTATCTTTTGTAAATTATGTGATACTCTAGAAATTGATTCTAGTGATTTTGATGTGACTATGTTATTTTTAATAATCATCATTTGGATAAAAGACGAGTTTGTGTTAAAAATCTAGTAAAGGATGAAAGTCAACATGGAAATTAAGTTTTTTTCCTTATGTTCTTATTCGAGCTCTTAAATTTCATCAACTTTAAGAAAATTAACTTAAGAAAACATTTTCGAACATTTTTTCTAACTGGGTAATCAAATAAAATTTAACCCATCACTTGTTTTTGAGTTTCTAGTGGTTAACATTCTCCTAATCATGTTTTCTTCTACTCTCCATCAATACATGATGCTTTGTTTCTCTTCCATATAAATGTTTTTAACATTGTATCCTAGTTTGGGATATCTCAGGTGATCCTTGTGTTTCTATTATATTATTTTAATATGATATTTTTATTGACTATTTTTCCTATGTGGGACTTTCAATGAAGATTCCCAGCCCAATTTTAAAATTGAAAAGACGCAATTCCCCAAAGGGGGGAAAGATATAACATTTTGGGTAAATAAAGAATAAAAAAATAATTTTTATTAAAATTTGTTAACTAAATATTAATTTTACTTTATACAAGATTCTATGTTTGATGGCATACTAGATACGCAACAATAGGTCTCATTTAAAGCTAATGTCACACATGACATTGGGTCATACTGAAAAATAATAATATAATAATATTTTAAATGGAATTTAATTCCTTGAAATTATGATAACAAGAAGGGAAAATACTAACTACAATATGAATATATATTTTTGTTAAAGGTTTATACATTAATGCATTAAATTTTTGAGACATACAATAAGAAAGAATCTGATTTTAAGCATAAATACTCAAATAATCCTTAAAAGGTTGACTAAGAACCTTTGGATGGAGAACCCTCTTTATGTATAATTTTGGTCACTTTTATATGTTCTATTTTACAAAATAATATTCTACTTTATAATTAGGACATTCAAATTTACTTTGGATAAAATTTTGGTACTTTTCTTATAAAGTTCATTTTTTAGGAATAGTAAGGAATACTGTATTTTAATTCAAAACTGCCTTTTAATATAATATACATATATGGTTATATTATCATTATAATTGGGTTTAAAGTTTAATTGGATTATATTTTTACCATTTAATACAATTTTGGTCATTGGAAGTATTTTCACATTGAAATTGGACATAAACAAGTGTCAATATCTTGATCGTTATTATTTCTTAAAAACGTATTTTTTTATTTTGACAACAGGAATTAATTTTAAATTAATATATCCCACTTCTTAGTTTTTAATTTGTAAAAATTGATTCCATATTGGGAATTAGGAGTTCCAAATTTTGTAAATAGGAATATTTTATTTTTATACATTGTAAATTTCTACCTCCGTAAATATTTTATTTACCATGGTTAAAGGGTAAATCTGGTAAATAAGGGTAAACAAATAATATAATAATAATATTAAATTACCCTAACATGTGTCCTAATCCTATATTTTGATACATTTCTGACCATGTCCATCCATTGGGTCTATTTTGGGACTGCATGGAGCAACTTAAGATTGATATTGACACTTTATATTGACTAATTTAATGTAAAGACAAAAATAACTTAAACATATATATTTTAATAGATAAATTCCTAAATGGGATTATATTGGGTATCTCTTTGACTATATATATTAGTTATAAATTTTAAAATATTTCGTACATCATGATATTTTTTTATAATTTTTAGACATAAAAGAAATAAAATTATTTATGAAACAATAATGATGTAGGGTTTACCTCTTTAATGAATAATTTAAATAAATAAGATTATAAAAATTAAAACAATATCCAAAACTGGCCCTATTATTATTATATTATTTTATTTCGAACATGAGTCATCATATATTTTACTTTAATATGTTTTGGACCTTTAGAAACTGAAAATCAATATATAATAAAATAATATTTTCAAGCATTCCTAAAGAGACCCTCCCCCCCTCGCCTTATCAAAATCCCTCATTTATAAAGCATTCCTCACACTTCTCAAGCCCCTTGTCTTGTCCAACCTATGTCCCATTAAGCTCTCTACATCCCTCTCCTCCACGTATATTACTTCCCCTAGAAAAAAGGCAATTCAATTAATCCTTTTGGATTACCCCAAAGGGAGATACTCGATTTAAAGGTAACATCTTCTCTTTTGTTCATTTGATTTATTTTACATCTCCAACCCCATAATTTTTTTTATTCATTTACATTAATACAAAAACATAATCCTCAATATACAAGGTTTATTTTATGCTAATGATTTTAACTACACATACACACATCTTAATCTAATTGTTGAAATAATATACTGTTTCTGTGCACGGTGGACTACTACCCCACGGATCAATGAATGCTCAATTATCTCTTACCACCTCTCATGGTGGCCATTATGATGGAAGCTTATTTATATGTTATATATATTATATTTATATTGTTTCTATAATTTGGTATTTTCCATTTATATCATACCTTTATGGTTTCCCTAATGGGTAAACATGATAATTTTATTTGAGAAAGTACATACTACCACCCCCTCATAGTGATATGACTCGTTCATGCAGTACGTGTAATGTATAAAGGATAGAGATAATAAAATTATTTATTATATTGTACTTTAATTATAATATACCTATTTAACATCAATTTTTTAATCCATTAAATATAAAATAGAAATTAATGTAGCGTTTATGCGTACGCACAGCTTTCCGTCTCCATGAACAGTGCATTTCATTTCTTATATCCAAATGTAATGTACTACTATAAATAAATATTTATAGTATATATATGATATATATGATATATAAATTATTAATATTGTTTTAGATATAATGTAATTTTCACGACATCGACAATTTGTAATTATAACAAGTTCATTTTTGACTCATGTTCCGAACATCGACAAAATGACCTATATGAACTCAACTAATTAACTAATTGTTATAGAAAAGTAATAAGTAATATGAAAGGAATAATAAACATGAAAAATATTCTTAATCAAGTATAAATTATCTTAATTATCTTATTTCTTAATAGAAAGTAAAAAACTAGTCATGTTGGACATGAGGTAAAGGGTTTCTTATCCCACTTTTATTTCCGCGAGATTTCCATTGTTTGCCACATATTTATTGCAAGTGGTGTATTGTGTACTGAAATATGATATATATTATCTTTTTTCTTTTTATATTCATGTTATTATATTATATAATTGGTGGTTATTAACATTTGGTCATACGAATCAATTGATTACAACGCGATAAGGGGTTTCCATGTCACTTTTTATTCCCATGAGACTCGTGCTATAATTTCCACTATTTCCTTTTTTTGTTTTATTTACTTCTCATGATTGTATTTTTTGTGTAATATAATTTAATTTTTTTGTATTGAAATATTCATTGTATGATCCTTCTTTCATGGGGTGTATGTTTGTAAGTTTCTAAATCGGTAATGGAACCTTTCGCCATACACTTTTAGTCAGAGACTTTTTTGTTATGTCTTTTAATTTACTTACTCTTATGTTGGGACATGTTATTATATATCATTATTGATTTAAATTTTATGTCCATGTGATGAGATAACCTTTTTTCTCTCATCAACTCATTTTTTAATTTTAATGCGACGTTGTTAGGGTGTCAATTTTTTTTAATGGGACTTCTTTACCCAATTTCAATTATTTGGGTTAAACATCTACTTATTGATTATGTCATTAAATAAATATATTTGATTTACCTATGATTATTTTACACATAATATCCACAAATATTGGGTGCATATTTATTTTTCACACATAATTATGTCATTGATTTGTCCTTAATCTAATGACATGATCTTGACAGCAGACTTTGTCTCAATTTACCTTCCATTGAAACTTATTATTGTTATACACCAATTCACTTTTATTTTTTTATACACTATCCAATGGACTTTTATACCATTAATACCTTTATTATCATGATATTATAATGTTTTGATTAATGTTATTCCTCAAATTTTTGTATTCAAGCATCTCTCATTTTGTAAAAAACTCCATAACTAAAATATCATCTTAAATGTTTTAAAAATTTATTGTTATAAATATTTCTCATTAATGTCCATGTTTTAAAAATGGGTTTTACGATTTATTTAAATGGTAATTAATTTTTTAAAATGTTAATTCATTTAAAAGCTTCCAATTTGTATGAGACATTTTGATTCCAAAAATCTATTTATTAAATGTTTCAAAGTTTTTTGAAAATAGTATGATAAAACATTGTTTATTTCAATATATTTATTTGACATATTGTGATTAGAATGTGGAAATTTTATATTTCATTTATGCTTGTGTTAGGTGTTATGATTCTGTTATGTTTATTGGACATTGTATATGTATACGGGTGGTTGTGTGATAAACCCCGGGCGGGTTAGCTCGAGATAGCTCTCCAATGCATCGGGTAGCATAATGGAGGTAAAAGTTTCTATTTTTTCTAAGAGATTTTGGATTTATACTATGATGGGTATTCTAATGTAAATTCCTATGTAGCGTTTATTGTGTCAACTGGGCCCCACCATCTAGTTTCCCCGTAGACATGTGGGACCTACCCTAGGTCCCACCCACATGCCCGGACATGGTATCTGACTAATGAATGTCTCCAAAGGCCAATGCATGTCTTTTCTAGTTTGTTTTTGTTCTCACTCACACACACCCAGAGAAACATCCCAGG
Organism: Viscum album; assembly: GCA_963277665.1. Classification (NCBI taxonomy): domain Eukaryota; kingdom Viridiplantae; phylum Streptophyta; class Magnoliopsida; order Santalales; family Viscaceae; genus Viscum; species Viscum album. The sequence continues at coordinate 1,003,231,299 of OY728140.1, read as the reverse complement.
AGGACACCCATCCTGATCACTACTCCAGGCCAAGCACGTATAACTATGGAGTTCTTATCAGTCATGCTCCAACATAGGAAGGTGCATAGTGTTGAAATGAGTAATATAATTTAGTTATTTAACAATTTATATTTTGGGGGTGTTATAATCACCCCCCCCCCTTTAGAGAACAACGTCCTCTTTGTGGGCCCTATATCTCAACCCTGGCAGTGCACCACACATAAGGTTGGGTACCACCTCTGATACCAAATGTGACAACTGGGTCCCACCCACCAGTTACCCCACAGACATATGGGACCCACCCTATGTCCCACCTATGTGCCCAAATGGGTTGTCTGACTAATAATAGTCCCCACAAGCCAACAAATGTCCTTTCCAGTGTGTTTTTTGTCCTCACTCAGACACACACTTAGAAACATCCCATGAGGTCACCCATCCTGATCACTACTCTAGGATAAGCACACTTTACAATGGAGTTCTAATCATAAAAGCTCCCAAAAAAATGTGCACCTTATTTACATGAGTCATATCATTTAGTAATTTAACAATTTATCTTTCGAGGGTGTTACAATTATAGTTACAATGTATGTATGTTTGGTTTTCCACAAGTTACCTTTCTGAATTATGATTCTATGTGTCCTTAATAAATCTTATCATTTCACAAGGTATGATATGATTGAAAATAATGGTTAAATTGAATTTTGTTTATTTATGGGATAATGTTTTCTTTCCTTATTTTAAAACCCTTACTAAAATTTTTATGCTAATCCCAAGTTTCTGATATGTTTTCAACAGGACATAAATATGAATAGGGTCAACGATGGGATCAAGGAAAAGTCAGGTTGTATAAAACATGGAACTAGGAATGTTACTTTTTAAGAGTTTTTATATTATAAAAAATATGGATACTGAGTAGTAGTGTCTATGTGTAATATTTAAGTTGATATGTAATATTTATGGACTAATTCTCTAAAATGCTTAACCTGAAATGATCCTCACTATGAATTATTCTTTTAACTCAAGATTATGCAATGTTTTATGGCCGGGTCCTTAAATTTGGTATGGTGAAAAATATTCTCTGAGGTAATAGAACATGTTCTCTCTTATAAGGAACATGTGATCAGACCCAGATGAGGGTCGTGATAATGAATAGTTGACATGGTAGTTTACTACTAATGTTTACAGTTAGGAGTAGAAGGTCTGAGGTAATTGGGCCATGAATGTGTGTAGAATAAATGAATTAAGTGAATGTGGTGTCCCTATATATTTTCCTTAGTTCACTTGAGATGGGAAGAGTGTTTTTTTAATTAATTTCCCCAATATTAAATGATTTAATGATTATAGTATTTGATTCATTCATTATAGATAAAATTTAGAGACTTGTGAGCGTATATAGTGAGTAGATTTTATGGATATGTTGAGAGAGTGGACTGGCCTAGTATTACCATGGAAGGAAAGATATTAATTATTCCAACACCATGTTTGATGAATATGTGTTTTATCTTGTGAGGTTTTTGAGGATGTACAGTGATCATAATAATACGTAATGGTTCTATTCATTTTAGTAGTGGTAATGGTTTTAGATATAAAACTGAGATCAATGAGTCTATACATGGTGTCTGGTTTGTGATGAGATCATTGAAGACAATGATGAGAACTAGTGTTATATTTTTACTAAAATAGAGGTTTGTGTGGGAAGGATGGGATCACAGATCTTGGGTATTATCATAATGACAATAGAGCAATAATATTATGATGTTTTAAAAATTGTGTTTAGTATAAGTGGCATTTATAAGGGGTAATCCAAGGTGATGTTTTAGGAGTTTATCCATGGGGTAAACTCATGTGGTTTGACTCTATGTTTTGAGGAAGGTATTACCCTATGTATATGTGATATATATATATATATATCTGTGTGTGTGTGTGTGTGTGTGTGTGTGTGATAACTGTAACATAGGGGTTCAACAGTCGTATTGATATATATGTCATTAGAGTATCATGTCTTGTTACCCTGTTCTGTGTTGGGGAAATGAGCCCAAGTGTGTGTCAATGTTGACTCAAGAACACTAGAAATATATTTTTATTTGGGTAATGATGGAATAATGATTATTTCATAGAGGGATGTGACCTGTTGGATGTATTCATCAATGGTTCTATGAAAAGACACCACCTATTTATATGATATAATTGATTAGGGTGATCTATGTTAGCATGTGAATGATATGGTTGTCCTGGGTAGGGAATGGTTCCCCCAACTAGATGATTTTTCTAACAAAGGCTCTTGGTTAGAAATTCCCCCCGGTTCGTCTATAGATATAGATCCTACAAAATGATGTTGTTCCACAAATGTGATAATCTATTGCTTCTCATTTAGTATGTGGTTTCCACTAGGTGGAATGTTATTCTTAGTGACACCCTATCACTAGGTAAAGAAGGCTTGGTCATTATATAAAGGTATGATAGAAATTTATTAGAAATGATGGTTTATTAATTTATATTAAACTAGTTATTATTCTGCTAGTTCAAATTCATCAAAAGTGCGTGAATTTTTTTAAATATGTATATGTTGAGTACAATATTAGTAGTGGGCCACTGAGTGTTTATTTCTCAACACATGTATGGATACCTCGGTGTACTATTAAAACATTTTTTTCTTAATTCATGTTGATCATGGGGCATTTAGTGGATCAAGAAGAATCCCAATATTTTATTATCAAGCAAGATTAGATCATGAAGTTTTTGACGTTGAGGATTGTGGCATAACTATAAGATATAGGTAGATCCTAGTGTATTATATTTCAATGCTTTATCTATATATATGATCGGACCAGTGGATGATCAGTTGATTTTTACTAGCATGATTATGAGCTTTTTTGTTTTATTTCATTTATTATAATAATAATTTTTAATTTTTGTGTAATCTGGTTTTTATGGATATATTTTTTTATTGTTTTTTCATTGATATGAGAGTGTAGTCACCACATAGATTTACCTTAAAACCTATCCACTTTTTATTATCCTTTTACATACAAGGAGGAACTCTTGAGGCCATGTGACACTCACATTCAGTTAATATAGAGAAAACATGGTTGGGGTGTGACATATCATATAATTATATGCTTTAATGGTCCTCTCAGATTATGCATCATTTTGATAATGATATGAAATGTTAAATCCCATATCTGTTTGTAATTAATATTTATAATAATATATTAATATTATGGTAAATGATTTTCTTGATAAGATATAGTTAACAGGGGAAATCCATAAATCCTTACAATATTTTTTTATATATCTTTTAATGTTAATCATGTGATATATATTCTTTAATATAAATGAAATAATCTATATTCACGTAATGATAAGTTTTCATCCAAATAGTACTATATCGTATAGGTATCATAGGATTCCATACAATGAAAACCCTGGAGATGTTCACCCATTTCCATACAAGTATGGTTAATGGAAAAATCATCATCTTAGACTTCTTTCATTCTTACATAACATGATAGCATTCCAAGAATCATTAATCAAGATCTATGCTCTAAAATATAAATCTTCATGTTTTCTACCCAAAACTGATTCTTGAGGTCTCTATACATATTTTTTCTTCCAAGATGGATAGAGTGTGATATGATATATACATTATCCAATAGTTGTTTGTTCAATTATAGTTTTTATGGAATAAATTTTATTTTCCTGAATATTATAATATCGTCATTTTCATGGTTAACATAATAATATTATGTAACTTTATCAGCAGATCCATATCATATTTATCTGCCTCCATGATTGTTTTATAAGTGGTTGGTTGAGCATTAATTTAGGAAAGATAATATTTTTTCCCTTTCCTTATGATTTTAATGTCTATTTTCTATGAATCTAAGTGTATTGTGTCTCTTTAAATCATCATCATAGATGTGGTAATGAGATAATTACATAATAAAACAACAACCACTTTGTTTTCATTACAAGGGTGGAAATATATTGAGCATACATAGACATTGAACAACTCAAATCATTTCATTTCAATCATGTTCAACTCCTTCCATATGAATATATAATCAAAGATATTTTGGTTATTATATATTTCAAAATTTTCACAATAGAGATAGTTTATCTATATATTCAATAAAAGTATCAACATTTTAGAACTGAATCATGAATTTTGTAAATTTTCACACGAATCATAAATTTACATGAGAAATAAGATACCACCATTCCATTTCCCAAGAGAACACATCTCAATCCATTATTCGATGCATTACTATATATTAATAAAACTCTTCACTAAAGGGTAAATCTAGTATAGGTGAAGTGACAAACCTGCTCATAGACTCTTTAAAAATATCATCATATTCATCTATCTAGAGAAAATTTACTCCCATAAAAGTTAACATGGTTAGTAGATTGGATAGACATGTAGATTTTCATAAAACTAGACAAAAATAACCAACCAATCCAAGAAAATTATGGTTCTTTGTCAAAGTGGTTGATCTATGATATTATTCAATCATATCTATCATATTGTGTTATATAAATATACCCAAAAATTTGATAACATGACCATATATTTATACATTCTGTATCCTTAATTCACAATTTCTAAAATTATAATTCATCTTATCCTTTCTCAATTTTTCCAAATAGTTATTAAATGTTCTTCATGTTATTCTTTACAATTATATTATAAGGTAATAAAATCAATATTGACTATTAGAAATCAATCAAGGTAATATTTAAAGACAATATTAATCATATCCATAAAGACAATACTGGAATGTTTGAGTCTGAATGGAATCACAGTGACTTCATTGTGTCTGTATCTTGTATGGCAATCTATCATAGGTTAATCCTCTCTCTAAATCATTAATTGATGATATCCAAAATAAATATCCATATATGGGATGTATCATTCTTCTCATAGTTAATCAAACAATTCATTAATATAGGGGATGCGATTATGGTTCTTGATAATGATTTTTTATGGTCATTATAATAAATATAGAGATTCAAACATCCATGTTTATTCTTAATAAAGGTATATCATACCACCTATGGTGAAACACTTGGGTTTTTGAAACCCTTATCAACATTATATTGGTGTTGTTTATTTAATTACTCATATTTAATCGATTTTATTTTATATGTAATAATTAATAGATGAATAGCACCATGGATAATATATAATGAAAATTCAACCTCTTCATTTGGGGTATTACCATAGAGGTATTCTAGAAATACATCAACATATTCTAACACAACAGTTTCATATTCAATATCATATTTTCCCTAAATATTTTAGATAAAACCCTATCATTATTATGTTTTAGTATCAATATATTTGAATTAATTTTACTAAGGAGTTCCAAGTTAGCTTTATATTGATAGAAAAATATAGTTTGAACTAATAAATCAAATATGACTTCCCTATACTGAAAATTAATGTGATCTATTCGGACAGATAAGAATTCATGCCTAATATCCCAAAAAAATTCCACTAAAAGAGGTGTATTATAATTTTTATATAGTTTATTCTCAAAATATTCTATTATAGTGGTTTTATAGATTTGGTATGAAATCATAATCACACTAACTGTTTGCACAAAAAACATAAATATTTCTCCATTAGGGGGTTTATTTGATGATTTTATAAAATTTCTAATATATGATGGAGTGGGAGCATCAAAAATCAAATACAAAAATTTTAATTCTAGAGTTGAAGATAATTTAACCTTTAACCACTTCATTTTAAATACCCGCATAATTAGTTATGATTTCATTGGCCTTCCATTTCACACCTAAATTTGGAGGATTCATATATCGATGGACATCCTTACACCTTGGACTAGTTCATTATTTAGCTTAAATCATTTACTCGTTATAATTAAATCATTGCAGGTTGTGTGGTGGATTATTATGATATTTATTTTCATCAATTTCATTGTTTAATCATTTTATATAAAATCAACATTAATAATCTTTATGGGATTCTCTTCCACACCTGATGAATTTCTCTATTTCATTGTGACAATTCCACATTTATTTTACTTATATTATTGTCATATTGAAAGATTTATTTTATTTCCTTTGTGGGGTTTACCATTTGAGTTTCCAAAATACACCGTTTTTCTATTTATGTCCCCAAAACCATAAGAATAAGGGGATAAAATAATCTCTTTTTCTATATTGGGAATACATCAAACAATATATTCATAGCTATAAAATCCTGTTATATAAAATTCATTTTAGTGTTATGTGTTTTTAGACACTAAGTAAGTAGTTAATTCTTTTTCAAGGTCAATTATAAAACTATAATTGTACCAATCATGCATTGTGATGTTTTCCTCTTTGGAGTAATAGATTCATAATCCTATTATTTCTGTTTTTGGAAGTCCATTTTTTATTTTAGTACAAGGAGTTAAAGGAAATTATTTACTCAAGAAGGCTTTATAAACTCCACCCATTCCGCTAAATTGTTTTCCTCCTAAATAGTCATATTATTTTTGAGATTCCATCATTGGTAATCATAACATTAAAAATGAAAATATATAAGAAAATATTTTCATGCTCTAAGCACTAGAGAATATATAATATTTTTTTATTGTGTAGGTCCATTACTTGGAAATATGGGTGTTGTATGACTCACAAAAAGTGGGTGTAAATTGTTTACTACTAAGACTCAATGTATAGTTTTTCTTTATTTTAAATAATAGCGTCTTCAAAATGATTTTTATAATGTTAATAGCTTGAGAGAGTTGGGTGGTCATGGAAATAGGATTTTTTTACTCTAATGAACATCACATTTGGTTTCTCACTATGGAAAAATTTTGGTTTTCCATAAAAAATTGAAGCTCAATTTCTCTTAGTTATAACCATACACTGAAACCAAAAATATTACTATTAACATCAAGAAAAAGCTCAGAGTTTGAAATCATATAATAAAAAATAAATCCCCAATTCACTAAATTATGACACTTTAATTGAAATATAATTCATTTGATCTTCGTCATAAGTCACCTTTTGTTCTATTTAATTTTTTATGGGTTCTACCCATTTATTCTAATCCAAGAAAATAATTAAACCCCACCCCTCTAAAAACAAAGATCAACCGAGAACAACATATATGCATATTACATCATTTTTTATGAATATTTAGTTTATCATGCAATAAATCACTCATTATAACGTAAATGGTTAGTTTATTTGGAGAATAAATACATGATAATATTTTTTTATACACCATCATTAACAAATCCCACAAATAGTATTCTTATATGATTCCCACATATTAATAGCATACAAAATATTCTTTTTCATAACTTGTGGAATGGAAACATAATAAAGTGTGAACTCAAATCACCAGTAAGGGTAAAGATGAGAGAGAAAATATTAATAGTATAATTGATAATAAGATAAAAATGCTTCTATGAGAAAATAATCATGTTGGATGGAAATAACATAAGAAATTTAACCCCAATTAATCATATATAAAAAATTATTATGTATAGAATAAATCTTTTTCAAAACACAAGACATGATAAATTACAGTTTTAAAATATGATTTAATAATAATTTTTTATGAAAACCAAATATAGGAATAAGATAGTGAATATATATACATGTACAAAATATTTATTTTTTATAGGATCACTTATAATACAATTATCAAATTATTTATAGAGTCTGATAGTGGGTAGAGTTTTCTCCCCAATCCATAAAATTCCAACACATGAGATATAATTATTTAAAAAATTAATTAGAGTACAATATAATTTTGAACCCACCAATAACATAGTGGATAGAGTCCCTTAAAGGTGTATATTCACACCTCATTCACATTCATCACATGATATAGTTATTTACCAATTTTTTTAAGGGATATATTATTCAAGTACGACCCATTATATAATAAAAACCATATATATGGATCCCACATTAACATGAAAACCATCATAATACTTTCAAAGATTAAGTTACCTATGGAAAAAAACATGTTCAATGAGATCTTCCGATAATTATTATCATAATACATCTAGAGGAAAATTTGGAAGACATCATTGAATAGTATTTTAAATAAATCATATCAATCATTTAATAATTCTTACATATATAAAAACACTTCTATAATATCATTAAAATTTAATTTAAGAATGTTTAGGAAATAACCTTTAAATTTTTGATTCCTTTTATTTTAAATGAAATTTTTTTGTGAAAAGGGAATAAAATCTTTATTAGAAAAAACATATAGATGTATGTTGAAAAAAATATTTGATAATGTGGGCTGTAAAATGATTCTGAATAGATAATGTTTAGAAATTATTTTCCTTATAAACATTGTAAAGAAGGTAGAATTGGTAGAAATAGACCATATAAAATATTATTTATGAGGATTTTGATCGTTATAAATTGATCGTGGATATGGAAGATGAATTAAATTAATTTACAAGGAATAATGGGTGGACATTAATTGTTCCACGATATGATTTTTTAGTGATTTGAGAAAAATGGGTCATTATAAATAAGAATGATGAATCAGGAAATATAGGTAAAAATAAATTAATATTTGTAATTCAATGATATTATTATGATTAATGTGTTGATTTTGTAGAATCTTATTTACTTGTTCCTATATTAGAACCAATTAGAATATTCTTATCTTATGATTCTCTTCAAGGACTGAAAATTTCTAAAATCGATTTAAAAATCAATTTTTCAAATGATCGTATTTTTAAATATGTATAATTTAAATAACACTCTATATTTGGAAAATAATAATATATTAATTTTTTTAAATAATATAATGTTTTTTATGGTTTTAAACAAAAATCCAATGATTATTATGAAAGAAAAACTCATTTTCTTTTGAAAAAAATTGTGACAAATAATTTTTTATCTGCTGTTATTTATTAAGTAAATTGACAATGATATTTTTATTGTAGAAGTTTATGTTTATGATATTATATTAAAATCTTCAAATGAAAATAAATATAATGATTTGTTTGAAATGATAACTTATGAATTTCATATTTTTATGTTGAGGGAATTTAAATTCATCCTTTTATTTCATTGTATTCCAAACAAATAATTGTATTCATCAAAATCAATCCATGTTTTCTAAATAATTAGTTAAGATATTTAATATAGAATTATATAAATGTGTACATACTCCCATTAGTTCTATTTTTAATCATGGTTTAGTTAAATCTTGTAAAAAATTGGCAGTAAAACCTACAGAGTTATGATTGGACATTTATTATATTTAACTACTTATAGACTAAATTGAATGAATGAAATTTTCATATTTACATGATATAAAAGTGACCCTAATGATATTCATATTATATTTTTTTAAATGGATCATTTTATACATTAAAGGATCTTTGAAGTTTAGTTTTTTTTATCCTTCTAAAAATAACATTCATTTGATAAGATACTCTAATTGTGAATTTGGTGGATGAAATATAAATTAAAGGAGAACATACGGTATTTTACATTTACATAGTAAATCTTTAGTTTCCTAGGATTTAAAGAAAAAATAATCTATTTCTCTTTCAATTATTTAATCTGAATATAGAGCAACTGAAATATGTTAGGCTCAATATTTATGGATTAAGAAATAACCTTTTTATTTTGTATTTCTTTTTTTAAAATATTCCTATCATTAGTGACAAGAATTCTACTATATATAGCTAAAAATTCATTACAACCCTCTAGGATGAATAAAATACATGATAAATTTCATTTTCCATAAGATCACATTTAAAAAGAAAATAAATTATGGAATTTACTTTTACTAAAGATCAAGGTGATGATATATTTTCAAATCCCATAAACATTAATAAGTTTGATAAAATCAATTTTGAACTTGTTATAATGGAGATTTAAAGATTAATTTATACCAAATAAATTTTGGTGGAGGTTGAATATTTTAATATGCTAAAATATTTAGATTTATATGAAATTTATGAAATTTGGAATCAGTATTTCATATTATTATTTCGTAATTTCTGTATATATATGTTTATTATATTTCTATTTTACAACTTATCATACATTCTATATGGTTTTATCTCCCTATTAGATTATTTTTTTTCTTATAATCCTACTTTATAAATGGTTTCTTCTAATTTTTCACAAACAATTAATATTTCAGATGTTTTATAGTGGCTCCCTGACACATGCATTGAAATATGAATTCATAATAATGTTTTAAAAACTATTTACATATTAAAAATAAATTTTTTTTAATAATTCCTTAATTTAAGGGGATTTATATTTTTTGTATCAATTCGTTTAAATATCACACTATATGAAGGCAAATATTTATTAGTGAAACATTATTTTTTTGATAATTTTAAAAAGGGGAGATGTTTTTGATTTTATACTTAGTTTTTTAATTATCCAAATGACGGGGAATTTTTTGGATATCCTTTATCCAATTTATTTTTTGTCAATTAAAAATATAATTTTTGATTTATTTCTATTAATATTCATGAAACATTATATTTTTATTGATTACTATTTCCTAAACATTGATTAGATCATAATATTTATTTTCAATTAATATCATTAAATTTATTTTTTTATTGGTCATGAAATTTTCTACAAGTTTCATATACTTTTTATAGGTCAAATAATTTTTTTCTATCTTAAAATATTATTTTATGTGTTATTTACTATTCCCAGATAGCCAATTTTTCCACATAATGGATTCTCTCAACTATAAAATTTTCAAGAATATGATTCCAAATATATTTCAACAATAACATGGTCTAAATTACTACAAATATGGTTATTGTAGTTTATTTGGAAAAATATAAACATTAACTATATTTAATTAGAAGACATTAAATTATAATTCAACTTTTATCATATACTAAATGAGCATAGAATTTATAGAAACTTTGTCGTTTGAATTCTGTAGTTTTGTACAACAAATATTCTACAATGATTTGATGACAAAATAATATACTAATGTCTTTTTAGGATTATTATTTTTTATATATATTGATAATATTATTATATAAATATATCTCAACTGGAAAAAATGATAAATAAATTATTAAAAAGGTCAGTTTTATGTCTGAAATTTGTTATGTTGGGATATTTTGAAATTCCGGAATCAAATATATAATAATTCACCTATTTTATTAATTTTCTTATTTAAAAATCTTACATAGATTTTTCTCAATGGATTCCCTTATATTGTGTGATATTTCTATTTTGAAAAAAATTAACTATGTGAAAATCCCCTATATGAATTTCCATTTGTTTTTCGGTAAATATCAATGGGTTATTATATAAAATAAAAATAATAGTTATTGTATGTAATACAAGAAATTTCATTTTTTTCATATTTACTATTTACATAATTATTGAATCTTGTTATATAATTAATCATTAATTGTATATAATCCATGCAAGTAGGTTTTATGTTATCTAATGATGAATAAAATATGATTCACAAGGGTTTAAGAGTAAATTTATATTAAAACTAAAATTTCAGTAATTAAAATATTCAAATTTAAACCAGCTGAAATAATAATGGTAGGTATCGATTATTATAAGTATAATAAGGATATTTTATACTTTATATTTACTAAAATTTTATTTTTTCTAAAAAAACACTTTTATATTTTTAATTTTACTATAGGATATCAACATTAACTTATAGAAATATATTTTATCCTTTATCAAATATTTAAATGTGGAATATAATCATGGAAATAAGAAAGGGAAACTTTAAATACGTATATTAAAGATTCATTCAAAATTATTTCATCTAAAAAACTAAAAATGAAAGGGTTATTATATTTGAATGTTGATATGCAAAAATAATCATTATTTATATAGAGATGACAAAACACGTTCATGATAACGAGGTTATGGATATTCTTAAACTGTTCAATAGGATAATTTTTCTACTGACCTAATACTTCTTCTAGATAAGAAAAAATTATTTAGTACTTTAATATGGTATATATTCTTGCTACCTTAACTCTAAAACTATGTACAATTCATATAGTACTATGGTTTTTATTACTTCTCATTCTACATCTATTTGAAATAATAAAAATTTATATATTTCCCAATAAAAGGTAGGATTCTTGGCTGTGACTTGTAAACAAATTTTTTTCATTTGGTTGTGCCACCAAGGAAAAAATGTATACTTTTCGGGTTGTTCATCCAGGTAGAAAAGGAAAGCTCTATTTCGGGTTATCGCTCTATGGAGAAAAAGACGTCATAATTCAGGTGTGACTATAGGGGAAAAATCATTTTATGATTCTATTATATATTTTATAGTGTGTGTTATCAATCTAAGTTCATGATATATGTGACGAGTAAAGTATGTTCATTTTTATCTAAACCACTATAAATGCATATTGTATTTTTTTTATATTGTATTAACTTTTTAACTCTAAGATATCATTTAAATTCATTAATTAAAATTTTAATACCACTTCACCCTCCACCCACTTGTAAATATATCCATCATAAATCTAAGAAAAAAAACATAAACAAAATTGTTCCGAGGATTATGGTAAGAAATATGCTGAAAATAAGGTATTTCATTATTTATAGTATATAAGTCACAATGAAAAATATGTATTATATTTATATTGCTTATAACATTACATAAATTTTAAGTAATATTTCTTTTTAATAAATATTTATTAAATTATTTTCTATAATTTTATAACATAATTTTATTTTATCTAACAATTTTTAGTTATATGTTAAATGAAAATATTAAAATTATAAAATATCAATTTTATTATCCAAGAATTTTTATTTTTTATGAATATTTTAATGAAAATATTATTATATATTTATAAAAATTAGAAACGTTCATTTTCATAAATCGTGGAAAAAATATTTTAAGTTGATATTTTAAAAAATGTGATTCATTTCAAGGAATTAATTTTATATAAAATTAATAGTTTACAACACCTCATGTTTTTAATATTTTAACGTTTGATGATTTTACTATTTTCCAAAAATTAATATGTTTATTTAAAATAGTATAAATTATATTTTAATGTAAATATATTTATTCATTTTTTATATATATATAAAATAATTTTTTTATGTTAAATATATTAAAGTTATAAGTTATTAACTTTAGTTATTTTTTTGAATCAGTATTTAATACAATAAATGTATGAAAATTGTTTAAATTTATGCTTTTCAAAATATTATAACTAAAATAATAATATAACAAATAATATTTTCAATGCATAATGTTAATGATAAAATTTAATATTAAAAATTTATATTATAATTTATATAAAAAATATATATGTTGTGATTGCATTTATAATGTTTATAGAAACCTTGATTATATTGTAATTTTATATAATATAGAAATTATAATTTTTATCATAATTTAAATATTACATAAATAAATAATTATTAAGTCTTTTAAGTAATTAATTATGAATTTTTTTGTAAATAAGAATGTTAATTTTTGAATAATTAATGTATACTATTTTAAAATAAAATTATTTATAAATAAATAAATAAATGTTGGTAAAAATTTGTATTATTGAAATAATTTATTTACAAAAAAACCATAATTATTGGGATAAATATAATTTTGAAACAAATGAGTAAACAAATGTTCATATATGTTTAGATAAAAGTATTATCAAATTTTAGATTTTTTAGAAACCATTAATAAATTTAAATCATGGTTTTGTAAACTAAAATTTCCACTGTGTTATTTGAAAGGGAAACTCCCTTCAATAATTTTTTTTGGGGATAAAGCTTGACCCACAAGGGACAGCTAGCCTGAGTAGATGCATGGTATACTGTGAAGAGTCAGGTGGGCATAACACCCACAAGGTGTGTTTTGCACATTGAGGTGCATGAGGGGTGAAGATTTTTTTCTAGTCCCCATAAGTGTATTTGATGGTGAGTCTAGGTGTAAAACCATATTCCAAGGCTTGAGAATTTATTGACAATGGTAGTTAAATAATGAAGCAATAAACCATCCTTGTTCTTTATATGGTACAAAAAAGCATAATTACTAATCACCCATGTAAAAATTCCTATTTATATCATGGGATTTCAATCGAAATGATCTCAAATGTCTTATAATCCAATGGTTTATCTTCTTCATCTCAAATATTTTCTAATAATGGATCCCATTTTCATCACCACATTCTTCCACATGTATGATCTCTTCATCATTCCTATTGATGTTAACTTTATCCTCTTCCAACCTATATAATTAGAAGGTGGCCCAACATAATGTAACTCCTACCAATAGTATAGACCCCTAACATGCATATCACAAGACCCTTGAACTTCCAAACTTGTACAATGGACCCTTCATATATCCTCGCCAAATATGAACAAAAAACTCCATTATCATAAAGAAATATTAAAAATCCTCCTAAGGAAGCTTTGAGTGGCAGAAAAGAAATATAAATCCATATATATATATGATAAAATTTAAATTCAATATATATATATATAATTTTTGAAAATAAATATTGATATTTATATCTCAACATACTCTACAAGACAATATCTCATACCTCACATAAAATCCTTTACATTATTAGGAATACTGTTTTATTTTCAATGGTGTTTATTTCTATTTTGCAGAACCCTCCTTGAAGCTTTAGTAATACATATTCAGAAACATAATAGAACATATATATATATATACTTATCTCTATCTGCATATCTTTGTGTGTGTACTCATACTCCATCCTTAATCATTAGAAACCACTTTCTCAGCTCCCTCCTTCTTATTTGTTTTGTACCACATTTCCATGCTTCAGTAATAGACTTTTTATAGGACTATTTGGTCTAAATATCAAATAATAGATAAATTACATTTCATAAAAACAATATTTTTATAAGAGAAGTTATATTTTTAAAGATATATTTTCTAAGGGTTATTTATTTTAAATATTTAAATTTATGGTTTTTAGAAATCTTTTTTATATAAATGTGTTATCTTAAATTCTATTTTCAAAATACCCTTATTTATAATATTTTTAAAATAAAAACAAAATTTTATAATGTTATACAATATTTGAAAACCCATAAATGTAAGGGAAATTATAATTTCAAATTTTTAGAACTGTATTTATTTTCAATAATTTTATATAATGGAATAGTATTTTAAAATTTCTGTTATTTTATATAAAATATTTTATATTTCCAATATTATTTTTAAGGGAATTTTATTTTATCAATTATATTAATTTATTTTTTGAACCCTTTTCTTTGTAAGGGAGTATTTTTTATGAGATTATTACTTCAAGTAATACCATCATTTTATGCATATTTTGATTTTGTTTAATAAATTATATATAAGGTAAATTTTTATTCTCAACCCCTTAATTTAATGATTAAGTAAGTGCTTTCAAATTGGATATTTTACATCATGAACTCAAGGGTGAAATTAAATAGATAATTTTTATGATTTTTTATTGTATATAAATAATGTTAAATACAACATAAATTTAATTTTATTATGCTCATATTTTTTATGAAATGTAATTTTAGTCAAATTTATATTAATCAGGTTGGTAGATATGGACAAACAATATTAATGATATTAATATTCTGAAATTTTTCTACAAAAACATATAACTCTGTTTTATGCCTTATCATTATCTACAATTGTAGTATTTATTATAAATGATGTATTTTTTAAAGACATTATTTTTTTCATAATTAGTATCATTTATTAAATATTTATTCTAAATTATTTTCTCTTTGAAAATAATCTACACAGTTTCAAAAAGGTTGTTTTGGTGGAAATAAATGATAAAACTAAGCCTAAAAAATTTATCAAACAGGATACTCAGGTAATGAATGTGATTATAAGGAATGGGAAGTGATCCCATATTCTAAATTGGACATTTTCCAAAATTTGAAATTGTCAGTTGACTAGTGGAATTAGAAATATTTTTTCAAGTAAATTTTCATTCCATAAAATGATATTACTTGAAAAGAAATGTTTTTAAACCAATATGGAGATATCCAAGTATGTTTCAATGGAGTTTATTTATTAAAATTATATTCATGTTTCAATGTGATATATATTTTCATTGGTTTATGAAACCTAATTTATAATGTTATATATTCATAAAAACGATGATTTATAAATTTTAAATGTTTTTATCAAATGTTTTAAATTTATAGAAAATAAATTTTTTTTCAAAAGTATTATTATATAAAATATATAATAGGATTTTGACTAGTTTTATAAACCCTTACTGGGTAATTTTATGCCCAACCTATGTTTTTAAATGTTTTTTACAAGCCCTTATTAAGTTTCAATGGAATTGGGCTTCCATTAAGTAGTTAGTGTGAGTGATTCCAAATTGATATTTTCTATAAATTATTTAAACTATGATATACTGTAAGAACTTTCTCTAATCCTACCAATCCTAGATAGGAACGGTTCCCAGTTTTCATACAGAATTTTTTTTTGCAATTAATTTTTATAAGAAAATATACATCATGTTTTTTCATTGGATCCAAAAGTGCGTGTCTCAAGATTCTAAAGTTGGTTCAGAAGAATGGATTAGAAACTTGTCAAGATTTGGATGGTTTTGTTTTTAGATAACATAAGAGTTATAGATTTTTGGTTGAGGGTCAAAGTAATTAAATAAATATTAAGATTATAAAATTTTAGAAATTCTAGTTTTCAATATTCTGAAAATAGAACTTCAGAATTACCATATGTATGATGAAATAATTTTGATGGTGCAATTCATTTTAGGGGGACAAATATAACATCCCAATAATTTTTTACATCGGTTTTATTTTAGTATTTTTTTATAAAATGATTTTATTTTTAATTTCTATTGAGTTATTTTATTTTTTATAAATAATTTTGGGTTATTTATTATGTTAAAATATTCATATTATAAAATATTAATTTTATTTTCCAAAAATTAGTATTTTTGGAATATTTTATTATATATATTTCTATATAATTATAATATTTAAAAAAATTTATTTTAAATAAATTAATAAAAATATATTGTATAATTAAATTTAAATATATACAATTTAGTTCATATTAGATCTTTTATAAAAAAATTATAGTTTTCAAGGCCTCGTGGTTTTGATTCTATATGTTTTGAATATGTTACTATTTTTTCATAAAATGTTTTTTTAATAAACAAAATTTAAATTCCATTTTAATGTAAATATATTTATTTATTATGTTAACATTCAATAATATATTTTTCTAAAAATGTTAAAAAAATTAATGTTGTAACAGAAATAATTTTATATTTTTTATTAAAACATTTTTAATATTACCATTTTAATATAACTGTATTAATTTTTGCTTTCTAAAATATTATTACCATGGAACTAATATTATATATAAAATTTATAAGGTACAAGGTTAATGATCACATGTAATATTTATTATTTATGTTATACATTACAATAAACAATTTATATAAGCTCTAATTTAATTTTGAATGTTTGCAAAAACAGTAGTTAGAATGTAGTTTTTAATAAAACAAAAAAGAGTAATATTTATCATAATTTCCTTAGTACGTTTATAAATAATTTTAAGTAACTTTATGTAGTTAATTGTTTAATTTTGGATTCTAAATAAGTATTTTAATAATAAAATAATACCCTTAAATTAATATTTCAACAAAGTTTTTTTAAATAATTCAAAAACAATGTTTAATAATGTATCTATACTAAAATATTAATTTTAGAAAGTAAACCAAAAGTAATATAATAAATATAATTTTGAAAAAAAATTAACATATATATTTTATGATTTATGGAATATTATGTTTAGATATATTTTAGAACATTATGATATTTAATACATAATTATATAAAAAAATATATATGTTATCCAACATGTCGAAAGGGAAAATACATTCTACACATTTTTATGAAGGAAAATCCTGTCCCAATGGCGGAGGGAAAGCCCATGTAGTTTCATGATAGTGTGAAAAGATAATTGTGTATATAGTTCTTGTAAGGTTTGTGGCGAAATAAGAGGAACACAATGGGATGGGCGTGTTGGACCATCTTTATATGAGTGTGTGAAGGTGTGTCTGGGTTCCGACCCAAGTGCCTCTGCTCATGCATTTACCATTAGTAGTTGTTACATAATGATGAACTAAACCATTCATGTTTTTTTAACAATGATGGTGGAGCATGGTAACTATTCTCCCATATAAAATGGTCACTTATATCATGGTCATTCAATTATAATGACCTCAAACATTTGATCATACCACGTTTCTTCTTATTTGTTATTGAAATTGTAAGACCCTCGATGTCATTTTCTTCTCCTCATTCCTCCGCACATCATACCACATTATATACCCTATCAATGCTAGTGGTATACTATTCTAACATACCAATTTCATATGTGGACCTACACGATATACAACCAATAGCCATTATCTTCCCCATTGAAGACAATCATAGTACATCAAAACCTTCGAATAAATAGAATTTACACTTCATCAATCATCACACATAGGTAATATTTTACAATATTGTCAACAAGAATGATTCTAAATCCACCTAGTGATGGTTAACAAGGATGAAATTAAATATAATTTAACATATAAATATATATTATGAAATATAGATTCATGAAATATATATATATATATATATATATATGTTAATCAGAATAATGATATTGATGTCCAATTTTCTCCACAAACAAAATGCTCGGTTCCCAAATTGAATCTTATAGACCATTAGTTATACAATTTTAGTCTCAATAAATGTTCACTTCAATTTTGTTGAACATTACTTTTTTTATTTATCTATGAAATTTTAAATAGGCATACACGTATAGATATGTGTTTGTTTGTGCATGTGTGTCTGTGTACCCAAAACCCTATTAACTTGTTGGAAACCCCAATCCATGGTCCCTCCTTTCTTTACACCATCATTTTCACGCTTTGGTAGTAGCCTCGCCGTAGCACATTTTTGTATAAATATCATTCAAGGAAAAGATATTATCAAAAAAAAACTTTTTTCCAAACAAATGATATTTTCAATATAAATTTGTGTATTGGTGGTTTCATTTAAATCATTAGTCTTATGGTTTTATATACCCTTTTATTAAATAAGGGAGTTATTTTGGATTTTATTTTTTAAAAAAAATCAATTTTTCTTCATTTCCTTAGAAATGAAAAATGTTTATGTTTTTTATTTGAATCCCCTTTAATTAATGGTTATTTTTAATTTCAATTTTTTCATATCCTATTTTTTTCTACGATTTAAATGATGGGGATTTTTTTAAAAAAATTATTATTTATTTATTTAGCGATTTTATATTTCCAAAAATATATTTAAGTAAATTTTATTTTGTCACCTATATGAATTTATTTTCTTAAAACATTATTTGAAAGGGATTATCTTCATAATAAATTATATTTTCAAGAAAAATAAACATTTTATTTATATTTTTATTTTTAAAAGAAATATGTAAGGGTAATTTTTATTTTGAAACCATTAATTTTCAAATTATATAATTCCTTTCAAGAATGGTATTTTACTTCCTTAATTAAATGTTGGATATAAAATGATATGGTCTATCATTTTATATTATTCTACCTAAATAAATATATATACAAATTAAAATAGATTTTATAGACATCATTTTTGTGTATGAAATTTCATTTCAGTCAAATGGATGGTAATATTGTTTTAAATATGGCCATACTATATTAAATAATCTGAAAATTCATAATTCATTTATACAAAACATATTCATATGTTATATTCCTTATAATACTCTATAATTTTATTATTGATTGTGAAAGATGAATTTATTTAAAAAATAATATTTTTCCTTATAAATAATTTTTTTTGATGATATGTTAATATAACATTATTTTCTCATTAAAAAAATTTGTTTAGTTTGTAAAAGATAATTTGGAGGAAATAACATTAGAATAGGAACCCCTATTTTTTTAAATAACATGAAACTTGTGTTTGATATTTTAATGTTATAAATGGGGAGTGAACCCATGGCCACATGTTGATGTTGTAAAACAATTAATACTACATGTTGCCTTGTTAATTTTGTAGTGGTTTCGAAGAATTGTTTCATTACAAAAAAGTTATTATATTCAGAATTTTAAAAAAAAAATACATTTATTTTTTTAGAATTATTATGTTTTTAAATTAAATTGTGTTTTCAAAACAATATATATTTTAAATGGTTCTTGAAATGTATTTTATGTGGTTATATATTTTAAAAAAACAAGAATAATTTTTTTAAATTTATTTATTATATTTGTTATATTTGGTATAAAATAGATAATTCAAGATAATTTTTATAAAAAATATTGAAAAGTGAATTAATTTCTTTTAGAACATATTAATAGGTAATTTTATTCTCTCTATATAGTTCAAAATGTTTTTCACAACTTGATTAATGTTTTCAATGTATTTAGTCTTCATTTAAATATATAGGTTGAGTGAATCAAAATAGTTGTTTAATTTATAAATTGTGTCAAATATGACATATTATAAGTGATATTCATAATCCCTCCAAACATATACCAGAAAATATAAATTTCTATGTATACAACTATATGTTTTTCTAATACATTTTTTAAAAAATAAAAACTATGATTTTTCATCGGATTCAGAATTGTGGGTCTAAGGATTTTATATTGCGGGTATCATTAAAGATTTAGGTATATAATAGAGAATTGTTGGTTTAGTATAAAACATTTAAATATATTTAGGTTGAGTTGGAGGAAATTATTTTGGGGGATTCAACCGAATCAAAAAATACAACCTAATAAAGTCATTTTGAATATTGAAAATAGATTCCGAAAACTACAAGTTTTTTTTAAAATATGGGATCATTATAGAAATAATTCTAAAGTATGTTCGGTCATGTTTCTATGTAAAAATATTGTTTGAAATAATTCTAAAAAAACAAATGAATTGGATGAAAATGTAAAGGAAAAGGAATTTGTAGTTCAGTATTCTCTAAATTCTGTAAAAGGAGAAGGACATTTTATTTTTTATAATATGTGTTCTTTATGTATGAATGTATATTTGACATTTCTGAAGAATGTTAATGAATGAAATAAAGGGATAGTGGGATTTGGAAATGATTATTACATCAAAATAAAAGCTGTTGGTTCTTCTATCGTTGGAAAATAATAGTTTATATTCAAAATGGAATTATTTGTTGATGGAATGAAACATGATTTGTTCAGTGTTTGACCATTATTTTATAATGGAAATTATTATTATATTAAATGATATGTTTTTATTTTCAAAATCATTAATCGTTCGAATGTTCTTTCAAGAGGAAAATGAACCAATGTAAATGTATTTCATGTTAGTGATGTATAGAGTTCATATTATCTGAGAATGATGAAAGAAAATAAATTATGGAATAAGAGTTTGGTAAATATATTCTATAAGAATATGAGAAAGATAATAAAGTAATAATGTATTCATGATATTATTAACATGATAAGAAGAACATATTAGTGTTTTTTTCTATGACATAATGCATAGGATAGAAAATTATCTCATAAGAATATTGAGATTCATTCAAAACGTCACATTGAGATTATATATTCTATTATATATTATCCCAGTCTATGAAATCAATAAATTGATATAATTAATTTATTTCCTTTCATGATGATTTTAGCAACAATACATGTATCAGGTTTTTAAAAAATTTTCCATAAGCTATCAAAGTGTTTATGATTTTCCATAGATGCTCTAGGAAAAAATTTGTAAATTATGTAAAAAATATTCCAACTGATAATGATATAGAATAAGTTAATTTAATATTTATAAATTATCAATGAAAAAAATCATTTGTTATTAGTTACATTAACCATACAAACATTAAATTATGGTGTTATTGAATTTATAAATATAATTTTAATTTAGATAGAAAGGACTATGTTAATTCAATATAAAAATTTATATAATTTAGAGAAAACCAGTTGAATTAAGAAGTTTGTATTAAGAATCGGTGTTTCTAAATGATATACTATAATATGTATTTTTATGATACAATTTATAAATAAACCCCATGTTTTAAAAACCTAATGGGTTTTAAGTCCTTATGTTATGCAATTAAAAGATGAAAATGTTGGTAAGTTTCATCATAGAGGTGTTTGTATAATCATTCCTGGATACCCTCTTAATATTAGATGATATAGGTATTAAAATAAAAAAAATAAGAATTATAATTAATTCTATACATGTGAATATTCTAGAATAGTCTGATAAATAATTTTTGTATAAAATTATATATATTTAAGAAAGGAAAGATGACGGGGTTATTTATAAACCCTGTGAAATATTTATTTAATGATGTAATAATATTTAAGCCTAGAAGATTTATGATTCTAACTTAGGTATCTAAAATGATGAAGAAAAGTTATGTTCATCACATCCAAGTATAATGGAAAATGTGGATGCCCTAACCATCTTTGCATATCATGGAAAATAATTTCAAACTATAATAACATAGAGGTTATTATCACATTATTCATTATATTCATAGGATTATCGAAAATTTGATAAATATAATTAGAAACACAATGATTGGATTGATATTAAGAAAGAAAATCTAGATTAGATTGATAAAAATGATAAATTATAACATACACTGATACTATAAAATAATAATTTGATTAGAAAAATTTTCTTTCCAATAAATTTGAATGTGGATGGTGATGTTATAAGAATCAAGATGTGATGGGTTTGTAATGGTTACATGAAAATTGAATTCATTAATATTCATGAAACATTTTCTCTATAATAATGTTTTGAAACTATGATAATACATCTTGTTATCATTGTACAATAAAGATATTAGAACATGAAGATTGATTTCAATAATGATGTTATTAATAGAGATATCAAAGAAGAAGTTTATATTGAGAAATCATATTTCTTTATGCATAGTAATATTTGAATCTATATTTTTAATTTTATGTGGGATTTGTATGGGTTGAATCGAGATTAGAGGTCTTGGAATTATAAACTATATAATTTTTTATAGATGTTACATTTCAAAAAAGGATGAGGTGATAGTAATATATATATAAAATATAGCAAAGTGGCTTCCATTATATTGATTTTCAATGTTAATGACATTGTATTAGTAGGAAATGATGAAGAAACAAGTGGGATTTTTCCTAATGAGATGAAGAAATTATTTATAATATCCATGTTATGCAAAATGAAATATATTATTGTCTTACAAATTTCCCAAAATATAAGTACATATTTTTATACCAATAGAATTATACAATGAACTACTAAAAAATTACTATATAAATGTTTCAATGCATGTTTCTGTAGCTATTTTAGTGGGAAATGTTTTCTCAAATTATGGGTAATGAAAGGAGGTTGATCATATAGTGTTTTTAATGTTGGTTAGAGGATTGTTATATCTTACATATTAATTTTATGCTTAGTATATATTAATATATTATGGGACATGTATCAATGTAATCTAAAGAAATATCATCTTATGGTTATAAAAATAATTCCATGATATTTCAATGGAATAAGTTATTCTGGAATATAATATGAGAACTCCAAAAATATTTATTCGTTTGGTTATATAGATATAGATTTCTCGGGCTGTATTGATGATTAAAAATATACATCTAGCAGGGATTTCTTCTTTTAGGAAATATGTGTTATTTGGTACACAAAGTAGAAAAATTCAGTTATGATCGGAAATTTATAATCTAAATTTTTAAATGAAACTCAACATCACATCTAATGTTGATGAATAATTATCCAGAATACATCTTAGTTGATGTTATATATCCCTTGATATTGGGCTTTCATAATCAATGTACTATAAATTTCACTATAAATTTAGAAAAACATTCCCATTATAAGCACGTTTATATTAAATTTCACTTCATCAAAGATAATATGAAAATAAATGATCTAAATTCGGGTTTTGTTCCTATATTAAAGTAAGATGCTGATATCTTAAGCAAACTATTTTTAAAGGAAACATTTCATAAATCGAGGTTGATCATTGGAATACAACCACAATCTCTTAAAAGATAAGGTATATGGTATTATACCCTCTCAATTATCTTATATTTGGATAGTGTTATGAGATGGATAAAAAATATGTAACATAAATCAATTTATTAGTATATAATTTACATTTCAAGGGAGATAATATATTTAGGGAGATTTTTTAATATATATAAGATGTGATTTTAGCACGAGTGAAAAAAATTTATAGTGCATGAAGTGGATGATAAAAGTTATTCCTAAAGGAAATTGATAAAGGTTCAAGGGGAAAATTTTATTTAAAATAATTATGAAATGTTTCAAAATCTAAAAATTTGGAAAATATGGTATTTTTATTTCATGATTCATGTTTTCGACACGAATTTCAGCCACACAAGTTTAAATTAATGAATTAGTGATCCATTTCTTGTGTTACAAAGTATCATTAAATTGTGTTCTTTTGTTTACAATAAAATTTAATTGGGGGATTATTGAGGTTAATAGGTTTTAGGTTTGTTTTGATTAAGATGGAGGTTTTAAAAAAAGGTTGTTCTAGGTATAATAATGTTTTCTATGAGTGTTGTCTTTTGATTTTCAATTTAAATAAAAGAAAAAAATTCAAAAAAAAAATCACATAACATTGTTTAGTTACAAACCTGATCGGATTCATCCCAATGGATCAAGGATATCAAAAAGAGATGATTGGTCTAAGAACATTAGTTAGAGTGTGTCAAATGATGTTTATCCAAAGATTCATACAATTTATATAAGATAAAATGTTTGATGATGTGAAATGAAACATTTATTTACTATTCTTAAATCTCATAACAGCTTGAATACAAAAATTTATCATGATCCAAGAGTGTTTCAAAAGAGATATATTGTGGTTAATGTGTAAATAGTTCATGATTTGATGTTTTTGGAAGAACAATAATTATATTTGTTGGGACAATATTTTTACTAAACAAAAAATCAATGTTCAATGGTTGTGATGATATGATGTTGTGATTTTCTAAAGCATTATCTTTCAAAAAATTATCAAATCAGTAAATCAATGTTTGAATGTTTAATGATTTTAGTCTCCAACTGATTATTTTTGGATAAGACAAATATTTTAATGAATTCTAACATATAATATTATATGACGATCTTGATTTGAATCAATAATGAAAGGGTTGTAAATGTAATGTCGATAAAACAATTATAAGTTTATTAGATAGAATGTTTTGAATAATATCATCATTTAGGGAATCTAAAACTCATTAGATCAAATGAATAAGAATTTTTTTAAAAATTCATCAAATTGAGGATTTTTTATGCAATATGATTATAAAGGTTAGTTTGATGTAGCTCTATTATGTTAGTTGTTCCCTAATGTGGTTTATCAGACGAAGGATTACTAGATAAGGAAATTATCAAATAGTTTTAAATAATATAATTTCAAAAAGGAGGAATCTTGTGAAAGAGTTCAAGGTTTTCCTATAATGTTATGAGGATATACTGGATAATTTTTTAACATATAAAATGGTTGTAAATAAGTTCTACCAAAGGGATGGTTCAATGATCTTTATGATGTTTTCATGATATCTCTAAATATGATGATATTGATATGGATATTTAGTGTTTAAATATTTATGAATTAATTAAGATGATTCTATATATGTTTTTATGAAGGTTTGAGTATTTTTTTTCAAATTCCTAGTCTTATGTAATGATCACAATGTATATAGGATTTCAATGTGGTCTAGGGAGGGAAGTCTCTATGTTTGAATGTTGGATCCCACAAAATGAGCATAAAAATCTCAAAAATGATGAAATAAATTTTTATGTGTATTAGTTTCCATGCAAAGAAAATGAAGAGGATGGTGGGCATGATCATGATGAATGTGTGAACCTCTAGGATACATGTGATCACATGACCTACATAAGGTCATATAGATGGTCCAAAATTTCACACATCCTGCCGAAGATCCCATGAAGTCATTTTTAAAATGTATCCTTGTTTTTTTGTGGAGTTTTACTAGACACACCGTGATAATTCGGTGGAATAAAAACAAGAATTCCCATGTCACAAAAATAGTCAAGAATCATGCCCTTAATAAACTGTCCAAAACCCTTGGAAAATAGGGTAAATATCCATAAGGCTGGAGCCTATTGCGATCCTAAATATCACACAATGCCTTACCAGTAAGTATATTTATTTTATCTAACAACACTCATACAAACTTTGATATCCAAAAACATTTTAAAATAAGCAAATGAAATAAAAAGGGAAAATACTAGACTCCTATGTAGTCCAAAATCTCACACAACAGACTAATGTAGTGGACACGACACTACATAAGCCCCAATGATATATCTGCATGCTCGCACAAGATCTCTCTAGTATGTCAGGCTCAGAATGATAAAGGATTCGAAAATTTCCATGATGTCTCAATACCCCCTGGCTCCAAAAAATAATCCAAATGGTTTACGCATGTAGTGATCATGCATCACCACAAGAACTTTTTCTGGTCACGCGACACATCACCAATGGGCAGAGTGATTTTCTTTGACAATACATAAGAAAATTTTTAAAACACAAAGTCCATTTCAAGTAAACAAGAAAATAAAAATGTATAAAGGTGTTAGCCTCTTGCAGTCATAAAGATCATGAGATGCACCCACATGGACTCGATTATTTATGATGTTGTCGAGCATGTCAAATTAGTTGTTAAATATTTACTAAAATTTATATTGTATAACATGAACATTAGTTTGTCTCTCAACGGATCCTTAGATCCTTAATTAAAAATATTTTTTTGATTCTTATAATTAATGGTGAATTTGATTTTTCAAGACATGGGGTTTGATGATTAAATATGACAATAGAAAAAGGAAAGAGAAAAAAAAGTAGAAATGAACAACATTAAATAAGCGTGATCAACCCAGGGGAAAATCATGATGCTCATTCTTCATCACTTCAATATAATGGGTTATGAGATTTTAATCCAAGACATATAACACTTATAACTAGAATATTAGTAATTTTAGACTAGGAAGCCTCCTAGGGTTCATTTGAAAACAAAAAATGATTCCCAAGTTACTAATGATGATTGGGTGATTTGTGTTCAAATTCATAAATGAGACTCAACAAAGAACCACATAAATATCTTGATGTACTATCCATTATATAATTTTATTTCTTTTTAATTTCCATGAGAAGAATTTAAATTTCAATAGAAGTGTTAATTTGAGTTCAATTGACAAATATAAACCGTACTAACACATCATTTTAAAGTTTGAAGAAAAAGGGAAGAATGGTGTGTAAAATATCAAATGAAAGGCTACCCCAAAACTTGATCATCTGAGTTTAGCATGACATTCCCAAATTGAAATCAAAAAAATAAGAATATAAAGATATAAATAAAAACATTAAAATCTACAATTAAAAGACAATTAAAATATTGGGATCATCAAGCCTAGGATTTACAACATGTTCTTACACGGGTGATCCTGAGGAGTTTGGAACTCCATGGGAAGGGAGGAAGACAATGATTTTGAAGTATCACTTCACATGGCCTCCAAACATATATAAATTAGTAGACGACTCCATTCGGACCCTAAAATGGTAGTGCCTTGCCTCCTGGTTGAACTCACAAATGAGGATTCAAAGGTATCATTGTATTGTCTATGTGAACGGTAGTTTTGGGAACTCATAGTGTGTAATACTATTTGTCCCATTGTTTTTGACCTTCAAAAGGACTTTTCTCTCATTTTAGAAAACTAGAAAGGTATATCCTAACCTCTTAAATATCTCCGAAAAATATTTTTCACCATTTATAAATTTAATTCTCATGATATTTACATAATATATAACACAACATTTGACATTGTTCATATTTGATTCCATGTACAAATCAATTCGTATAGGCCTCGTAGTGGAAAAATGTGGCCTCAGTTCCTTCATGTGAAGTGTATTTAATTAAAAATTGGACATTCCCATAAAATTCAATCCCATTTGGATTCACGCATTAATAAAAGTTTGTGGTTTATTCCATTTATGTTCTTATTTCCTATGTAGTTCGACCCATTTTTCTCGTAATTCATCATGGGCCCTCTAAAGCACCTTCAAATGCAATGTAATTATCCTAAAAAGTATCATTTTCATTTTTAACAGTTTTATACACAAAATAATTTTATCAAGCATGAAGTGAAACTATTTATTATACTTTAAATTTTCAATACATAACCATTTTAATACATTGGTATTCAGGTGAAATAAAACAGTGAATCGTTCTAAGATAACTCCCCCACACCTAAACATTTACTCCTGTATGAAAAGTATTATATCCTAATCAGTTATACTTTCTAAATAATGGGTGAGAAAACATCTTAGATTCTTGTAAAATTAAATTCATAATGTCTTGTTTATGAAATTAATATTCTTATCATTTTTCTTCTCTCACGTTAGAATTTTTTCAACATCATTTCTTCACCCAAGAAAAAACTCATAACCTAAATCACATATAAATTTTCCATCATCACACATGGAAAATATGAAAGTGGATTAATTCTATTTATCTATAGTTCATGTGATATTACCACATTCATTCAATGAGTCCATGTTCTCTACAAGTAGAAACTAGACTGCTTATCAAATAGACTTCCAACATGTTTTCATGTGATTCAACGGTTAGTAGGATTAAATGTTTAAAAATATGACGTAGAGGAGGAGTGTTTAATCTCTTATGTAGAAAACATTTCAAAATTTAGAGTGTGTTCAAAATGAATGTTCAAACTCAATTCCATAAAATGTTTATCACTTTTAACTATTTACATTGTCTTTTTATGGGGGTCACAACTAATCAGTGAATAGTAATGAATGACTTTCCTCTTTTATCCTTTTCCCCCCTTTTGTTTTTTTTCAATTTATAGAACTATATTTTCTATAATTTTCATCGGAGATAAAGAGGTAATAAATTTTAAAACAATGGTAGAATATGGATTGTGGTCTCACTACCCATGGAAAATGTAGGCACCTAATCTATCAACCCATAACAATGATTAATTCATGATAATTCTCAGGGAACACCCTCACCCCCATAAACGATTAATTTAAAACATGAATTTACACAGGATATGGGTAGGTTGGGATAAATTTTCATGTAATCTGGCTACCTAATAAGAATTTCATTGTGTCTATAGATTAAGAAGGGTCAAATGTCAAGGTGAAAAAATAGAAGTTATTTGTAAAAAGGTATTTTCATTTAATGATTGCCTATATCATGATTGTATAATACTCAAATATTATATGTTTAAATAGAATCAAGGAATTTTCTAGTTTCTCTACATGACCCAAGACTTCGTAAAAGTAATTAAAAAGAAGAATATTCAATAAAGGGAATAAAATATCTCACAGGTAAGGAAATAAAATATTGTTCAGTTTTAAAAATGCATGGATTTATAAAATCAAATAAACGCATAATAATGATTTGAAAATAAAAACAATAGAAAAATATTACATATCAACATTAATTTGTAATTGTTTTAAAAAACGATCATATTTCCCACAAATTCTTTTCTTGGATGAAAAATTATTTTAGATATTTTAATCAAGATTAGTTTTTATCTGAAAACAAAATAAAAGGATATCAAAAAGGAAAATGAATTTTTTTGTTTATTTTTTAATCCTAAATATGACATGTAACCCAACCCAACACATAAAAATAACATTTTTCTTAAATCATGTATTTTAAAATAATAGGCTTCTATATAAAGGTAGGGAGAAGGAATAACCTACTAGGTGGTGTCAATTATTGAATCCATTAGTTGGATTTTATAAATGAGATTATTTGGAAAATACTTTTAGAAGTGTTTTATCCTCTACCCATTGACAGTAAACCTATATCCACTCATCTCCTATAAAACTTTTATAACACCAAAAGTGATAACACGAGTACAAATATAATGATTGATCTATCAAGAATGATGATTACCTAGGTTGAGATTTAAACTATAATTATAAATGAGGACCTTCTAAAAATTATAAAACATCAATCGATGAATCATAACATCATGTATTTCCATTGTTTTCTATTTATATATTGTTGATTTCTCATATGTATCAAATCAAATTTCTCCATATTTAGGAATCATTAACATTTTATTATCACCTATATCTAAGAGATTCTTATTATATTGTTTCATAGCCCAATATGTTTGGTTATCTACCTTCATCAGGAGGTAAAAATAATATCTAAACACTATCTTATATTGTGAAATTCTGACTGATGTTTTAAATTTTTTATAGAACACCCTATGTGCATCATCCATGTGTAAACTCCAATCTTTCCTATTCGGGGGTATCATTTTTCCAAGATTCTATTAACTTACCTATATGATATTTTCCATGCCTATATATTTGGGGGTGATCTGTTGTGGATTTTTTATGAACAACCCCATACTTATGCAGTATTTTTTCATATTATTTTTGAAAAAATGTGAACCCTGGTCACTAATGATGAATCATTGTGGTGCAAACCAACTAACAATATGATATCTCACAAAATAAAAAATGACTCAATAGTCAATAGTCCTAGTAGCATTTCCTTATAACAATTTAGATACATCATCAATATCCAATTATATATACACAAAGAAAAATGAATTTTTAAAATTCCCTATGAGGCCCATGATCTATGCATCGAATATCTCAAAAAATAAAAAAGGGTATTTGGGGCATTTCATTTATCTTGGATATATTCCATGAGAATAGAAATCAATTACAAGACATGTAAAACTGATGGGAATCCCTATAAATTTTTTTCTAATAAATACATGATTTAAGGACCTCTGGAGCTATATGTTGAGAGACAATGTGGTAGTCACAAGCCAAATTGTGGCGGGAGGTCAAAGTATTGGTGAAGTCATGGTCTAGGAGACATCAGAAAACAACTTGGTGACTACAAATTCAACACAAGTATGGGTAATCCCAAATGTTCCATATTTAATCATTAATAAGTCTATAGTATTTTGGAGTGCTAAAATTAGGGAGGACATATGATGTTTCTAAGAAATTCAAAAAGACAGCGTACTCGGTGGTAAGTTCCATAACATCACAAAGATTCTCATGAATAAATAATTCTCCAATGGGGACGGATGATACTAGATTATGGTCCAATGGTGGGTAAATCCTTCTAATTTGGTAGACTACCACATTTTCCCCACCACTCGTATCTCTAATCTCATGGTCAAACTCTTCGAGGAGGAGCATCCACCGAATGAGGTGGCGATTTTCTTTAGGTTACATTAGAAGGAAACAAAGTGAAACAAGACCAGAAAAGACAATTATTTTGGACCAAATAATATATGAATAGAATTTTTCCATGGAGAGCACAATAAAAATACGTTTTTTAGTGGTTGTGATATTATCCTTGAAGAAATAATGTATGCAGCAAAATCCCCAAAATGGTTTTTTTTTAAAATTCATCGATGAATGACATGTTCTTGATGAAATCGATGAATAGATTCTAGATTTCATCCTCAAGATCACACATGAAAGGAGTTTATCAAAAAATTAAACCGTAAAATAACTAGATTAAATTTTAATCAATGATCAATGTTTTTATGTCATTATTTAATGATTCTTAATGAAACTGAAGATTAATTCCTCTATATTGAACACATGGACTTCTAGATATTGTGGGAGCATCATTTTTCAATATCCAGGTACTAGCATGGAGATATAATGATGCCTTCAACATTGTGACGATCACCGCATCACTCTGCTTTCGATATATTTAGAGATATCATGATTCATGAACCATAGATCTATATCCCCTCTCTCTAGGACATGGGAGAGATAACAAGGGAGAGAGAGTATATTAATAGTACATGGAAAACTCTTATCCAACTCTATTTATATAGTGTGAAGTAAATATCATGTATAGCCACCCAACCTCTCGAACACATAACATACTATAAATATAGTACATGATAACAAATGCATCATTCACTCAACACGTCATTCCCATAAAATTAATCAAATCGTGAATATATTAATATTCGTTCAATAAATTTTTTTCATATATTTACTTTAAACATTAAAATAGATTTAATATATAAATTTGGTTCCCATTAAACATAACATGAATAATATTAATTTATTTATTTCATTTGGGAACATATCTACTTAGAAAAATCCTACACCCCAGTGGTGGGGTCCACTATGTCCAAAACTCATATTCAACTGAACTGGGATGTTTTTTTAATGATAAATTTTGTGTGACCCTCTATTCCCTTATCATGCTATCAGTGAATAATATAAATAGACAATGATTCTGATCTAGAAACCGATCATATCTCCTAAAGAGATAAGTTTTTTTACAATAGCATTAACAAACTGACAAACTTGCACTCTATAATATAATATATTTTTATTTTATTTCTCATACTGTAAGACTCACACCAATGTAATGTCCATTTTCATGATTTTTTATCCAACTAGAAGGATTAACCCTCAACTTCATGGACATGGTCTTTTGAAGGTACTATTATCCGGCTCAACATGGCCTATGATATATTACCACCATAACCAAAAAACGACAAATCTTTTCTTGACCATTCAACCAATGTCATTCCACCAATGACGCACCCAACAAAAAGCAACTCACCCCAACATCATTATCATTTTTGTCATCTTTCATCAAGGTACAAAATAAAATGTAATACATTAGTAATGATCTCATGTTAGGTGACTATTATACATGATGGTACATATGAACATCCAATGACACCTGAAACATGTGGTGTTCATATTAGATGGTTTGTCCTCATGATCTCATTACATAAGATCAATAAATTTTAACTTCATGAGAAGAAGTATCAATACATTTGAAACCCCAACACTGTATAGTTTAACATCTGCTGTTTCCAATCAGTAAGATGTACCTAGACTTTAGAACCTATCTTTAGCATTAATTTCATGGTATCTCGATGTTCTCTTTATAGACTGGGAACTGCTATAACCGTTTGATACAACAATTAATCAATGTACATTAAAATTTCAATAATGGATGAAGAAATATCTACACTATAATGGTAAGCATACATCTTGTATAGCTAACTGTATACACAATATGGTAATCAAAGGAACTGATTAATTAGTTCTAGGAAACCCCCTATTTCAATATCCAACCGGAACTAGAGCCAACATGAAAACCAAACATGTTATCTACAAACATGATAATAATCATTCTTCTACTAGGTAATAGTTTTAGCAACTGGTCCTTAAATAGTTCCACTGCATGACAATTATCATATAGAGACCTCATATCCTTCAGTAAAAATTCTCAAGAGATGGTATCCCTGAGTTTTCCCTTCTTGTACACATTCAAAAAATTAAATCATTCGTAGTAAGAGTATCATAATTGATATTATGATATTATGTTTCTTACAATACCTGATTCCTTGAACTGGAACAAATCATTTCATTTAACATCTTCTTAGCTTCTATATAAGTTGCAACATACTCGGTATTTATAGGCATGTCTATCAATGGATTACATGAGTTTGTCTCGCTCGTAATATTAGTTTAATTGTGATATTATGTCTCATTGATCAATGTAATACTAGAATCTATCCCCTCAAAAATAGTATTCATTATTCTCCACTTACCAGGTACATATATTTTAAACATTTCTATGTAAAAAATTAATATCTATGACTACATCACTTTCAGTGCTCCT
The DNA here is from genome assembly GCA_963277665.1 of Viscum album. Lineage (NCBI taxonomy): Eukaryota > Viridiplantae > Streptophyta > Magnoliopsida > Santalales > Viscaceae > Viscum > Viscum album. Next base: position 1,003,197,553 of record OY728140.1, on the reverse strand, counting down.
AGAGATAACAGATATTTTCCAACTCGTAAGTATATCCTAGAAATATCTATTATTGTATATATCATAACATATGTGACTGATATATTTATAAAGTGTATGGATTTTAAATCACCACATTTAACTCTTACCATTTTCAATACATGCCAACCTCGAGAGGTTAATCCATGTGACATTGGTAATAATTCATCTCTTGAATTGTTACATCTAGTATTTTTCAATTACATATTGATATATGTACAATTTAATAGGTCCAAGAAAGCTTTAGATCTACCTCATTAGTTCCTATTCCATAGAACATAGGTTGCTACATCATCTCAATCACCATAGAATTAATTTCATCTTGGTCTTAACTATCATGAAGTCCAATATGTTTTCCATATGTTGGAAAACATATTTTACATGGAAAACCATGGAACTCCTACTAACCTTTGGTAGAAAAATAGAAAATATTCATTCCAAATGAATAATCAATGATCTTTTTGCTTATTAGAATCCTAAATGGGATTTCTTTAATATGAAACCTTAATCAGAATTCTGTGATGTGACCATCCATTTCTGGTAACATCATAAAGACACCTTCTAGGATTTGTGGTCATAACCTCCAATGACAAATAATACGAACATATATATTTTCTAAGAGATTTAAAATTCTAATAATTTTAGGCATATAGAATTTTTATAAACAACATATCCTTAATGGTACTACAATTGAATCTTCCATGTCTCAACTCAATTGAATACCCACCATAGTATTCATTTATAATTCCCTTTGTAATTTGATACATGGAATTCATTATTGAATTTTAAATTATCATATCAATATTATCGAGTTTCCATATAAAGCATACCCATAGGAAATATTATTCGCAATGAATAATAGATCACTGGACATGATAAATCTGAAAATCCATCACCATGGTTTTTTCCTTCCTACACAGTTTTTGTCTCTCGAACATTACTCTTCAACGTGTACTTGTTGAACTTGTTCATTAGGAAACTATATGTTTATCTATAGAATTAACTAAAACCAAATAAATGTATATCCTAATATATTTAATATTAGTGTTCACCCTTATATAGAAGTGTCGTATATTACTTGACTACCACGTTTCTATCATACGGATTTATGTAATATCATATTCATCTTTTTGGATAATTACAATAGATGAACAATATGTTTGTTTCTAAACAAACATTTTTTAGGTCCTATGAATCTTGTGGTATCAAAACACATGTCCTTATAACATAATGAACTCCTATCATACAATGACTCATATGATATCCATTTTCCATTATAGTTTACACATGTTTATGGGATTACACCATTATTTGTTAAGCATGTAATGAAATATAATGGAAGTTTCTTTAAGTTACAACATTGACATTCCTTACACCATTATTTTGATGTATAATATGGCTATTTTGGAATAGATACACTGTAAATTATGATGATCAATGTTGAAATGTAATACTTCATCATCAATAATCATCATTGACATCAATGTTGTGATGTAGATATGGTATTATGCATTTTGGAATTTCTTCATGCTACAATATCATGATTGATGATTGTAGATTTATGATATCCTTCATCATGCCAGTTCGAAGAAACTCATATCTTTTGAACATGCACTTACATCACATTTCTATTTCTTATTCACATAATGGAATCTAAGGAATTATATATACATATACACCTCTAAATTACCCTTGTAATAGTTCAAAATATATATGTGAACTAATTACAAATGCTTTCTGACATACCTCTAATGGTTTAGTTTTTAATACTAAAGACATTGATAAAACCATTGGTTTTTAGCATTGAAAAGCCTAAATACCTTACTAGGTATATTAATGATGTCCACTTTTAGAATGGATTGAAAAATAATTATCTTTACACCACTAGGTATATGTCTTGCACTTATATTCATCACTTATTGCATATGATTCATGTATTACTAAACTAGTGACAGATTATTAGATACAAAAAACAACATTGATTCATTGTCCTAGAATAATGTCTCCTTATTTCCAAAGGGAATGTTAGATAAATGTTTTTGGTTATACTGAATAATTTTTGTACATGAATATTTCCTTTGGAAATATTGGAGACAAGTACTTCTCTCCATTGGCCAAGGTATCACCCTTTCTCAACCACTCGAAGAAAGAACCAGATTTCTAACAATATTTCTATGATTACATGGTTTTTCCATATCAAAACACATATGTGATCATCATATTGTACTGAATAACCATGATGTAAAACAAAAACATTACTCTAATTAATATACATGAATATGAAGCTGTAACTTGTTCCTTTAATTCATTTTATTTCATTTAAACTACCATTTTTTATTTGATGATATAAAAAAAATTCTCTATTAATTACTCTACCATTGAAGGATGTTGAAAATGTTCCATTGGAATTATATTCCTTTGGACTTTTACCATTTTCATTCAATTTATTCTCCATAATAATTGAAGGTGAGTCTATTTTTTATAATTATATTTTTTTTTGGAAAATCAGCACCTAAATAGGCAATGAAGCATTTAATCAATAAATGTTCATTTTCTAACTTAAAACAGGACATGAGTAAAAGAGTGAAACTGATATTAGATAGAGATCCATTGAAATTTTATGAACCATCTTTCAATTAACGCATTCTGGTGCAACCATTTCCTTATTCATATATTTCCCCATATTTTCCTCGTATAATTATCAAAGATGAGACATCATGTCATATTATACATGTCCTAATGTAATGACCGAAACTAACAACCGATGTTGATGAAAACATAATGAAATAACTATTATATGCTCGGTTTATTAGTCACGTGTAAGAAATTTTACCTTCACTTTTTGAGGTGACTTAACTAGTATAGGTACTTTAACACTCTGAGTTTCCAATAGTATTGTGTGCAAGGGCCATTACTATTTTTGGATACTAGTGCTAATGTAGACATTGAATTTTCTCAATATTTATCATTGTTTTATTAAACATGTGGTATCACATACCATTTTCCCATAAAAATATATTTTAGAAAATAATTACATTTCTCTCGATTACTGATTTAGACATATTGGTTAATTAATTAAATCATTAATTGTCTCCCACATTTTTTATTGAATTTTAGGATCCCTAGGTGCTAGAATCAGAATGGTATGTCACCAGAGTATTCTAGTGGAAAGGATCCCTGAACCTCCCATCATAGTCTACAATCTATAGATATTACACTACTTAAAGGGTTGAAGGTAGGCGTTCGGCTGGAAAACTACATGAACTATCATTTCCATGATCTTTTGAGTAATGAAAAAGCTTCATAAATCATGAATTTATTTACCCAATGCCTACCTCTAAAATTACAATATGTTTTCTTTGGTTATTTAATTGTGGTCATTTTAGTTAAATCAAACCACCACCCACAAAAGAACACCCACGTTTTAAGAGGTGCCCACAGTTTAGCAGGACAGACAAATCAAACAACCTATTTGATCCAAATTTGCATAATGGAAGGTGATAGTGATATACTATATCTTTAAGGGTTTTAACTTTTAATGTGATGAAGAAATTTTTTTTCTATTTTTATTAGCACATACTATGTCATCACACTCACAACTCATAATTCAAAAAATTAAAAAATCACCACTCCACATGTTCATTTTACCTTGAATTAATGTTTATTATTATTCAATGTGATCACAATAAAAAACCATGAAAAATTAAGATGACGACATGATAATAAGCCATTATTAATGGTTTTTCAATTGAGTGAATAATGGAATAACCTATACCCTAGGGGTAATAACTTTATTTTAGTCACTTGTAAATTGTATTGCAACATCTGATCTTTAAATCCATCAAGGTCATGTTTGGTGAGTTTTTGTGACTCAGAATGAAGTGTATCACTCTTTGTATCATGATTAAACAATAATACCCGCACATAGGAAATGGTAAATGGGGTGTAAATATACAAACCAAAAGTGGACGTGCAGGCCCTTATACATATAATGACAGTGAAAATACATGTAAATCTTCTTCTAATTAAATAATTATGACAAAACAACATGAATATTTAAATAAATAAACAAGAATAAGACATGCATTGGTCAGTCCACAAATCATGACTAGTCAAAATGCATTAACTCACATATTGTAATAAATAAATAATTAAAATTAAACTCACATTAAAATAATTTGAGTGAATTTAATTCAATTAAAATTTTCACTCCATTTTTTAATTCAATAAATATATGCCATTCAGTCATAAATAATTAATTTAATTTTCAAACCTAAAATTAAATTAATTTATATCAATAAAAATAAATTACACTCATTTTTATTTAATATATTTAGAATCCCCAGAAATTAACTTCCTTTCCCAATAAAACGCAACTGTAGTGATGATCTCACTAAGAAATCACCAATGCTGTGTGTTCAACGGTGCCCTCATATTTCAATTCTGAGCACTGGTTCAAAAGTTATAAAATCTTTCTCGTACGTTTACTCAACGTACCCAAAAAAAAATTCAAAAACTGATTTCGGGCACACCGAGCTTCTAAATCAAGTGCCATCAGAAACTGAGGACTCATAAAATTCTCATTAATTTAAGAGAAAATGATTTTTCATGGAATTTTTGGGTCATTACAGTACGTAGGTTGGTACTCCACGACTAGGGTGGTTAGTACTTTTAAGGTTTTATTATTTCTAGTAATGATTTATGTGGTTTGTTTTGGTCCAAATCATGATTTTTTTGGTAAAACATTATTTCCACAAGTGGTTATTTAATGTTACCTTATTTTCCTAATATAGATTACCTAACTTGTGAGTTAAGTGAAATTTACATTTTAGGTTCAAATTCTAGTACTGTTTTTTTTTCAAGATCATGTCATGAAAAAAAGGTGTGATGTTTGTTTATTTTTTTATAATATATCATGGATAAAATAAAATCACATAAAATAGGTGAGAGGATAAAATAAAATATATTTTTATACAAATTAATTATACAAGTATAGGGGTTGAATAATATTAATAGCATTAATAGTGATAGAGAGAGAGGAAGATCGCACATAAACAAACAAATATAAAATCCAAAACGAAAACCAAAATGATAAAAATGAGGGATATTAAAATTATTACTAATTATGAATATAAATAAATTAATAAATGGAAATAAATTGAATAAATTGATATTGGATCCTTAGAAATGATGCCAAGATTTGATCATGTTGTCGAGCATGTAACATTTGTTGATTAGTATTTACCATAATTTCAACATTATATTAGGAACCATAGGTCGTCTCTTATCTGAGATTCAGATCATTAATTAAAAATAATGTTTTTGATTATTAAAATAAAAGGGAATTCGATTTTGGAAAACATGGATTTTGATAATCAGCAATGAAAATATAAAAAGGAAATCTATAAAACAAAGTATAAATGAACAATATTAATTTAGTGTAATTAACCTGAGGAAATCTCATGATGATCATCCTTTATCACTTCATGAGATAGGGCTATTATCTTTTAATCCCCTGTTTGTAACAAATATAACTAGAATATTACTGAGTTTACACTATTATACCTCATAGGGTTTAGTCATAAACACCAAACGACTCACAGGTTACCACAAGTGATTTGGTGAATTGTGTTCAACATGATAACCAAAACTCACCAAAGTAACTCAGAAAGACTTCAATGTAATGTACATGTTTGTATGTTATTCTTTTACCATGTAAATAAACAACATGTCCATAGAAGTTTTTATGTGAGTTCAATTGACAGATATGAACTACACAACCGCCACATTTGAAATAGGGAAGAAAAATTTATGAACAGTGTGTAAAACATCACATGAAAGGGTACCCCCAAACATGAATACGTGGGTTGAGCATGGCATACTGGAACATAACTCAGAAAAATAATAATATAAGTTTTAGAAGAATAAGATACAAACAAGGAATTAAAAAGTACATTCAAATATTACAAACATGACCCTCAGGATTTACAAATTGTTCCTCCCTGGGTGATCACAAGGTGTTTTGAACTCCATGGAAGAAGAGAAATATAGTGACGATAATGTTGAAATTCCCATGGACTCTATAAATACTTTTATCGAGTAAGGGAATACGCTGGGACTCTAAAATGGCATCACCATTCCTATTGGTCAAACATAGAAATGAGCTTCCCAAGGTATCATTTTATAGTAAAATTCGTAGGTGGTTTGGGGAACACAGACTGCGTAAAACCACAAGGACAATTGTTTTCAATATCTAGACAATCTTATCCATATTTTTAGAAAACTAAATAGTTGTATCCCTGTAGACACCATGAAATGTGTTCTATGCACATCTCCGTAGACTGAAGATATTATTCTCACATAGACCACAACTTTCAAGTATGAGTAATGATGTTTTCACCCAGATGGAAGAAGATGTAGGAAGGATTTCTATATTCCAATATACTACTCTATACTGATGGATAAGTGGAATGATTTCCCCATCCATGAGTTGGAAATGGATTTCGAAGATCGATGATGAAAAGGTTTCAACAAATTAAATTCTATATTAGAGTTTCTTCTGAGAATACAACGTTTACTTTCAAATTTAAGAAGTGTATATCACATCAATTCATTAGATTTCACTAGTCGCAGAGCCTAAATATAATTAAAGAGAAAATATTGTGTCACTCGGGAGATGGAAAAATTTTATCCTGAAGATCAACGTGATGGACCTATGTGGATGACCTTTAAGGTAGTATAATTTTTTACACCTATGTGGAGGAACGTCACTGAGGAACTATGCAGTGGACCTATGCAGAGTAACTCTTCTGACTAGGGTCCCCTCCATGCCTATAAATAGGACCAGTGGGATCCCCATTTCAGAGTGGAAAACGTTTTAAAAATACCAAATTTTTCATTGCGTAGCTCTTTCACCTAGACCCCCCAATTGTTCTCAGGTAGTTCTATAAATAATGAGAGAAAAGATAATCATATGGGGAAACATGGTTCAAATTCCCATCATGGTCTAGAAGACATAGATTTGTGTGCCACACCGACATGATGATCCTGCATGACACACTTGCCTGATGCACCTGCATGATGCAACTATGTGTAGCACCTATGTGGCGCACCTGCATGCCACACTTGCACAGAGCTCCTTCATTGTCCTGCTGGTCCATTCCACAGGGGCTAGGCCCCTGCACCCCAACTCAGGATAACTGTCGAGCTGTAGTCCAATCCTTTTTGGCTGGACCCTTTGTATCTTTCATTCATCCACATGATAAATGGATTGTCACACCACAAACATTTTGACTCCAGTCGGCGACATTTTCAATTGAAACCTTTATGTGGCCCAATATACATCATCAGGATACCATTCATCAAGATGCTTCATCATACACAATGATGTGCCTTGAGTCAACTTACTGCTCTTGGTTCTTTTCACATTTTATGAGTTTGGACTCTCTTTAAGGATTCATTGAGTACCTTAAGTAGATACACTCTTTAAGAAACTCCTCTAACCTCATCACCTAAATCTAATTCCAGGATAAATCTAAAATAGGCATCCTCCTTAGGAGTAAGTCCCAAACAATATCAAATGGTAATACTTCATAGCAGTAATCCCCAACTAATCTCAAATGGGCATCCTCCTTAGTATTAAGCCCCAAATAATCTCAAATGGGAATCCTCCTTAAGACTAATCCCCAACCAATCTCAAATAGGCATCCTACTTAAGAGTAATCTCCAACCAATCACAAATGGGTATCCTCCTTAAGAGGATTCCCCAACCAATACCAAATGGTAACCATCCTTAAGAGTTAGACCTTAATAATCCCTCAAGGGAATTCATCCTAGTGTAATTGCCTAACATTAATCCCTTTGTCCTTTCATTGGACCCTTGCCCAATGTAAAGACAACAGAGGGAGGGCACATTGCCTCACCCACTTCCCAGGTTTCCTTTCCCTCATCCACTATCTCCACCATTGACTATCCCTCCACCACCAGTAGAGGAGGAAAAGTGAGTGTCATTGTTGAATCATTCACATCTTATTATTTCTCACATCTAGCATAAATCACGTGGGCTTAGAGATTCATGATGGTTAAAAAAATTGTAGAAACACCCACGGTGAAGGTACTATGAGAAATCTGATTCGTATTCAAACCAGGATATATTGGAATCCCTTTCAGGGACCAAGGTCACTAGATATACTCTTTAGGAATCCAACCCTAATTCCCTTTATCTGGGGATCCTCCTTATGAACAAGCCCCAAATTAAACAGCTAAGTCATCAAGGCTACCTTTTCGAGATGTATGACCAATCTCATTTCTCTCTAAAGACTATAGTCTCCAATGAGATTTAATGAACCATATAGGCATTGATTCCCATACACATGGTGTAAGTAAGAATCCTCCATGAGTTTCAATCCAAAAAATTAAAATCAACCATGTTCTCTTTGAGACAAATTCCCAACATGTTCTAATCTATCTTGGAGACACATATCTATTCCCTATTCATTGGGCTATTTTTTCATAAGTCCCACACCAATCATTGACTAAGCACCTTTCTCTTAGATGTCTGTACCACATGACATCAAACTGTATGACTAATTCCTTATAACATGACCTTAAATGGTATGATGTGATACATTAAGTAGCACTAAACTACGAGGGTTCTGATTCCTATCACAAGGATACATAGGTAAACCCATTTCATGGGTGCAATCCCAATATCAAAACAAGCCTTCATATCTCTGGCTGAAAATAAATTCTAGAGTACCCCACTGAGTGGAATAAACACTAGTATCATCATTAATATGATTTAGATATTCTTGAAACAGTATATTAGAGGATACCATTGATGGAGAACCTTGAATACATATGGATATATCCACTAATAAATACTAATGAATTTCAATTTTACATTTGTTAATATGTGATCATATATTCCATGGAATACATATGTTATGATTTGTGAATTAATAAGGATTCATGAAAATACATTAAATTAACAAATATAGTCCTGAAATAGACAAAAAATTCCCCCAAATGGGTTTTATGATTACAAAATCCCATCATCTCAACCTATGTACATTCCTAAGTATCATAATGTTCAATCTCAACGAACACCATCCTTTGGAAAGTAAGACCCCTTTAGATAATGAATAGTTTTAAGTTTCCAGTTCCATGAATAAATCCAATGTAAACCTCCTATAATGAGTGATTCACAAAACTAGAACACATGTTTTAATTAACTATGAAACAATAACCATATTCTTACTATCTCTACCAAAACATTTGTACTAGTTGGACAAATACAAGTCATTCTATTGAAAGAATACAGAGCACCCCTTTTGATTTTTTTTAGATTTGATTCCTGAGAATGATTAGTTTGAATGAGCCTTTTATAGGTCAAATGGGGCTTAAGATCCTTTGGATGAAATGTATTCTATTATAATCTAGACTAAAAAACAAAATTTCTACCGATTTAGATTCACAGTTTAGTAGTTATGTGCAATTTAGTGCACTGGTGTGCTTGGATCATACATAGTTTGACACATCCTTCTTGGACATAATCATGGGCCCTCAAAATTACCTCCACGAACAATTTATTTATCAAAACAAGTTACACTTATCGGCAATAGTACTGTGTTGATACCTTATCAATGACTGATACTGTAGCAGCGAAAGCGCACTAAATCAGTGAAATGATACAGTAGCAGTGGTGGGTAAGGTATGGTACTGTAGTAGGAGGGTGCTATATATATACTATTCATATAATTCACCTTGGGACAGAAGTTTGGTCCTATGGGCAATGTTATTGGATATATTCCCATTAGGCCTTCAGAAAATGTAATGTGTCACCCTCAGCATAGTTTAAAGAAGAATTTTCATTGCATTAATAATAAAATGAGGCTTCTGACCCATCCATTAAAAAAATATCCCCCAGAAAAGTCAATTGGATCTCGCAATGTCCCCCTATAAATCTATCTATCTCTTTCATAATATTCAAGAAATGACATCAAATATCATGTTAAATCCTTTTAGCTGGCATCCTAATATGGTGAATGTCCTCAGACATGATAGCTTGAATATATGACAGTCCCACAACATGTTTGAATGACTCAGAAATACCCATTTAAAATTTCCATAATCCATTAAATGGGAAATTGAGTGGATGATAATGTGGTATCTAAAAATCATGAGATGCCTACAGAATAACCAACAATTATTCCTTATAAAAATTCAAGATATCAGATCCAACCAACGACACCAAAATGGATTTATACAACACATGTCACATAATGTGGCCAATAATCGGAGTGTAAAGGTCTATAAATCCCTCACCAAGCATTAAAAATAACTATACTTTTCCTTTCAACCAAACACTGACAAACCCAAGCACCAGAGGGGATTTCATAGGCTTTAGAATCTCGCAATCATAAAAACATCCCATCCGGTATAATCTAGGGGACAATTTATGGGGGCATGTAGAATGCATAATAAATTCACATGATCAGTAATAAATAATGATAAGGACTTCTAGTGAGTTATGTGAAGAAAATGCCACATATTTTCTAAAACAAATGATACATAAATTAAGATAACACTGAAAAAATCTTTGGCGTATACAAAATAGATGGAACAAAGACTAAAAATTCAAGATACTTATTCAAAGAATATATAAGTTGATCCTCACGAGATTCACATGAATAAAAAAGTAATGAAATAGAACCTTGACATGTCTCCCATATTACATGATGATCCCTTTGAATACAATTCAAATCATGTGGAGTCCCTAGGAAATAAAAGAAGAAAATCACATAGTTCCCCCCAGCTGTGCCTCCCATGTCACACAAATCCCTATGGGCTCCCCATTTGAACTATTTTGTACCCCTTAAACATGTTTCCACTAATCATATGGTAATATCATTACATGAAATTTGTGTCTTATGATAGCACTACGACATGTAGACTTGTTGTCACGAAGTCCTCTGGAAAATCCTACCAAATTTCATGACACCCTCTAGGTATGTTTGATGGATCCTATGATGTCCCCAAAACATGTCAGACACCTTTTTTCACACCATCTAAACATGTCTTCTAGGATCACATGTCACCTTCCATACATATCAAACTGACTCTCACATTTCTCTCGATGCATGTCAGCCAACTTTCACGATGACACAAGGGATACTCAGTTGGACCTTATGACACCCTCTAAGCACGTCAGTTGGGATCATGCAATAGATTCCCAGATCATCCAGTCAGTTCATGAAATTTCTTCTATATAAGTAAACCATGATTGTGATATAACCTTTAGACATGTCATCTAGGTTGTGTGATTTCAATTTAAAAGATAAACTAGATCACCAAATTGTATTTGTACACATTAGGAATACATCGTTTGATATGCCAACTAGTTGATTAGGAAATATAAGGAAGAAAACTAGGCTAGGTCATTCAGGTATCTGAGGACATAATTCACATATTTATCCTCTATAATGGAAAACTAAATGTGTAAGCCCTGATTAGTGGCATAATATGATTTTTCCCACAAATAAGGGAAATGTTAGTGTGTAAGACCCAACCCATGAACTATGATTACACTAATTCCTTATATATCCAAGATATGTTGGATTCCTTCATAAGTCTTGAGCTCCATGTTAAAAAAATACTTGTGCATTCCCATCACCTAAGTCTCTCACCCAGAAGCATTGTGACTAAATATTTTTCATACGTTTTTTATCACAGAGAACATTGATCACATGGTATTAGTGATTTACAATGATCATATAATTCACATCACATCCCTCTATCATGATAAGGGTAACCGTAGTATTTAAGCCCGAATTAGTGGTATAATATGATATGCCCCCCATATAGGGCCGACGTAAATGTGTTTTCTCTAACCAACTAAACTACTATGAAACTGATTCATGTGATAATAAATATATTTATGATGCCTTCTTATAACCCAAGCTAAATTTAGCACCCACTTCAGGGAAATTCCATCATGTCTTCGACATTTCAACCATCGGGACCCAATCATTCCCATGTGCTGATCATTCGAACTCATCCATCATAAGAGTGATAAGTCGACTGAACTATGATGAATCTGATTCCTTCCAAGAACAAGATATATATGATGCCTCCCTAAGCCCCAAGATTCATATTAAAACATCCCAAGGGTATTCCCATCACATAATCTCTGCATCCACAAGTAGCGAGGCTGATTACATTTCATTCCTTACTTATCACACCAAGAATAGCACCCATGGTCTTGGGGAGGTGGAATAGTTCTAACATGATTATAATGAGTCCCTACATCATTGAAAATCTCAGAATGTAATCCTCAGAGAGTGGAATTATATACCCCCATGATGGTATTTACAATGGGGCCAATCCTATGGGGATGATGAAACTATTCTTACTCTGATTCCTGCTATAACTAGGATATGTAGGATGTCTCCTTGAGAATCGATCAGAAATATATGTTTCCAACATTCCAACAAATATTTCCTTTTTGCATTATGTTAAACTTCACCAGTTTAACAAACTGGATGGGATTTTATTCTGGAGATAAATAAGACCTGTATGATGCCACATAATGGCTCAATTCCCTCATTATAATATTAACATCCTCCCAGTATGGTATAAATTTGTGATGTTCATGGTTATATGGCTTCACCATAAAAGAAACTATTAATTACTAGTAAATACATGAATACACTAAATTAATGTAGAAGAGATTTCTAATGAGATATTCATGTTCTTATCATAAATGGGGTTAAGATATGATCATATTGTTAGGGTTATAGGTCATGTATATAGATTACAAAGAGATACTCAAACATATCTTAAATATATAAGATATTCCTATAGTAAGATAAAATTCCACCTGTAAAGGGTATGATGAGCCCGAACTCTCATCATATCAACCAATGTGAAACCCTAAGTGTAATTATGTATGAAACCCAACTAAACACCAACCATTGGAAAGCAGTTTTGTACACAGTTATTGATGGGGGAATCATTGAGATTTTCTATTAAAATAAAAAATAGTGACCCGCCATTCATGATTTTGAATGAAATTGAACCTCACACAATCACTTATTAGGTGAAACTAAACTCTCATCAGTCATTCTCTTTACCAGAAAAAAATGGTTAACCCATCATGAACATATTTAATCAGGGAATCTTCTTCACAACTTAAGAAGGATATATGGAAAAGTTCTCATCAAACCATATTTTTTACCCAATGTGGGTCATAATCATCCTCTTTTCCATTGAAAAAATGGTGTATGTGATGAGAATATGTAAAATAATAGAATGAAAGGTTAACCATGTATCAGACCATTTTTTCAAAATTAATGTAAACAAAAATTATAATCTCGATGTATAACAATTAAATAATAGGATGGTTAGGTTTCCATATGTTAGTCCACCATTTTGGAATATCAAATAATGATGATATGCCAGAGAAAATTATTACAATTGATCCTCTATGATTGGGGTTCCTATAAAATAAGTGTATCCTCACTTTGAGAATTCCATTAGAGTATAATGGTAAAATGTTTAATAAAATACAATTATGTTTACCAATTATATCTTATTGAGAACACATCATGACTATGATATTGGACTAATTAGTTACCTTTTTATTTGTTGAATTCCAGACTATAGATACTAATCTCATTAATAATATCCCAATTTGTGATAATGTCTTCATTCAATGACATTTCTAGAAAATCATCTCTGGATGGAACCCCTGCAGGTCACAAAATGATCTAACCTACCTAAATACTCTTACATTATGTGAAGAAAATAATGTTCTAGGAATACCATTAGCATGGTATAATGAAGACTCTTGAGGTTACCCATGAGTGTCTATAATTACTGAATATGGTTAGTCTATATCATCCAAGGAAAGTATCAACTATACCAGTGGACCTCATTGCCACAACCAACTACTTTAGGAACATATCCATGAAATAAAAATAATCACCATGTTTAGTATATGATCATGGAGGATAAAGGAGTCATATACGTCTCCCTTATAGTTGAAGATCCACTTCGGTGGGCCCTTGAAAATATACATCACTGACACTATCCCAGATTTACCCATCAATCACTTGGTTAGGGTACCACCTAACACATTTCCACCTTCGATACCCATGCACAGGAAACATGGTAGATTCATCGAGTGAGGAAGGCTCTTGATAACCATGATTGGGATCGTTTCACCACTTCCACTAATGATGTCATTCTGCATATTCTGGAATAATCCAGTAAGAAAGTTCATATACTTGTTCAATCAATACAATTATGCATGAAAATTCATACATCAGGCATTGGGGACACACATGCCCCTACCTCCATGCATCATGCCCATCAGTGTATTCTAGTGGCGCAAGGGGGAAAATGTGGGATCATATCCCTCATTCAATGAAATATATTTTCCAGTATATAGTGGAGATAGAAAATTTGTAGGCATATATCCCTACAAAGATTTTCCTAAAATTCCATTATAGCCTACAAACATTAGAATAACTCTTCTGACATATTCTAGCACTGGTGACGATATAGGGACATTCACATATTCATATTCCTATAACTACGGTATCTCAACATTGTGATGATTATGGAAATGTTGTCTCTCTAGAGAAATCTCACATTCTTTATATTTTACAGGAGTATTTTCAGCATACTCTAGTAATGTATGTGTCATTGAATCATGATCATATTCATGTTCTAACTAGGGCTCACCAAGTGAGTGCATCACATGCCACATGACAAGGAACATGTCTATCAAAAAACTCTATGAATATTCAAAAGGACTATGATCGGGCTCATATTTCCAAACTATATGTGGATCAGACATTTAGATGGGAATATTCATTAGAACAAGCTCATATGTCAATCAAAGAAGACCATTGGAATACTCTAAATTCCTTGAATCAGTCTTATATCCCTATTCTGGAAAGGGTTAATCATGTGAAAATGGAACATTTCTTGGGATATGATTATATTCATATATGTGAATCTTGTTAGAATAGTTTTGAATATAACAGATGTCTGGAGTGTATTCCTAATTCTTCTGACAACTGACTACTTGATCATCCTTTTAAGGCAATATAAGAGGAGTCTCATATCCCTTCTCCCCTTTAGGAGGTCCTCTATCATATTTCATTAGGGAATACATATTCAAACCGAGAATAAATTCTTGTTCCAATAGAGGATCAACAAGTGAGACCAGAACATACCACATGGTAGGCTCATATACCCACCAAAAAATTCTAAAAACAAATTCCAAATGCTTAGGACCAGGCTCATACTCCTATTCAAATAGAGTATCACCAAATGAGAATGTAACATGACTTGGGATATGCTATTATCCATTTCAATAAGGGGGAAGCTCATTCTCATATTTCAGAAAATTCTTGGATGTGGGATCATACTCCCAAAACAATAGAAGGTTATAAACAATTTCTAAAAACCCACATACAACTGCCTCATATCATTGGTAAATTCTTGAAGGAAGGTCGATATATTTCAAACACAATAAAAAACGTGAATTATATCCGTAATATTATCAATAACAGTGTCTTGGAGGTTAATAAAGACACATTATCAACACCCCATGGGTTCTTCAAATCTTCCACCAATGTTACAGACCATCATTACAACATGTTTTCTCCTTTTGGTATTGTGGATAGAGGTCACAAGGATTCTACACCTAAAATCCTTCATGGTCAACCTCCCCACTAGGATATCTCCCACAGACAAGGAAATAATCTCCTTTACTAGATACCATCATATAGAGAGGCCACAAAAACTCATATGCCTTTGTATAGAGAAGTGATCAAAACATTGGGGCCAACTACATATAGTTTCCCATGAACCTCTAGAAGCACTCCACGCTAGTCAGTAGGAGTTATCAAGAAGAATCAATAATGGTCAGATTGGATGGAGGTGTGTTTGTTTAATGAAGTGGAGGATAACATGGAAAAATATAAGTAGTTGTCTAGAAATACCCCCACCATGTTTTGGACCCTCACCACTTCTGACTATGAGGTCCCATATGAGCATGAAAAGGGTTACATTCCAAATCTACACCAACATATGTGGGTTACACATCAACAAGTACATTGTATACATATAATGTCTCCATGAAATGTGTATCACCATTAACTCATTAATACACTATATTTTCAACTAGATATAGTAAATTTTTCTATAGACCAAATCCTAGAATAGAGGATCTTGATAGACGCTGACACAATTTTTGTCTTCGCACCAAGCCAACTCTCCACTGACTGATTTCAAGAGAATTTCCAGATGAGTGTATCCAACGATATGATAGATATTGATAATTTCACTACACTATATCAACATAACAAAAAAATTTCAAATATGATGTCATGTAATGTAATAGCCTCTAGGGAAATCATAGGACCCAGTAACTGGTGATCCAATTGTCACTAAAACAAAATTCCTTAAATTTTATGATCTCTAGAAACATGAATTGAGGGAGAAGATAGATATTATGTTGTTGAACTATTCCCGACAAAGAAATGAGAATTATTTCCATATTATGTTGACAAGGATGCAATCAAACAGATGACATCCTATTGAAACCAACTCTCATCTAGGGATACTATTACACCCAACTCATATATGAGCATAGTTGTTCCATGCAAAATTGGTTGAATTAGCATCTTTCACATAATGTTTCTTAGAGTAACCCAATAATTTTGTGTTGGGGTATATCTACCACCAAATCCACCTCTAGGATCATTAATTACTTAGAGGATTTATGAAATATCATCAGAAAATGAAAATAAAATCTAGCTCACTGGGTTGGGGGAATTTAAATTTCAATCACCATCTCCATGTTCGTCATACCTCTACAGGGTCTTGGGGAAATAAATTTATATTCTCGATCAAACTCATCCCAATGTGATGGGGGGAATTAATACCCCAAATCTCAAATGAAGAATTATAAAATCATCTCATGAAAGAATCATATCCTCAACAACATGATCCATCATTTTTAATTTTGGCCCTTGATATCACCCAACTCACATTGCTGGGGAATTTTCAACATCATCATCACAATTGATAGAATAAGTATTCTATATGTTTGGTGGTAAATATAATCATTTGACATCCCATATGTTCCACCTACAACATGAAAAACCTATTTTATTTGGGTATCATTCAGCAATCATTATCAGAAACTAACATAAAGACATTAATAATTAGATGAGACAAGAATAACATAAGACAAACGGAATTTGAACCTATCTGGGTCACAATCCAAATAGGGAAAATATGTCATGTGGTTTGGGAAACTACACTAAGGAAGGAAGGGAATAATCATTCTGTTTCATTTATTGTAATGAGAAATCCATCATTTCGAGATATGACTCATTAAAAGTCATCACTGTAAACATAAAGGACGTGGAGTATCAAAATGAAAAAAAGGTCCACAACATAGGAATTGAATATTTTGATTATGGTGATTTGGATGATCTAAGTGAGGTGGGATGAACCTAGATCCAATGAATGCTACGAAATATAACGTGTCTAAATATTTAATTTCCACATCTCTAGCTAAGCACTATAAATGGTTAAGGGAAAGGTTTGGCTACATCCCAATCACCAACCAAAATATATTAGGTTTCTTACATGGAGGAATAGTTATCACAATATGATAATGAGATACAAACTATTAGAAAACTCAATGAGAAGAAAATGAAGGGGAAATATTTTAATTGGGTATTGTCTTCAGGCTGAGGTGGATATTCAACCTCCTATAAGAGATGATCTTCTATAAAGTTAAACATCTAAGTGTTATAATGGATCTAAATCTTGGTAGATAGTCTATATAAATGTGGATGTTGAAAATGGTCATCACTTCACCCCATTTTAGTGATAAACTATCCCTTGATGGGTCGATCATTCAATATTTGGACTAATTGAGAATCAAGAGGAGTTGGAGGCACTACCACATCATCTGGCCCCATCCTCTACCTATAGATGGTAGGTAGCTCAGACAGTAGTATCCTTAGAGTTGGTTAATGCAATCAAGTCTTCAGCTTCTCAAATGGAATTCATTGAAGGGAAACATGCACCTGTTCAATCTAAGTAGACACCTTACCATTATTGGTGGATGATAATTTCCCCATATATAATTTCATAAATCCCACCTTTTATATTGTTAAAGGTGTAGATGACCCTAAAAAACAACTGACACGCATCATATCTCACTTTGGTCCAATGATAGACCCTCAAGATCAACATGAGGCGGAAAAGAAAAGTTGTTTTGTAAAGACTATGAGATGGAGAACCTATGTTTTGTATGATAGTCCACCAGAATGATCTAATATAGAATTTTATGGCCTTCATCATAAATTCAGTTATCAATTCTTCTACATGTGGAAGGAAAAAATTATCAACCTGATAAAGTATAAATAATATGAAAATAATAGAGGGTCTGAATTAAAAATTAGATGGAATGGTTTAACTAATTCACCTAATATCCTATCTTGCAAGAGGAATTATTGGAACTCTATGATGAAAATATTTGAGATAATATGAAAACATATTTAATCACAATGAATTACCAATGTGAGTTCTATGAGATCACATAATTGGCATAATGATTGGAACATATCATTCAGTGAACCTGATCCAAATTTTGATTCATGACCTCAACTATAGTGAAATTCCTTGGAAGAGTAGAAGATGTATCTATCAAAAGAAAACTAGTATTGTTTCATATACAATCACCTAGATAGTTCTAAAATTTCCAGGAACCTCATTTTGTTTTCCAACAACCATAAAATCACCATCATCTAGTATCAGATAGAAATAAAATTCGAGCATGAATTGAGGAACATATGAATAAATCATACAATTTTTGAAATGAAAATTTATTTAATTATTTCTTATAATTCATGGACAATAACTTCTCAACCAACCACAACCCAAGAATTGAATTGAGCTCAACCTGACTGATCATTCAGACTACATCCGTTTCCATAGAATGCTAGGTCATAAGAATGAGGATTTATTGATCCTCAAATACATAATTTAATGAATGGTGAATTCCTTACATGTGGTGTTAAATGACTCCGTAGAGCAGGTGTACTACATAATCATTTCCCAATCAGAAGAAGTGGGTGATTTTACGAATGCTTGGGCGAGGTCTGAATATAATTTCAGTAAATAGGTGACTTAACACAAAATCAATTGATATCATTCCACCATGAGGTAAGAACTACAAAAACCCAAAATAGCTCCACCACCATTTATGTTGGGATCAGATAGGTCTTCCAATGGAAGTTTTTACCATTATAAGTAGGATAAAATTTATTAGGAGTAATCTTATTCATCTCCATTCTAATCACTTCCCCTTACCTATTTCTTCTCCCAAACATTTAAAGCATGGGAGATGCCCTAACAAATAGAACCCTCATTGAATTAAGATCTCATATTTGGTTCTATCAAAAATATACAAATGTAATTTCTATAACCCAATGATGAATATGCATCAAAATATGATTTCCCCACACATAACCGTGGAACGGGAGACCACATGCATGGGAACTGAGTATACATGGGACATTACAGGCATGGTCGAACCCAATATTTTAGTCAAGTCCCCACATATGATGTATATGTAGTAGGAAACCATGTTCAATCACTCTAGAAATACAAAAAGAGACATGGAGGTGTTTCGAAACCCTCTATTGGTCTCTCAGATAGAATTTTCTTGCATGAATTCCTAGTGGGGGTTTGGTTAACTAGTATTCCTAAGAAATGTTGAATAATGAAACAACCCATACCACTGGAAATAGATGCTTCCATGACCTCTGTACCATCACCCATCATGTTTTCCTCTAATTCCACAATTCTAGTTCCTTATGTTCAAGAGAAACCCCATCTTGAGAAGTACATACCTCTAGCACAAGAGATATACATTCCTAAATAGTAGAAGGTTGTCTTAGTCAAGCTCTCAATCCCTAATGTGCTCCATAATTCAAAATCATTATGACATGAACACAATAAATGTAGAGACCCGAAACCTGACGTACATTGACATTACATTACTTTTGCGGAATACTTAGTACATAACAAAAACACACACACAAGGATCGTAATAGTTTAGTGTCTTTGGAAACTTGGAATAAAATCTTCTAATCATGGTGAAAGATCTTCAACATCTCCCATAAAGATCTTCCTTTTTTTTACCTAAAACCTTTCTTTATATCCTGGGGAAAAGAAGACATAAAAGGGTGAGCTCAAATGCTCAGTAAGGGTAAACAAAAGAAATATCAATCACATCGTATTCATAAGAACATAACATTTTGGAAATCATAACCTGAAAAAGAGAACATAATTTCATAACATGGGATAAATCATGGTAGTGAAATGTAATCACAATAATCATAACATAAAACATGAAACTTTGTGGCATTCACACATAATCATAGAGAATCATTTCTTGTTAGTCAAGACTCATTGCCAAGACTATCTTAGTGGAAAAAGTCCCTTTCTGAATCGAGTAACCCTCGTTTCAGTCCTGTTTCACTGAACCGGTATAACCTACCGTTCCAGCCCTGTCTATCTCATGAGATATAAAATCTTTACCCAATGCATTGGAGGGAGATATAGGTCCCACCCATCTTATAATGAATCCTTTCTTATGTGTGCCACATAATCATAAATCATACATCATCGCATAACACATGTAGTAAAAATGGGATTCTTAAACAACATGACATCATAAAACAATTCATATAGGATAAAGGAATTCATAAAAATATTTCCATCACAACATAATCAAATCCATATAATAATAGGGATAAAAACAGAACCCTTTTATTATCTTAGATGGAAAATAATTTTGATAAAATACTTGAACTCCATTCTTGAGGAAAATATCCTTTCTACTTCAAAAATATTTTTCCTTTCATAACATGTCATACGACTTTAAAAAAAGAAGATGATTAAAAATAAACTTGAAAACTTGTAAAGTAAGCTTCTTGGAAATAATGTTTTAAAAATCCATTCATGCCGTATAAGTTAAAAAAACATTCTTCGTACTTTTGTCGGAAAAGTCAAAAAGTACCTCGTACGAAAAACGACAAAAGATTCCTTTCATACATATTACTAAAAACTCACCGAAGGGTAAAAATGGATTTAAACAATTGTAGGTGGATGGAAATAATATTACATATTGAGGAAACATGGATGTGGATGATAAAATACACCCCAGTAAATACTTGCGAATAAACAATCTCGGATAAAAATGAGATTGTGATATTTCTGTTACCTTAGATCCGATTTGCTTCGTATGTGTCCGAACCTCCTGTATAATGATTTAAATAATGTCATTGACTTATTAAAGAATCATATTCACTGTTATGATATCATATATGGTTCACTTATGACATTATATTACCCGTTATTTTGTAAATTCCATGTTAAAGAAGCGTTTTGGGTAAAATCGTTTCATTTATCGTAGGTGTTTTGACTTGTTGTTCTTGACATTATTATTACTTATATCATGATTTACTTACTTAAAGAATATAAAATATGATTTATATATCATATATATTCAGTATATATATATATATATATAACAGATAGATAAATGAAATGAAAAACACCATTCATGGAGACGGTAGTCCGTACGTACGCAAGAACGCTGTTTTCCTTTCCTTATTGTCTTGAATGTAAGTAAGTAGATGACATGAATATATATATATATACATAAATCCAGTAGCTTTATAATGTCATATATTTAATTATTATTTCTTATATATACTTTATAATCATTTTTAAATGGTTAACATGGAGAATGAATCTCATCGCGTCGTGGAGACGGTAGTCCGTACATACGCACGAGCGATGATATCATTTACATAAATATTGAATTGAATTGGAGTGGATTATACAATATATCAGAATAAATATGATGTTGTAATAACTATGTATAGTTATTCTTTACACCATTATACCCATCCATGTAAGGTGGTGGTGGAAAATAGATTACACCACGGCGTGGAGACGGTATTCCGTACGTACGCACGCGCGGTGATTTCTTTTTCCGTAGGATGGATAGATTGTGAAATAGGGTTGTTTCATACTTATAATAACATATCAGTATATGAGTGATACTGATGTTATTACTTCATAATGAAACAACCTAAGAAGAAGAATTGGAAGAAGAAATAAAGATGAAAGAATTGGTAACGGTAATTACCTCTTCTTTGAAGCGCATTTTGGAGACCTCCTATTAGGGAACTAAAATTGGTCTTTGAGGAAGACCAGAACCTCTAGGATCTTGCTAGGTAAGTGGAGAAGAGATTTTTGAAGAGGTTGGCCGAGTTTGAGTGCTCACATTGGTGTGAGGAGGAGGGGGAGGAGGTGTCCTTTTATAAGGGAGGAGAGGGGCACCTTAGGAATACCTCAAAATATTATTTTATATTAATGTCAAAATCGGTTTATAATGGTTCCAAAGGGTCTTATTTCGAAGATAATGTGGGGATGGGTCGAAATCCTATCAACCAATAGGATTTAGACAAGTTTAGGGTATTATTTTAACCTTATCAATTAGATTTAACTCTAAGTTAAATAATTTAACTTTTACCGTGTCTTTTTGTTTTCTTTCACTATATGGTTAATACACTTACTATAACATGCCAAAAGAACCCCAAATTGTTTATTATTAATATATATATCCTTATCTAAGTAATTTGGCCGAACCTTAGATTTTTAGGAATAAAATAACAATTAATAATATAATATTTGATTTAAAAACTATTTTGTGTCAATTTTGACACTATTTGATATATGATTTTTGTTAAAGTCATAACAGAATTATATGTTCTAAACAAGTTGATTAAATCAACACTAATATATCATAGTAACCTATAAAATTTGTGTAATTCATAAAAAGTCTCAAATTGCATTTATTTTGGTGTTTATAACAGCAATTATGTTAATATTTCATAAATAAGATAATTACTGTATCATCATTGTGTCATAAATAAATTAAATTATTTAATGTCTAAAAATTACAAATAAAATACCATTATGTAGGAAATCTTTTTATCTTTCTAATGAATATTTATAGTCGAATTTATCTTATGTATAACCCCATATTAAAAATTATTTACTTATTAAACTTTGATTTTAACTATTTTAACCCTTCTTTAAATAAATTAATAATAAATGTCCTAATCTAATCCAAGTGGGCCTAAATGGTCATATTTTATTCATAAGGTTGTTTTTGGTCTAATTACACTTATCCAATATAATTAGAACATGTTTTAGGGTAATAGTAATTTCATATTAACCATTAGTTACCCTATTTACTATTAACCGCGGTAAAAAAAGTAAAAAGTTACTATTCACCAAAAAATTATTTTTATCTCATTGAACCACATTTTACTTACTGATATCAACCGTGTATGTCGGATTTTCGAAATTCCATTCACAGAAGCGGTAAAAATAAGTTTTATGCAAAATTCATTTTTTAACTTACCACTTAGTGGTTTCACTATTCATCAAAAATTGAATGTTTTCAGAAAAATACCAAAATTTCACCCTAGGCTAATTTCGATATTCTGAGTCCAAAAATGAAGTCCATTTTGAAAAATAAAATTTATAAAATTTCAAAAAGTGGTTATTACTATTTATAACGGCTAGTTTTAATAGCATATTGTTGTTTAGTGAAACTCGGTATTGCGTACGACGCAAGCTATCGAGGAAGGTCGCGATTTCATGTAAAGCAAGCCAAGCAATTGTTGTGTAGAAAAAGATTCCTTTGATAACATATAAGTCTCGGATGTTACATTCTACCCCCCTTAAAATGAATTTCGCCCTCGAAATTCGTCGGGGTTATAAATTGTTTACTATTCGAAAGTTTCTTTAATCGAAACCCACATCGTAAAAAGGAATACCAAAACCAATCTTTAAAAAAGAAAGTATGAAACGTAACGGTTACCCAAATAAACTAATCACTGGGTTTCCACATAGGTGAAAATATGGATATGGAAGAAAAATCTAACCATCATGTTCTGATGGAGAGTGGTAGAGAACATGGCTATGGAAAAGCCAAAAATCACAAATCCATAAATTTGTGACGATCTAAGGTACCATCCGATTCATCAGGTATAAGATCACTAGGACAACATTTTTGGTTTTCAAGATCATTTCCCTAAAGTTGATGAAATTGGAATTAGAAGAAATACTTTCGTGATTTTGGTATAGTCTCACCGTTTGTCGTTCTTTGGACAATTTCCACTTCATCTCTTAAAGAAATGAAGTTGAATTTGTCATTCATGATGTGTTAGCAGATCATGTGATAGAATGATGGGTCATTCCATCTGTCTCAAACAAAAGGTTAGAAAAGTTATCAAAAAAAATACATAAGTCCATCTATAGTGAGATTAATCATATATGGTTCCTAAAATGAACTTATACTTCACATATCATACTGCTTAATATAATAAAACTAGTTTCTACTAAACAGGGACTTCCTGTAGGTCAGTGGTAGGCGATAAAGGCCAGTCGCACTTCGGTTGTGGGTTCGATTCCCACAGCCTTCTCTGAAGCGATGGGCTGTCGCCCGTCCTGAAGGTTGTCCTTTTTCTAAAACTACATTACAATAACATCACATAAATAATATCAAAAAAAATTTCTATACTTATACAATACTAACTTATGGTTAACATAATCCATTACAATCTTTAGGCTTATCTAAAATACTTCGGTCCAAGCTCATAGTATAAAGAAAATGATTACTTGAAATGTTGTCAACCTAGCATGTGAATACCATCATTTATCCACCATATATCTTGTTGGTCACATTCCAATCATGCGAATACCTTAATGATGTATTCTCTTGAAAAAAATGAATACCCATTAAACCTTAGTGAAAACATGAATGCTGTCAAAAGTTAACACTTTCCACATACCAAAATCCAAAAATTCTATATACTCAAACCATGATATAACCTTCTCCTTATATCAGTCATGAGCTCATGAATACTATCAAACATTTAATTTTCTCCTTATCCCTTCATTATGCGCATATCATCTACATTCCAAAAATATCTGAATAACCTTTCATGGATACTGGTAACATTAATCAGACAACAATGTAACAATCCTTACATGTCTCTTTATTCCATAGTACAATGAGATTACTTATACAACATTACACATGATAAACTTGTAATCATTCCACTACATTCTTAAACCATTGACCGAGCTTCAACAATTCTTTCATCTCACATATCATTTGTAGTCTCTTCATCATCATCCACATAAATACTTCCCATCCGACCATACTGATTATCTTCATGAGACTTTCCCTTAGGGAATTGGTTTGCATAATGCCCGTACATTCCACATTTAAAACATTTAACCATTGTTGATGTCGTAGCAATACCATTATCCTCATCCATGTTGTTAACTGAACCTTTTCCTTTGCATTTACTTGCTTTGTGTACTTCTTTTCCACACCCAAAGCATCTTCCAGTTCCTTTGAAACATTCTCCTTGATGCCTCTTCCCACATGATTTACATAGGGGAAATTGAACTTTCTTTCCTCTATGCTCATCATGAAACTCCATCTTTCTCTTATTAGCCGAGTCAGGAAACTTACCAAATTTCACTTTATTGATCATATTATGAGATTGCTGATTCGGCATAATAATTATTTTTGGACTTCCAAATCCCATTTCATTATGAAGAATATCATTCCCTTGTCCATCATATCCTCCATTATCGTGAATCATCTTGTTTCCAGCCATTTTCTAAAACCCAAAAAGAATAGTGTGAGAGGCAAAAATCATGCTAGGGAAAACAACATAATAAAGGGGGAGTACCCTCAATATCTAACATCTTATGTTAAATTATATGATCGTTACCGTAGTTCTAGGACTATATCCTATACGTATACTTATCCTTAGGGACATCCCTAGACATACCTTATAAATATCTCTAGGGATCTCACTAAAGTTCTCGCATCCTAGTTTCCAAAGGTTGACTAAACCTTTCCTCTGATACCAACTGTAGAGACCCGAAACCTGACGTACATTGACATTACATTACTTTTTCGGAATACTTAGTACATAACAAAAACACACACACAAGGATCGTAATAGTTTAGTGTCTTTGGAAACATGGAATAAAATCTTCTAATCGTGGTGAAAGATCTTCAACATCTCCCATAAAGATCTTCCTTTTTTTCCCCTAAAACCTTTCTTTATATCCTGGGGAAAAGAAGACATAAAAGGGTGAGCTCAAATGCTCAGTAAGGGTAAACAAAAGAAATATCAATCACATCGTATTCATAAGAACATAACATTTTGGAAATCATAACCTGAAAAAGAGAGCTTAATTTCATAACATGGGATAAATCATGGTAGTGAAATGTAATCACAATAATAATAACTTAAAACATGAAACTTTGTGGCATTCACACATAATCATAGAGAATCATTTCTTGTTAGTCAAGACTCATTGCCAAGACTATCTTAGTGGACAAAGTCCCTTTCTGAATCGAGTAACCCTCGTTTCAGTCCTGTTTCACTGAACCGGTATAACCTACCGTTCCAGCCCTGTCTATATCATGAGATATAAAATCTTTACCCAATGCATTGGAGGGAGATATAGGTCCCACCCATCTTATAATGAATCCTTTCTTATGTGTGCCACATAATCATAAATCATACATCATCGCATAACACATGTAGTAAAAATGGGATTCTTAAACAACATGAAATCATAAAACAATTCATATAGGATAAAGGAATTCATAAAAATATATCTATCACAAAATAATCAAATCCATATAATAATAGGGATAAAAACAGAACCCTTTTATTATCTTAGATGGAAAATAATTTTGATAAAATACTTGAACTCCATTCTTGAGGAAAATATCCTTTCTACTTCAAAAATATTTTTCCTTTCATAACATGTCATACGACTTTAAAAAAAAAGATGATTAAAAATAAACTTGAAAACTTGTAAAGTAAGCTTCTTGGAAATAATTTTTTAAAAATCCATTCATGCCGTATACGTTAAAAAAAACATTCTTCGTACTTTTGTCAGAAAAGTCAAAAAGTACCTCGTACGAAAAACGACAAAAGATTCCTTTCATACATATTACTAAAAACTCACCGAAGGGTAAAAATGGATTTAAAAAATTGTAGGTGGATGGAAATAATATTACATATTTAGGAAACATGGATGTGGATGATAAAATACACCTTAGTAAATACTTGCGAATAAACAATCTCGGATAAAAATGAGATTGTAATATTTCCCTTACCTTAGATCCGATTTGCTTCGTATGTGTCCGAACCTCCTGTATAATGATTTAAATAATGTCATTGACTTATTACAGAATCATATTCACTGTTATGATATCATATATGGTTCACTTATGACATTATATTACCTGTTCTTTTGTAAATTCCATGTTAAAGAAGCGTTTTGGGTAAAATCGTTTCATTTATCGTAGGTGTTTTGACTTGTTGTTCTTGAAATTATTATTACTTATATCATGATTTAATTACTTCCAGAATATAAAATATGATTTATATATCATATATATTCAGTATATATATATATAATAGATAGATAAATGAAATGAAAAACACCATTCATGGAGACGGTAGTCCGTACGTACGCATGAACGCTGTTTTCCTTTCCTTATTGTCTTGAATGGAAGTAAGTAGATGACATAAATATATATATATATATATATATATACATAAATCCAGTAGCTTTATAATGTCATATATTTCATTATTATTTCTTATATACACTTTATAATCATTTTTAAATGGTTAACATGGAGAATGAATCTCATCGCGTCGTGGAGACGGTAGTCCGTACGTACGCACGAGCGATGATATCATTTCCATAAATATTGAATTGAATTGGAGTGGATTATACAATATATCAGAATAAATATGATGTTGTAATAACTATGTATAGTTATTCTTTACACCATTATACCCATCCATGTAAGGTGGTGGTGGAAAATAGATTACACCACGGCGTGGAGACGGTATTCCGTACGTACGCACGCGCGGTGATTTCTTTTTCCGTAGGATGGATAGATGGTGAAATAGGGTTGTTTCATACTTATAATAACATATCAGTATATTAGTGATACTGATGTTATTACTTCATAAGGAAACAACCTAATAAGAAGAAGTGGAAGAAGAAATAAAGATGAAAGAATTGGTAACGGTAATTACCTCTTCTTTGAAGCGCCTTTTGGAGACCTCCTCTTAGGGAACTAAAATTGGTCTTTGAGGAAGACCAGAACCTCTAGGATGTTGCTAGGGAAGTGGAGAAGAGATTTTGGCAGAGTTTGGCCGAGTTTGAGTGCTCACATTGGTGTGAGGAGGAGGGGGAGGAGGTGTCCTTTTAAAAGGGAGGAGAGGGGCACCTTAGGAATACCTCAAAATATTATTTTATATTAATGTCAAAATCGGTTTATAATGGTTCCAAAGGGTCTTATTTCGAATCTAAAGTGGTGATGGGTCGAAAGCCTATCAACCAATAGGATTTAGAAATGTTTAGGGTATTATTTTAACCTTATCAATTAGATTTAACTCTAAGTTAAATAATTTAACTTTTACCGTGTCTTTTTGTTTTCTTTCACTATATGGTTAATACACTTACTATAACATGCCAAAAGAACCCCAAATTGTTTATTATTAATATATATATCCTTATCTAAGTCATTTGGCCGAACCATATATTTTTAGGAATAAAATAACAATTAATAATATAATATTTGATTTAAAAACTATTTTGTGTCAATTTTGACACTATTTGAAATATGATTTTTGTGAAAGTCATAACAGAATTATATGTTCGAACCAAGTTGATTAAATCAACACTAATATATCATAGTAACCTAGAAAATTTTTGTAATTCATAAAAAGTCTCAAATTACATTTATTTTGGTGTTTATAACATCAATTATGTTAATATTTCATAAATAAGATAATTACTGTATCATCATTGTGTCATAAATAAATTAAATTATTTAATGTCTAAAAATTACAAATAAAATACCATTATGTAAGAAATCTTTTTATCTTTATAATGAATATTTATAGTCGAATTTATCTTATGTATAACCCCATATTAAAAATGATTTACTTATTAAACTTTGATTTTAACTATTTTAACCCTTCTTTAAATAAATTAATAATAAATGTTCTAATCTAATCCAAGTGGGCCTAAATGGTCATATTTTATTCATAAGGTTGTTTTTGGTCGAATTACACTTATCCAATAGAATTAGGACATGTTTTAGGGTAATAGTAATATCATATTTACCATTAGTTACCCTATTTACTATTAACCGCGGTAAAAAAAGTAAAAAGTTACTATTTACCAAAAAATTATTTTTATCTCATTGAACAACATTTTACTTACTAAAATCAACCGTGTCTGTCGGATTTTCGAAATTCCATTCACAGAAGCGGTAAAAATATGTTTTATGCAAAATTCAGTTTTTAACTTACCACTTAGTGGTTTCACTATTCATCAAAAATTGAATGTTTTCAGAAAAATACCAAAATTTCACCCTAGGCTAATTTCGATATTCTGAGTCCAAAAATGAAGTCCATTTTGAAAAATAAAATTTATAAAATTTCAAAAAGTGGTTATTACTATTTATAACGGCTAGTTTTAATAGCATATTGTTGTTTAGTGAAACTCGGTATTGCGTACGACGCAAGCAATCGAGGAAGGTCGTGATTGCGTGTAAAGCAAACCAAGCAAGTGTTGTGTAGAAAAAGATTCCTTTGATAACATAAAAGTATCGGGTGTTACAATAAATCCCTTCAAATCCCATAGTAATTCATGATATAAGTTGTTATAGACGATTTATATCAAATGGAGACCATTTTGGTAGAATTACATGTCTCCATAGCATTCATAGAGAATGATTATTAAAATGTCGTACAGGGACACATAAATCTCCTAAAAGATTCGGGAAGACTTGATAATGTCAACATCCAAAGGAATCTGATTATCAATAGATCTTGGATCAATAGTACCCTTGATCAAACACATTGATTTTGGGGATATAGAAAAGGTGATTTGTATCCCACAAAGCTTACCATTCAAGGATATAATTGTTTTGAGAGAATACCTCTTGGGAAGATCAAACTCAATGATCATTTTTTGGTATCTCATATATGACACATAGATTATGGTTTTCTAGAATTACACCACATTCAATTTCCCTCTTAGAAGGATTTGTGTCAATATGAAAATGGAATTTCATTCAATGTTCTATCAATGTATGAAATACCTCATTGATGGAGAATTCATCATACTACAGGGTGATAGTTCCCCCTTCGAGACATGTGAGAAAACGTATGTCGAAGTCAGATTTTATAAAAGGGATGGAAGATAACCAATGGTGGATGGTGATATACCAGTGGAATAACATAATAGTTTGGGTACCATCCCTAAAATGTCTTAAAGTGTTCTCATCGGTGACATTGTTTTCCCCAAAAATCTATTTGAGGTAACAAACCTAGTCTACAAGATCTATTCGTCTCATGTCGCTAGTGACAGTGTAAACAATAATCAGACTTTTAATCTCTATAAAATGACCGTATAGTAGGGGATGATACTTTCTCTTCTCATGGAATGGCTCACCTCAATAGTGATTGATATTCCCCCAGAATCTCTTCTCTGTCAGAGAATACCTCCAAATAATTAGAGGTGGTAGAAGAAAGGATGACTTCAGGAACACCCCTGCTCTATTTGATTTTGAAGGTGTCTCCAAAACCATTGATAAGCTCATATTGGTACCTCTAGGAACCAAAGAAGACATATTACCTACACAAATTAGTTCTTCATTTACCCTTGAAGATAAAGAGATATACATTGAATTTTAAAAGTAATATTATTATGTGTTTCATTATAAATATATATAAATTCTCTAACTAATTATTGATGTGGCTAAGCACCTCCTATTCTTGACCCAAGACCATACATGATTCAATAATATAGGTATGAAGGTGAAACCCTATCATGAAACCAATGTAGAGGTGGAAGATGAAATTTTTATTAATTTTTTTCCCAAGAAGTGAAATACACATGATGGCTTCCATTATTGTCCTCAATGTGAAAAATTATGGGCATATTAGGTTCTTCATTTATTTCAATGACATTAATATACACTACCTAAAGGACGATTTCCCATTGTAGATCACAAAACTCTTGACCGATGCAACTTCTGGCTTCTAAGGCCTTTTGTTCATTGATTATTATTCAAGGTACAATCAAATAAATATAGCCCCTGAAGATGGGGATTAACTACCTTCAGAGTGACACATGGGATCTTTTGCTACCAGTTCATTCCCTATAGGTTAAATAACAATGCATCTATATATGAATTCACCATACATCATATGCTTAATCAATTTGTGTCATAATAGGTGAATTTTATGTCGATGAAGGGATTTTAAAATCTCGACAGTTATGTGACCTCCTCATAGAACATTAATCATTCTTCATCATGCTACGAATCCAAATTTTGAAGACTAATCCATGAAAACTCACCTTCCGGGTAACATTTGAGATGTCCTTTGGCATTGTGGTTTGCTATTGTGACCTCAAGGATGACCTTGAGAATACTAGTTCTATTTTAGCATTGTCAACCTCAATAAATATTTATTATTTGAGGGGAATACCATGTATCCTCGACTACATTTTGTGATTCATAGGCAACATGGAAAAAAGATACCATCCTTTCACTAAGATAATGAAGAAGGGAATTACCTACCAATGGGACAGGGACTTCCAAGATTCATTCTAAAGTCCAATGTAGAATCTAATGCACCAACTATTTCTGATGCCTCTGATTGAAGGGAGGACAGTCATACTATTTGTGTCTTACTTGGAATGCTGAATAGGCTCCCTAATAAAAAAATATAATGAGTCAGGGAATGAGAAAAGTATATATTACCATAGCTGAACAATGATAGGTACTAAGACCAGATACTTGAATGTTGAGAATAACTGATGTTTACTCACCTTCACATTGAAGAAGATGAAGCATTACTTGTACCACCACAAGTTATATATTAAAACATGTGTTCATATTCTCAAGCACATCTTTAGCATCCTCATGCTAAATGGGTGTCTGGTCTAGTGGGAGGTCATCATTCAACAATATGACATAGAACTCTTGTTGAAATAGTTTATTAAAGGGAAATACCTATCTGATTTCTTGGAGGAACATCTTACCCCATATAACACATCGATGTACACTGATCTCATTGATGCAGGGTTCTTCTAGGGCCATGATACTGCCTGAAAAAAGGATATGTATTTTGAGGGAATCCCTAGATTCCAGTCATAAAATGGATGGGAAAACAAAATATCAATATAGTTATCTCAGGGATTGTATTTGTATATCTAGACAAAATAGTTTTTCTCAAAACATTATTAATATCCAAAGTCTTGAAAAATATTGAGGTCGAATACTAGGCCCCCATCAATAGCTTGTAACTAGCCCCACGTCTACATGTTGCCTACCAAAATATCAATGGGGATTCATAACTAGTGATAAATAAGATAAAAGGATAATATTTCTTAAAAAATTAATAAGTATCCCATATCACTAGCGATTTTCTGGTAATATTGAAAGAATACCATTTTGAGACCTCAATGCATCGTTTTCCCTGATCACATAATTTGTTTGATGACACATTGGTTAATGGATCCAGAGGCAGAGATAACCCTAACCAGGAGGAAGAAATAATTAATATCATCCACTGCTAATGGTCTCATTGATCTTCATCTATGATATCGATGAAATAAACCAGTTTAACAACCCCCCCACCCCCACAATGTTGGTTGAACCAATATCCACCTCTATATGGATAGAACCCATAATCAGTTACCTCTAAAATGGAATTCTCCCAACAAACCACATTGGATGAGAATAGGTTTTTCACCATGTAGTAAACATTACAATATAAGATGACCCATATGAGTATAAATACCTCTAAAAGTGATTCATTAACCATATATTCACCATATTTATAGTATAAAGGGAGATTCATTAAATCTTGGTAGAATTCAATGTTGGATCCTATAGTGCTCATTAAACAAGGATTAGTCCCTACAACCAAATTATTAGGTTGGGATATTTAAGAATAAAATGACATGGGACTCTCTATAATTTACTATGAAATTTCATGGATTATTGATCCATGATAACCTCAACCTTAAACCACCATAATTGATATAAACATGTACACATTTCTATCCTTATTTTTGGGAATGGATGTTGTGGGGCCATATCGGCCCATCCAGAACAAAGTTATTCAAGTACAAATTTATTATTAAAGGGTTTTTTTCTAAATGGGTTTAGGTAATACCTCTTAAATAATTATACATGAATAATATCCTCAACATCATAATTCCTCCTATCACCTCTAGGGTTGGATCCCATCACAAAATATAAATAGA
Source organism: Viscum album (assembly GCA_963277665.1). Taxonomy (NCBI): domain Eukaryota; kingdom Viridiplantae; phylum Streptophyta; class Magnoliopsida; order Santalales; family Viscaceae; genus Viscum; species Viscum album. Next base: position 1,003,163,998 of record OY728140.1, on the reverse strand, counting down.
CAATGGAAAAAACTTCTGTTCTATGGAGTGGACGAAACTATACCATGAGTATAATACCGAATCAAATCACTAGTCCCATTCTCATGATAAAATAAAATGGATATATGGAGGCCTTCGGTAATTATATCTCAAATATAATCCAAAATATAGTGAACAAGGATAATAATTCGTTTCCATAAAAGGTCCCCCATGATTTATGGTCTGATCATACAACCAAACTTATTTTAAAAAAAATTCCATACTCATTGGTGTGTGGGATAGAGGTAGTATTACCCCTATAAGTTCAACTACATTATCTCTATATATGAATTTGTGGAAAACTTTTAGATGAAGAGAAATTGAAAAACTGGATAGTTGAATTGGAGAATCTTGATGAATATAGGTTTCACATGTTACCCAAACATGATGTCCATAAGAATTGGATCACCCAATATGTTAATAATAAGGTTTTCCTTCATTCATTTACCTAAAGATAACTATTGTTATCTCTTTGGCCCATAATGATACCTAGAATGAATCTTCCAGATAAATTAATGTTCCCTACATCATGAATAAATTATATGACAATGTATATTATTCACTAGCCACAATGGATGAGGTGTGAGTCAACACCCTCCAATATATGTGTTATCAAGAAATAATTTCAATAACAATAATTATGTTCCCCTTTTATGGTTTCATGATGTACTGATGGAATAGCTAATTCATGTTTCATAACATTAAATTTCACAACCTCATCATGGTTATGTAACATTAAAAAGAAAACGATCATCCTATATGAATGATGTTAAACACCACCAGATTTCCCAAGTTTCATGATCTTAAACTACAAAAGATCTTCTTGGGTGCATGATGTTAAAATGGACAATCTCATCCAAGTTTCATGATGTTAAACTGTGTAAGATCTTATTGGTTTCATGATTTCAAACTCCACAAGATCATCTTGATTTCATGACCTTAAATTGGGAACGATCATCCTAGTTTCACGATGTTAAAACAAAATGGATCATCCTAGAATCAAGATGTTAAAGTAATAAACATATCAAGTCTTAGAAGCATGTATTTAAACTAAATAGTGTCTCAGGTCCTTACTACATGATATTAAACTACACGGAATATGTCCTTTCTACATGAAATTAAACAACTTGCAGATCATTATCAAAATAGTGAATCAACACACCCATTCTAGGTCTATGAAAAAGATGGGAGAAATTACCCTATACCCAGTTGAGATTTAACTCCACATAAAGAATCACTTCATCCAAGACCTATGTGTGGCTTGATTCTATCTATCAAAGGATACATAATGACACCCAATCCTCTATTCTGGGGTGAAGTCATAATATTACTTTTCATTAATTATAGGTGATCCTTGACCTTACTGTGTGATTTTAAACTGTATGGATCCATAACATACATATTCATTCACATCGGGGGACCCATGTCCGTTCTATAAGACATTAAACTACAGAAATTATTTCTTTCTGCATGACATTGAATTACACAGGTTTTGGGAACATCATATTGGTTGATTCTAATTTCCATTAGATATATACGGACAAATTAATCATATATCATGGTCCAACTAACACATGATGAAAAATTCCCATGTAATATCCTTGATTGACTATTTATGTTGATAGTAAACCTTTACATTCCATGTTTTTCACACATAGGATAGATCTATTGGGATTACGAAGTTTAGTAATGGATTCACTGCACAAAAAAGGCATAATAGCTCATTACATGTTCTTAATAGTCCTAAATGAAAGACTATAAATAGTAGACCATGATTCCTCACCTCATGATGACAAACTACATGGTTTAATTCCCTTTTATGACTGAAATATTCACCTTTATATGGACCTCAAATAAGAGTACCAGTATTTTTTGTGTTGGTCTCCTACCACACCTCCATTCATGACGATTGTGTGACTTGATTCCTAAAATCATAATATTCATAGTGACACACGAAACATCATCCCATGGTCCAATAAAAATAAATAAACACAAAAAATGTCCCCAACGAAGCGTATAGTGTAAAATTGTGTAGGAATATTATTTATCATGGTCTAAGTGCGTCTTGATTAATAATATTGTGTGATATATAGTGATTCCCAATCATACATATTTGGGTCTAGTTGAAATATCCATATTCATATTGGGACGCCAACATCCCGAGGGGTTCCTCTGTCGTGGTGACAGTGGCCGCTGCATCGGTTCCACCCCCACCGCTAGGGGAGGGTCCCTTGTTTTCCAACAATGGTGGTTACCCTTATTTCATACCATTTTCGAACACCGACTCCCCCCCCCATTTTCCTAAATTATCGATCAGTCTGAAAGTCTCAGAGTTTCTAGATGGAATCCCTAACCTGTCGTTGTTTATCGCTGAGTTCTCATAATCCTCGGATCTCCTGAAGCACACCTTGGTGGCTATATTTTACTAGCGATGCCCCTCTTTTGACTCCTTTTAAAAGAATGTCTTCATCACTTGGGGTTTTCAAGATAGAGTGGCTGTCGGCCTTCTGGATATTTTTCAAATTATGATTTGATTTTCCTTGGAAGCCGACCTCATCCAGGCCTGGTCAAGTTCACCTCGCAATTTCAACAACTTAAGATTATACCTGTGTCATTGGTCCTTCGATTTACACATGAAGCACGATCTTTCATCAATGGTTACTTGAGTTATTTTTCCTAATATTCCTCTTCTATTTCAAAATCCTGTGGTTCTTCTCATTCTAGGGAACCTCATTGGTAGATACATGTGTTCTGACAACTGCACTACGGCCCTTTTCTATACCGTTAATCCGCATATATGTGTTGAAATGGATGTTTCAAGAGTTCCATTTGATTATGTGTGGATCACGGTGGGAGAAGAGTACCGTTGCAAACAACGAGTAGTCTATGAATGTTGGATGGAATTTTGTGATCGATGCAGACAACTGGGGAATTTTCACGCCGACTGTCATAGGGAGTTGAAGGCCATGAGGCAGGGCTATTGATGTGGCAGAGAGGCCGAGGTTCTTTAGGAGGGAGAGAGGATAGAGAAGGGGCCTCCAGGTTTTCCCAATGATTTGAGTAGGGGAGAACAAGATTTTAGTCTTTTAAGGGAGGATATTGAATCAGTCAGGACTCTAGGGTTTTATGATGCACCAATTGAGGAAGAAGTGTGTCTGGTAACTTTTTCTCGTTTTCCAATTAACTCTCAAGTCAATCCAATGATTGAAAGTGTTTTTAGCACATTGAGGGAGGATTTGGCCGGTCCACATTCTTGTAAAGATGGAGTGAGGGAGGATGGACAGATTCAGTTGGACATGGTTTTTGTAGTCCACAAGGTGATCAGAAGTGAATTAGTTGTGGTGAAGATAAAAGTTAGAGAGTAGAATGTTTCAGGTAGAGATAATATGTGGGAAGGGATGTAGGACCCTCTTCTGTAGAAATCCTTGCCATGCATTGTTAGGATTCCAGGGGGTTCAGATGTAGGGAACTGGTCCTCAATTAATTTGAGCATCATGGTCGAGGGACTTGTATAAGTAGGACAGAGCTACGCTAATGATATCTCCTTGGAGGTCGTTGGGGGTGCATGGAAGAATGTAGAGAATATAATCAAAGCCTCTTGGATAGTGAAGCTTCATGTCCGAAAAATAGTAGGGGTAATAGGAGGAGTAAGTATAGGAATGACAACTCTTCTTTACCTCCACCTTTGGTGACCCGATCGGCTAGAAAGGAAAACACCAAAAGGATGTCCTTGAGGATGTGTGTCCTCAAAGGCCATGGGATCAAGGTGATCAATGCATGGATCTTTTGTTATGTTTTGATGAGGAAGAGGTTGAGTAGGTAATAGTCTTTAATACATATGTAGAGGAGGATGCTAAAATGATGGAGAGGACTTTAAGAGCATCCCTTAATGAGGACCAATATGCCTGGGTTGACAAAAAAGATCTTATTCATGTCGGGGATTCAATAGAGGGGTGATTAGCATTAAGTAGTGCATTCCGTCTTGGGACTGGTTGGCCTCAGAGATTGATTATATGATGATGGTGTCTCCAAGAAAGGTTACTTCTATCACATTGAAGTTGTTCAGGGAGAAAATTGAAGGTAATATTTGTTTACTTTTTATTTCCCCTTGATAACATTGTGGAATTTGGTCCTGGGATGAGAACAATTCTGGTTCTTTTGGATTTTGTTTCTGTTTCAATATTTTTGTGTCTGGAGGAGTGTTTTGGGTTACCAGGATTTTACATGGCTCTATTTCAGATGGGGTTCACAGCATGTGGCCACCACTTTTTCATGTCAGTTTAATGAACGATTGAGCGGGTATCATTATACCGTCGGTTCCATGCCCATGCATCTTTTCATGGGACTTCTTGTCATCTTCTCATGCAATGGTGATAGCTTTTTGACATGATGCATTTTCTGGGGAGAGGCAGAGCCTGGTTATGCTTGGGGTTGATTTATTTTTTTGGTTTCACTGTAATCTAGAGGTGTTGGTTTCTCACTTGGTCCTTAAAAGTGTTTCAATAGAAAAATTAATTCTCAGTATAAGTGGCTTGATTCTTTTCATCATAGTATACATAATGATGTTCAGATCTGCAATCATGGACCTAACTATATCAGTCAACGAACACAATGCCCACCTCTACAAATGATATAGACATATATAGAAGGTTTCTAGTTCAATAAATAAATTTTTCTTGATTAATATAATCAAAATATACATAGTGCACCTAGATCTCAAATCATAGGACATTCTCAAAAAAATGAAATTCACCCCAACAGCATCAGGGATGCACAATACAAAACTGTTTTGCCTATGTATGAGTCTGATCTATATATTGAATGCTTGTTCATATAATATGTCCTGAAAAAATTTTAAACATTGTTCTCAATGTTTTTACGACCTGGCGATTAAACAGTATGGAAAATTTCATTACCTCATGATGTTAAATTATATAGAAGAAATTACAACCTAACAACATGACATTAAACTGTGGAGACCATCATCCATTATCATCCTTTATCAAAGGGCCATAAGATCCTTACCTTAATCATCCAGAGTATGAGGTGCTTCTACTATATATTATTTACATAAATTCATAAATCATTCATCTTTTATTAGGAACCTCATGTTTCTACAATCCTTTCATGGCCCTTGGAATGGAAAAGTGATGTATCTGTTTGACCTTGAAATCGATGTGTAAGGGATCATACCTACCAACCAGAGATATCGTGGGTCTTTGAGGACGTATTTTTAATCATAGTGTGTCTAACATCACCATGGAGGAACTCAGTATTGAAGGGTATTCAGTTCCATCCCTGATATGGTTATCCCATACCAATTCTTAATACCTAAGAAACCCAATCAATGATTTAAAACATTTTCATCTCCTTCTCAGAAGGATCTTGGGGTACCCATCATGCAGGGTATCCAAATTAGGATATTGTGTATCAAACTTTTTATTTTGTCCATTTTTTTCATGAACATAAACTAAATGCTCTCTATTCAAGGCTATATGACCTTAAACTATATCATATAATGGTCCAAATCACAAGACCATAAATTTCTAGAAAAATGTACAAAAAACAATTCATGTTGATAACCCATAAAGGGATGTCAAATAAAAATTAAACTACTCGCTTAATAAATTCCTAATCCTTAGATTTTAGGCAAATAATAAGGGTGTGGTTAAACAAGTCATAATGGTCCATGGGCCTATAGAATAACTCTATTATAATCAAATCTATGCTCACTAAAACCCCTAGTTACGAATAAATTTAGAGTAATTATATCTCAGATTTCCACTTCATGAGGTTATATTAAATAAGAAGGGACACAAATTTTTGGGTGCCAAAATCCTTCTTGGATGTTACAATTTCTATATATCACACATAATGATTTCAATTCCTCGGATCACTGTAATCCTTCAATGGCCCAAGGAAAAGGATACCCTGCTGGAAGGGACCAATTTTTTGACTATACATGTATGCATATGGATTCTTCATATGTGTATATAGTCATCAACCCAATGTTACCCTATACCAAGAGGGCTTCCTAATCATTTTGAGATTTGACATCACCATGTAAGAACTCAGTCCCATAGTGTGTTATAGGAAATTCCTGGTATGATTATCCCATATCATCTTCCAGACCTAAACACTTTGTATGATAACTTCCAATCCTCATAAAAAACAATCCAATTATATTCAAAATCCTCATCATTACATAATCATGTTTTATACCCTTTCTCAAAGTAGTAATGTGACACTCCATTCCTGAACATTTTTTATCCCCTGCCTAATGATGCAAAACTACAAGGCATAGGGATAAATCTACAATGTTAAGAGTTGAACTGCCAAAGGTTTCCCGAACCCATCCTGTATATATTTCACCATTCCTATACTCATCATATATACATTGGAGCCTCTATAAATATCTCATGGCTCTAATAATGGAGTAAAACCGTATCTTCTTGACCATTGTATTGACACAAAAGTTCTTTGAACTAACAACCAAAGGAATTTACTTCCAGAATGAAAGGAGCATCAATCCTTGTGAGCCCTGACCACACCGTGGAAGAAACTAGAACCTCATGGTATTATGGGTCATCCCTGACATGTATTCCCTATCCCATATTTACTAACTGAAACATTTGGGTAATGAATTATATCAACCATACTCCAACTATACTGGTGGTCCTAACATCCCAAATATTTAACCCTTAACCAATATTCCCCCCAAGAATCTCCCATGACCCATGTAAAAGAGTAGAGACACCTTTGTTTGACAATAATACAAATACAGATTGGATTTAACCTACCAAAGAGATCAATCTCATCTTTTTAGGAATGAAATTCTGGTCTTCATTATCCTTGGAAACACCATGGATGAACCCAACATCCTAGGTCATTTTGGGTCATTCCATGCATGAATGTAGCATATTACATTGTCATCATTAATGTCTTAATTGTATGACTTTAAACAGCTTGGAATACCAATGTCTTATCTAAATTCCACTAAACTACAATGATAGATGGTCTGACCTAAAACACCTTAAACTACAGTGATAGAAGGTATGAGATAAAAGACCCTAAACTGCATCGATAGAAGGTTTGAACTAAAATACCCTAAAATTAATTGATATAATGTCTAATAAGAAGGACCAAAAACTACAACACATCATCAATTTAGTCTAAAATAATGGAAAATATTTTAAATCCATCCATATGGCTTTGAAAAAATAAATCTATGCTTTCCAATTCTATTGACATTAGAAAAAATTTAGATCACTCTCCATGATGGACATGTATCCTTACCAATTATACTTATGTGAATCATGTAATCTCAAGATAGGTAGAATAGATATATTTTCATGAATAATCATGTTGGGGGGATTTTATGAGCACACTTGAGAAGAATCTGTTATGATTTTAATATTCAGATACATAAATTCCAGATTACTTGATCTTGTGAAAAGGAAGAGTATCATTTGTGATTCATATAACATTAGATCATTGAAAATTCAGGAACATTATTAGAGAAATAAAGACATTATATAAGAAAAAATGGTTAAAAAAATTCATTAATTAATGACGTGATATTTGAAGAATATCTACATTTTTGAGCCCCATAAAAACTCTCACAAAAAATAGAGTACATATCAACAATAAAACTATAATATTATTTGACCAAATTATATGGACATGTCAAAAGGAGTCTAGAGAGAAGTATTAATTGAATGATGAGGTTTCACTCACCCTGTCTCTTATACTTTTTTCCTATGATGGAGTGTAATAGTTAATGTAGTTATCTCCTCAACTCTCTTTGAGTAGTTTCCAATGAGTATGATGATGTTTAATGGTAAAAAAATAAGTTATTTTTTATTTTCTCATATCTCTAAATTTTCATAGTGTAGGATTATATCTGTGTTTTCAATTTAGAAATATACTGTTGACAATAGACCAGTGCCTCTGATGCCTCCATCATCTGTTCAGAAATGGAACCTCCTCTTCAAGATCGTGTGTGTCACTCTCATTAGTTTCCAAATATTACATTATCATGATATTTGTATCATGATTTAATACAATGGGTTTGGATCAAAACCACCCCATGTCATTATGTAGCTGATGATGGAATTCCCCAGAGTCAAAAAATGATTCCAAACGAGTCTCAATAATCAAGGCATGAATCTAATTATAGCTTACCGTACTCTATGTATGAGATTATTTGACTGATGGGATAGGCATTTCAAAGGAATGAATAGTTGGCTAATATGGAGAGGAAATAGGATAGGAGTCTCTATATATCCTCCCCAAAACAAAGGCATAACCCTTTTCGTATTTAGAAGGGATGATTTTCTCTACATATTCGGTCGAACTATCAGGATGGTCATCGCCATGACTAGGGAGTCTCTGTAACATCCCTGGTAAATAAAGAATAATAAATTTTTCATATTTATTAATATTTTTGAATTTAATATTAATTTTAATTTAAAATGGTTGTTATGTTCGATAGCGTACCCGATACACAACAATTGGTTTCTTTGAAATCATAGGTTGCACACTAATAATATAATATTATTATTTAAAATTGTAGTCAACTCCTAGCTGTTGTATTGGCAGGAATGAACAAAACTATATAAAATATGATTATACATGTTTGTTAAATGTATTTACATTTATCTAATAAGAGTTAGAGGCTTAAATTGTGAATGAATCTAATTTTTAGCCTAATTTACATTAAAAGGCTGATTTATTGCCTTTTAATTGTGGACACTCTATAAATATAGTTTTGTTAAATTTAATACATTATATATGACCAAATAAAATCCTTCTTTATAATTGGGACATCAAACTTTACTTTGTGTAAATTTTTTTAATTTTTCTGAAGAAGATCATTTTTTTGAATAGTGTATTTATTGTATTTTAATTCACAACTATATTTTAATCTAATTTATTTAAGTGGTTAATATATCTTTTCAATTGGTCTTAATGTTTTATTATAATATATTTTTACCATTTAATCCAATTTTGGTCATTGGAATTAATTTCACATCGAAATTGGACATAAAGAAGTATCAATCCTTTGATAGTTATTATTTCTTAAAAAACACGCTACCTGTTTCCACAAAGATAATTAATTTTTAAATTAATTAATACCACTTATATGTTTTGAATTTGAAAAAATAGGCATCAATTTTTAATTTGTAATATTAAATAATTCTTAGGTTGATTTTTTTTATTTTTCTGAAAAACTTCAATTTTTGATGAATAGTGAAACCACATAGTGGTGTTTAAAAAACTGGCTTTTTCATTTAAATGAAATTTTACCACTTCTGTGAAATGAATTTAAAAAAACCGACATACATGTTTGTTATCAAGAAGTAAAATGTGGTTCATTAAGATGGAAATATTTTTTGGTGAATAGTATCTTTTGACTTTTATTTACCGTGGTTAAAGGTAAATATGGTAATTCAAGGTTAAAAGAATATTATAATAATTCAAAATTATCTTAACACTTGTAAAAACATTATTGGTTGATTTAGTTATGACCATGGGCATCTTTGGGTCGCATTTGGGCCCCATTGAGCCACTTGGGAGTGACAATGACAATTTAGTTTAATTAATTTAATGTGAAGACACAATTGACATTAAAAAAAAATATTTTAGTAATTAATTTTTATATGGTGTTATATAAGTCCTATTTTAGACTATAAATATTGTTTGTAATGATAAGATGATTTCCTACATCAGGGTATTTTTTTTAGAAATCAAATAAATTAATTTATTTATGACACAATAATGATACAGTATTTACCTCATTAATAAATTATTTAAATAAATAATATTATAATGATTAATATATTATCCAAAACATGCCCAATTCTGATTGGATTATTTTATTTCAAATATTACTGATCTTATAATTGACTATAATTTTATTTGGTCCATTAGAAACTGAATATCAATATATAATAAAATAATTTTTTCACACGTTCCTAACGAGCCCCTCCTCTCCCTTATAAAAGGAAACCACTTCTAACCAATTCCTCACATATATCAAGCCATTTGGCTCGTCCAAACTCTACCCAATTAATCACCGTACATCCATATCCTCCACTTAGAAGCCTTAACTTAGGCAGAAGGCACTTAAAGAATTCCTTTGGCTCAAACCAAAGGGAGTTACCCAAGTTAAAGGTAACAGTTTCTCTTAAATTGTTTTCTTTTATTTTACTTCTTTAGCCCCTAATCTCTTTTTATTCATTTCTTTTGTATTAACACCAGTATCCCCAATATACTAGGATGTTTTTATTGGATGTATTCTAACTAAACTTACACACACCTCATCTAATGGATGAAGAGCATAATGTTTCTTTGGATGACAAACTAACGCCTCAGGAAACGATGACTGTTCAAATATCTCCAACCGCCTCTCATGGTTGCCATTATGATGGCACGGTATTTATAAATGATATATAGTATGTTTATGTTTTCTTTATGCTTTTGTATTTTCCATTTATAGAACTCCTTTATAGTTTCCATAGTGGGTAAATAAGATAATCTCATTTGAGGAAGTGTGGACTACCACCCCCTCAAAGTGATGTGACTTGTTAATGTCTTATGTGGGATGTATAAATGATAGAGATAATTATAATATATATGATATTATACAGGAATTATAATACACCTATGTATCATTATATTTTACTTCCATTAAAAGAAGAAATAGAAATGAAAGTATTGTTCATGCGTACGTACGACTTACCATCTCCATGAACGGTGCATTTCATTTATTACCTCTAAATGTTATGTAATATTATAAATATATATATAATGGATATATATGATCTATATGATATCTAAATAATTAATATAATTCTGTATATAATGAACTTTTGACCACTTTAACAACATGTAATTATAAGAAGTTCATTTTTGACTCAAGTACCTAATATCGAAAAAACGTACATTATTAACTTAAATGATTAAATAATGTTTATAAAATGGTAATAAGTGATATAAAAGGAATAATAAAAAATAAAATGTCTATTAAGAAAGTAGAAATTAACTTTAGTTTATTATTCATGAGATTAAATACCGATCGAGTCAAGTCGTACACGAGGTAAGGGATCTGACCTCTCTCTATCTTTTCATGTACTCTATTTTATGTCATTTCATTTATGCTCCATGTTCTTATATTGGAGGATGTTATTTTATATTCACCATACTGTAATTTTTACTTTCATTTGATTATATACCCTCTATTACTCTCATTAATTCATTTTAAGAATTTTTAAGTGGCGCCGTTAGGCTGCCGAATTTTTGTAAGGGATTTTCTTATCTCACTTTTAATTCTGTGAGATTTCCATTGTTTGCCACTTATTCATTGCATGTGGTTTATTGTGTAATTCCATTTGATATATATTATCATGATTCTCATTATACTCATGGTATTCTGTGATTCATTTGGTGGTTATTAACTTTTGGTCATATGACACAGTTGATTACAAATTGGTAAAGGGTTTCGTCTCACTTTTTTATTCCCATTAGATTCATCCTATATTTGCCTCTATTTACTTTTTCATGGTGTATGTACTGCCCATGATTGTAATATTTATATAATATACTCTAATTTATGAGTATTTAAATGTTCATTGTATGATCCTTATTTCATTTGGCCTATGTTTTGTAAGTTACCAAATCGGTAAGGGAACTATTCACCCTCCTCTTTATGAAAGACTTCTTTATGTTTTGTCTTTTAATTTACATATTATTATGTTGGGATATGATATTATATATCCTTTTTGATTTAAACATTATATCCAAGTTATGAGATTACCATTCTTATCTCATCAACTCATTTTCTGAATTTTAATGTGATGCTGTTAGGCTGTCGAATTTTTACAAGGGATCCTCTTAACCCAATTTCAATTCTTTGGGTTCAACGTGTACTTATTGAATATGAAATTCAATGAATATGTGAGAATAAACTATGATTTATTTACACTTAATATCCACTTATATTTTGTGTATTTATATTTTTTCACACATAATTAAGTGATTTATTTATCCTAAATTTAAGGATACCATCTTTATAAGGGATTTCATCTCAATTTACATTTCCATTGAGACATCATTGTTTTTATGCACCAAATCACTAGAATATGGTGTATATACTATAATTTGACATATTATATCATGAATCCCATCATTCCCATGTAATTATAATGTCATGATTAAATTTTATTCCTCAATTATTTGTATTCAAGTGTCTCTCTATTTGTTAAAAAAATCTTTAACTAAAATATTATTTTAAATGTTTTAAAGATTTATTCTTATATATATTTCTCATTAATTTCCATGTTTTCAAAATGGGTTTTAGGATTTATTAATATGAACATTAATATTTTCAAATGGTAATTAATTTAAAATCTTCAAAGTGGTATGGGACACTTGGATTAAAAAATCACTTTTTAAAAAGGTTTTGAATATGATTTGATAAAACATTGTTTATTTCAATATCATGATTTGATATATTGAAATGTGGAACTATTATATTTCCTTCATACATGTGTTATATGTTATGATTATGTTGTGGTTAATGGGAATTGTTTACATATACGGGTGGTTCCATGTTAAGCCTAGGGAGGGTGAGCCCGAGATAGCTCTCTAATGCATTGGGTAACGTGACGGAGGTAAACAGGATGTTTCTCTTATGAGATCTTGGGAATATAATGTGATGGATATTCCAAGTGTAACTCCCTATGTAGCTTTGACAGCTACAATTTATGTTTGATATGTATTCCATAAGTAACCATAATGATTTATTATTTGTGTGTGTTATTCATAAATCTATGATTTCATAAGGTATGTTATGATAGAAAAGTATGGTTTCATGGATTTTTATATATTTTTGGGCTAATGTTTTCCTTCTATATTTTATAACCCCTACCGAGCTTTTTATGCTCATCCCAAGCTATTGAAATGTTTTCCACATGACTTATAGATGAATAGGTTCAAGGATGGGATCAAGGAAAAGTCATGTTGTCTAAAACATGGAACTAGACATGTGTCTTTTTTAGAGTTTTTATATTATGAGAAAAATGGATAATGAGTCGAAGTGTCTACTTGTAATATTCATGTATTTATGTAATAGTTATGGCCTAATTCTCTAAAACTCTAAACCTGAAAATATCCCCAATGTGAATTATTCATTTAATTCAAGGTTATGTAATGTTAATGACCAGGTCCTTATAGTTGGTATCATAGGTCGGTTTAGATAACTTTATAGGATAGGATACAATTTAAGCATAAGTGATATTACCATAATGGTTAGGATTTTATAATGAGTGATAGTTATTTTTATAAAGTTAATGAGTTTAAGATAACATGAATAAGTATATATCAGTGTTTACCCTCCTCTAAAGATATTATAAGATGATTTTACTGATATAATCACACTGACCTTTTTGGTTACAGTAAATGGTTAGATCTAGCAGACACCAAAATAACAGTGGATGTGAAGAAAAATATGACAATTTTTTGAATGAGTAGTTGAATGATATGGGAGTTACAATGAGAACTCTATTGGTTATTCTCATCCAACTATCTGGAGTCATGATTGACCACCTGAACCATATTGATTTTTATAAGACATCATATATGCGAGAAACGTATCCCTTAGGTTGTTCAGGTAAAAAACATAAATGTAAGTATGTTAAAAAACCTATGTGTCGAATATGTGGAAAGAAAAACAAAGGAAAATGTTTCAAAGGGACAAAAATATGCATTATATGTGGAAATGAAGGTTATGAAGCAAGAACCTACCATGGAAAAAGGAACCATCTAGTTGACTCTAGGAAAGAGAAAGAAGTTCTTTCTGAAGGATCAATTGAATGATTTAAATGTAGTGAGCATGGTCATTATGAAAACACATGTACTATAAAGAAGTTTCAGGAATAGGATCACCCAGATCATACAAATATTTGTTTACCAATACCTAATACCATTCCGATTGAGGATAAAGAAACTGACAATGACCAATGAAAGGTATTGATTATTTTTTGACATATGTTTTCCTATTATTGAAATCTTAGGATATGATTCATGATTTTTTTGTGGGAAATAAGTATATTAGAATAAGTCGGTAAAGAATGTATAATTGATAATGAAGAATGTTGAATAAGTAAGAGGTAAACATATAATGGAATCAAGAGTTATGGTAGATTTCAAGACAGTGAAATGATTAAAAGTATTAAGGCTCTTTTGAGGGTGAGATTACATTATAAGACATTTTATATTATGTGTAAACCTAATGTTTGATATTTGATTTTTGTAAGGAATAATTATCTTCTATTTTGTGGATATAGTTATAATGAACTATTTGGGTTTATATGATCCTTGAATTTGAAGCAATTATTGGTTAATACATTTTGGGATGCAAAACAAAATTTATTAGATAACCTGTTTGGTTAAAATATGATATGGTTATTTTTGATGAAATAATCTCTTTTGGGAATATTATAAAATTATGTAGTTTCTGAAAAGGGACAACACGCAAACCATGTGACAACCCGTCGCGTCGGACGATGCTATGGGAATCAAACTCACAACCAATGTGCTACAGGTATTTATCACCTACCACTGGACTACGTGAAGTCCCTGGTTTGTATGACTAATTCTTTTTTGATAGATGATCTTATGAATCAGGAATATATTGATTTTAGGTTATCTATGGAAATGATTAACCTATCATGGAGGACATGTGATTATGTTAATTACTTTTCAGTATGACACTTTAAGAGTAAATGGTGTTATTTAGAGATAAATGCTAAGATTTACCATGGAAGACTATCTGATTAAATCCTTCAAAGATTTGTGTTTTAATCTTTGTTTAGATTACTTTGATGAATTTTAAGGATAATAGTTTATTTAATGGTCTTTCTTGAACCATGGGATCTTTTTGTTGAATTTTAGAGATTAAGAGTAGAATTTATTTTTATAAAGGTTTATCCTTTTTAGGGATTATATGATCTTGTACTAAATGTTTTGGTTTTAGTTAATATCTAAAGACAAGGGGAATATATTGTTCATCCTTTGGGGATTATTTGATTCTCTTGAAGTTGATTATAGCGCTATTAATGTTAACAAAAGTCATCCTGAATATTCATCATTTAGAGAAAATATGAGTTTGTGTTAGAAATCTAGTAGATGATTAATGTATACATGACAATTAAGTATATTTCCTTATGTTTTTGGATAAGCTCATAAAAAATTCCTCAACAAAAAGTAACTTTAAACAAAAACCCTGTCGATTAAGCTTTCCTACTGGGGAATCAAAGACTGTTTAACCCATCACAAGTTTGTGATTTTCTAGTGGTTAACTTTCTCCAAAACATGTTTCCAAACACTCTCTATCAGAACATGAACCACTTTTTCCCCTCCATATCCATGTTTTCATGGAATCTTAATATGGGTTAACTCAGGTGACCTTTGTGCTTCTCTTTCTTTCTTTTAATATGATATTTTTACTAACTCTTTTTCCGATGTGGGACTTTCAAGTATGTTTCCAAGCCCTTTTTTTAAATTGCGAGGATGTAATTCCCAAAAGGGGGGAAGGATGTAATATCCCAGGTAAATAAAGAATAACAGATATTTCATATTTATTAATATTTTTGAATTAAATATTAATTTTACTTTAAATGGGTTGGTATTTTTGATAGCGTACCGAATACATAACAATGGTTTCTTTGAAATCTCACGTTACACACTAATAATATAATATTATTATTTTAAATGGTAATCATGTCCTAGAAGTTGTATTGACAGGAATAAACAAAACTAAAAAAAATATGATTATACATGTTTGTTAAATGTATTTACATTTATCCAATAAAATATAGAGGCTTAAATTGTGAATGAATCTAATTTTAAGAATAATTTACATTAAAAGGCAAATTTATCACTTTTTAACAGAGAAACCACATTAAATGTAGTTTTGGTCACATTATTAAATTTTATATGACCAAATAAAATCCTTATTTATTATGGGGACATCAAAATTTACTTTGTGTAAATTTTTTTAATTTTTCTGAAAAAGTTCATTTTTTATGAATAGTGTAAATATTATATGTTAATTCAAAAGTATGTTTTAATATAAAATATTTCTATGGTTATATTATCTTTTCAATTTTTATTAAAGTGCAAGTAGAATAAATTTTTTCCATATAATCCAATGTTGGTCATTGAAATTAATTTCACTTTGAAATGGGACATAAACAAGTATCAATCTTTGGATAGTTATTATTTCTTAAAAAACACGCTATTTGTTTTAACAATGGGAATTAATTTTTACATTAATTAATTCCACTTATATGTTTTGAATTTGGAAAAATATAAATCAATTTTTAATTGAGAATATCGAATAATGCTTCGGCTATATTGTTGGTATTTTTCTGAAGAACATCAATTTTTGATGAATAGTGAAACCACTTAGTGGTAGTTAAAAAACTGAATTTTTCATTTAAATGATATTTTACCACTTATGTGAAATGAATTTCAAAAATCCGACATACATGGTTGTTATCAATAAGTAAAATGTGGTTCATTAAGATGAAAACAATTTTTGGTGAATAGTAACTTTTGACTTATTTACAGCGGTTAAAGGTAAATATGGTAATTCAAGGTTAAAAGAATATTATAATAATTCAAAATTACCTTAACACATTTCCAAACTGTTTTGGTTGAGTAATGTACCACCATGGGCATCTTTTGGTCTATTTAGGCACCCCATTGAGCCACTTGAGAGTGATAATGACAATTTAAATTAATTAATTTAATGTGAAGAAAAAATTAACATTAACAAATACCTTTTTGTACTTACTTTTTATATGGTGTTATATAAGTGAAATTTTTTACTATAATTATTCTTTGGAAATATAAAAATATTTCCTATATCATGGTATTTGTTCATAATTTTTAGACATCAAATAAATCAAATTATTTATGACACAATAATGATGCAGTATTTACCTCATTGTTAAATGATTTAAATAAATAAGATTATAATGATTAAAATATTATCCAAATCATGTAAAATTCTCATTGGATGATTTTATTTCAAATACGAATCATCTTATCCTCGACTATAATGATTTTTGGACCATTAGAAACCGAATATCAATATATAATAAAATAATGTTTTCACACTTTCCTAAAGAGCCCATCCTCTCCCTTATAAAAGAAGACCACTTCTAACCAAATCCTCACACCCTTAAAGCAATTTGGATCATCCATACTCTGCCAAATTAATCTCAATACATCCCTTTGATCTTCCCAGAAGCCTTACCTTAGGTAGAAGACACTTCAAGAAGTCTTTTGGCTCAAACCAATGAGAGTTACCCAAATTAAATGTAGCAGTTTATCTTAAATTGTATTCTTTTTATTTTACTTCTCCAACCCCTATAATATTTTTAATCATTTCCTTTGTAAAAAAATAGTATCCTTAATATACAAGGATTTTGTTATGGTAAGGATTCTAACTACACTTACACACACCTCCATCTAATGGATGAAGAACAAAATTTTTCTGTGGATGGAAAACTAACGCCTCACGAAACGATGATTGTTAAAATATCTCCAACCACCTCTCATGGTGGCCATTATGATGTAAATGTATTTATATATGATATATATTATGTTTATGTTTTATTTATGGTTCTGTATTCTACATTTATACTATGCCTTTATGGTTTCCATTGTGGTTAAATACGATAATCTTATTTCAGGAAGCGTGAACTACCACCCCATTAATGTGATATGACTCGTTAATGCATTATGTGGGATTTATAAAGGATAGAGTTAATGATATTATATATGATATTATACTAGAATTATAATATAACTTTGTATCATTATGTTTTAATTCCATTAAAATTTGAAATAGAAATGAAAGTTGCATTCATGCGTACGTACGACTTACCATCTCCATGAACGATGCATTTCATTTCTTATCTTTAATGTCATGTACGATTATAAATACATGTATATACTGGATATATATGATATATAATATATATATATCATTAATATAATTCTGGATATAATGAATTTTGACCACATGAAAAACATGTAATTATATGAAGTCCATTTTTGACTCAAGTACTAAATATCGACAAAACGAACATTATTAACTTAAATGATTACATAATGTTTATAACATGGTAATAAGTGATATAAAATGAATAGTAAACATGAAAAGGGTTCTTAAGAAATTATAAATTAACTTTAGTTTATTATTGAGGATATTAAATAATGATCGAGTCAAGTTGGACACGAGGTAAGGGATCCGACCTATCTCTTTCTTTTCAAGTACTATATTTCATGTCATTTCATTTATGCTCCATGTTCCTATGTTCGAGGATGTTCTGTTATATTAACCATACTGTAATATGTATTTTCATATTATTAGAGACTCTCTCTTACTCTCATGAATTCATTTTAATAATTTTTAAGTGGCGTCTTTAGGCTGCCGAATTTTTATAAGGGATTTTCTTATCTCACTATTAATTCCGTGAGATTTCTATTGTTCACCACTTATTCATTTCATGAGGTGTATTGTGTACTTCCATTTGATATATATTATATTTATTCTCATTATATTAATGGTATTATGTGATTCATTTTGTGTTTATTAACTTTTGGTCATACGACTCAGTTGATTAACAACGTGGTAAAGGGTTTTGTCTTACTTTTTTATTTCTGTGAGATTCATGATATATTTGCCACTATTTTAATTTGTGTGGTGTATGAACTTCCCATGATTGTACACATTATGTAATATTATTTCATTTATTAGTAATTAAATCTTCGTCATATGATCTTTAATTCATGTGGCGTATGTTTTGTATGTTACCAAATCGGTAAGGGATCTATTCACCCTCCTCTTTATAAAAGACTTATTTTTGTTATGTCTTTTAATTTACATCATATTATGTTGGGATATGTTATTATATATCTTTATTTATGTAAAACTTTTATTCAAGTGATGAGATTCACCTTTTTATCTCATCAACTCATTTCTGAATTTTAATGTGACGCCGTTAGGCTGTTGAATTTTTACAAGGGAACCTCTTAACCCAATTTCAATTATTTCAGTTCAACTTGTACTTATTGAATATGTCATCAAATGAATATGTGTGAATGACATCTTATTGTTTTACACTTATTATCCACTTATATTATGTGTATTTATATTTTTCATACATAATTATGTGATTGATTTATCCTTAATTTAAGGATACCATCTTTATAAGGGATTTCATCTCAATTTACATTTTCATTGAGACTTCATTGTTGTTATGAACCAATTCACTCTAATATGGTGTATAAACTGTACATTGACATATTATATCATGAATAACTTTATTTTCCTGATATTATAATGTTATCATTAAATTTTATTCTTTAATTATTTTTATTCAAGTGTCTCTATTTTGGTTAAAAACTCATTAACTGAAATATCATTTTAAATTTGTTAAAGATTTATTCTTCTAAATACTTCTCATTAATTTCCATGTTTTAAAAATGTGTTTAAGGATTTATTTATACGGACATTAATGTTTTCAAATGATAATTCATTTAAAAGCTTCAAAGTGGTATGTGATACTTTGATTCAAAAATCTCTTTTTAAAAAGGATTTGAAAATGATTTGATAAAACATTGTTTATTTCAATATATTGATTTGATATATTGGAATGTGGAAATGTTATCTTTCCATTATACATGTGTTATATGATATGATTATGTTATGGTTTTTTTGCATTGTTTACATATATGGGTGGTTCCGTCATAAACCTAGGGCGGGTGAGCCCGAGATAGCTCTCCAATGCATTGGGTAACGTGAAAGAGGTAAACGTGATGTTTCTCCTAAGAGATTTAGTTGACATACTGTGATGGGTACTCGAAGTGTAACTCCCTACGTAGCTGTGATAGCTACAATGTAAGTTTGATATGGATGCCATATGTAACATTAATGATTTATGATTTTTGTGTGTTATTCATAAATCTATGATTTCATAAGGTATGTTATGATAGAAAAGTATGGTTTCATGGATTTTTATTTATTTTTGGGCTAATTTTTTCCTTACTTATTTTATAAACCTTACTAATCTTTTTAGGCTCATCCCAATGTTTTGAAATTTTTTCAACAAGACTTAAAGATTAATAGGTTTAGGGATGATATTAAGAAAAAGTCATGATGTCTAAAAGATGGAACTAGACATGTGTCTTTTTAAGAGGTTCTATTTTATAAAAAATGGATACAGAGTAGAAGTCTCTAATTGTAATATTCTAGTTGTTTTGTAATAGTTATGGCCTGATTCTCTAAAACTCTAAACCTGAAAAGATCCCAAATGTGAATTCTTCATTTAATTCAAGATTATGTAATGTTAAAGGCCGGGTCCTTATAGTTTCCATGATGTATCACCCAAGTCCTAAACCAAATCCATCCTATACATGGAAATAGGGGTTGGTGAAGAAAATATATAGTCAAAATAATGAACGAGTCATCTTAGAAAACCACATTAATAGTCTGTTAATCAATCTTTGGAATAATGCTGAGTAAATAAGTAAGGTTTTTCAGTATACATAAGAATGATCTCAACATCACTTCCTTCGGGAACAAATATAATCAAAAATGGGAAGAAGACCCTTGGGTGTCACTCTCGTTGAATGTTGGCCGAAGGGAGAGTGGAGTACCATTGGGTGCAACAGAACTAACATGAAAACCAATAATGTGTATATGGATCATAGATGCTCATCTTATCTATCATGGCTGAAATAATCACTTCCAAAAAAATTATAGCATGACATTTTGACAAGATATTTTTTGTCACTATCAATGATTGGCCTAGCATGTGCATAATAAGGTGTGAAATAAAATCTATTAGATCGACTCAACACATCTGTATCATTATTAGAGCCGAGTGAAATTTCCCCAACCTAAATATGATAAGTATCCTAGTATGAGATATGGCCTCAGGGATCCTAGTGGCATTGTAATATTTGTAGAAATCAAAATTCCCCCATGTCCAAACAAATAGAAACTCAAAAAGAACAGTAACCCAATAGAGATTTCTACCTTGTTGAATGTGGAATAGGATTTGGTAATGGAGTGAAAGGGTTGGAACCACCAGATTAAGGTGACATCCCTCTACTAGTAATGATTCTACCAATAGCGTGTTGACTTGGTTTCTGGAACATGCATCCCAACGTAGGAAACGCCAGCGATACTAGAACATGGCCATGAAGAATGGTCGCCTTGGGCTCAATGAGATCTCAATATTCACATGATATCCCCATAAAGTATGATCATTGGCTTCAAAATTGAACTATAAAATCCAGAACATTCATGAACTTTACATGAATGGAACAGATAAGGGCATATAGTAGTTTTCCTAACATTGTCATCAAAAAGGAAAATGTTGAGTCAGTCTTTGAAAGAGATAAGTGATCTCATAGTCATCTCCTTTATTAACTTTTCCTTCATAGTGATTATTGTGTCCCTCACCAAGACTAGAGTCTACAAAGGGTCATCCCAGACATCTATGGCAAGAAGGATGTAATCATACATATCTCTACTATTGTGGATACCACCCAATTGGTAGATATGCCATATGTTGATTCCCACCTCACCATGGGATATAAGAAATGAGTTTGTTCCAGGACACCAATAGCTAATCGGTTCTCAAAGAAGATCATGATTGATATAGGAAATTTATTATGACATCTATACTACTACATAAGGATTGATAGTATATAATTTGTCAGAAAACTGTAATAATATTTTTATAAAACACAATGGAAATTACCCTTCATCAAAAAAGTTTCCATCAGGATGAATATCACATTTAAAGCCACATTTTACACACTAGTATTATAATGTAGTTGAATACAACTGAGTATATTTCTGTGATGGTATTATGAGTGAGATAAAATTAAATCAAACCCAATTGTGATTTTGATGACATATGAGACAACCCCTAGGATTAATCTATGACCAATCATCAATCTTCTACAATTTTCATCAGAATACTATCAATAGATGTTGACACCTAGAAAGAGGGAAAATTGAAGTCCAAAGGACGAATGGAAAAATCATCCAGCAAGTTGAACCTGTATAGAGGAAGCTAACATTATATTTTATATTTTGGAATATGAAACAGAAGAATTCATTTATAAATCTTTTTATCAGAATACATGTGATATCGAGGGTCATCTTTGTGGTGTCTAGGAATCGTGTCCCACTGATTATCCATACTAAATTAAATTTTGTGTGAGGTAGAATCCATCTAAAAAAATAGGTGAAATTCTTCTGAGAAATAAAATAAAATACAATCCAAGGGATGTTTTAAAACATGTAGGATCATGTTCATCACACAAATCATCAAAATTAATTCATGATCTCATAAAATATTTTTGAATCTCATAACTCTTGATGATCTCATGGATCAAATGTACCCACAAAGAATCATGAAACTGCATGACCCCTTAAAATAATTGTGATAACATAACCTTGACATAGTCATGAAAACTATTTAATTGTCAAATGATGATGAGATCGAGAAAGAATATCCCATGAAACACTAAACAAGATCATTTATCTATGAAGCCATAGTTTAAAATATTACTAATCATAATTTCATAGTTGATTCAAATGGGCACCTGGGAAAATAAAATATTGAGAAGTAGTTCTTAGTAATAGGTCATGCAAACAGATCTCCTGATTAGTTCTTGTGAGTGGGTCTTCTGAAAGTATCTCACGAAAGAAGTAGGGTACAAGAGCAATAGAGAATCAAGTAGTTGGGAAATGAACCACTTTATGTTCACCTATTTATATGGAATTCTTTGGAATACCAATCATCTCCCAACATACTAATCATTACATGAAGTTGTTGATTTGTGATAGCACTAATGCCTGGTGTAGTAATTTACTTTCCTCCTAATAGAGGCCTTTCCCTATGGACATCATTCTTACGGGGGGAATTTGTTGATGCCCTTAAAATGAGCATCAGATAATTCACAAAGGAATAGACACCAAAATATATGTATTAATATCCCCAAAAATAAATGTATGTGGAATATCTATATCATCATGTGGTCCACATGAGCTTCTACGTGATATGTGATTGCATGTCCTATAGAAGGTCATGTAGACAGTCACACATAGAACACATCATGTAGAAGATCCTATAAATAATCTTTGACAAATCCTCCTTGTTCTTCTAGATTTATCCCAACTAATCACAGATCAAGTGACCATAACTTGAAATGAATCCCCATGTTACATGAATTTTCATGTAGAATACACCTGAAAACCCATCTTAGAATAACATTGAAAATTTTCAAAATATCCAAAATGTGGGGCCCTCATGTAGTCATAAATATTACATGACGCATCACTGATATGTAGATTTATTATCTTTAACAAAACCTATACACACTCATGATTCCTCCAAAAATTATAAAATATACAAATGAAATAAAAATAGAAATGGATGGAGCCTCTGGAATTCAAAAAAATGACATGAAAAACCCATGAAACCCATGATACATTGTGGAAACCCTAGTTAAATGACTTCTTTGTTGCATAGGATCCCACTAGCATGTCTCCCTGGTCACATGAAAGGTTTAAAAAATGTCCATGCAGTCTGAAACTCCCCATTTTCCTCAAAAAAAGAATAAGATGGGTTTATCTATGAAGTCATTTCACATCACTAAAAGACCTTATATTGGTCATGGGATGCATCACCAATGGGGAGAGTGATTGTCTTCAAAAACACTCAATCAAACATAAAAAACCAAAAATACTTGTATAATAAATAAGGAAATAAAAAGGAAAAAATGTGGGAGCCTCTTGTTGTCATAAAAATCCTGGGACACACCAACATGTAATCATAAGACCCCTCGATATGATGGATTGATCTCGCAAAATCTTTCTTGTAATTGATCCTTATGTTTTGGAATATCCTAGACATGGCATCAAAAATTACACAAAATTATTTCAGTGGAAATCATGATCATGTTAATGTTTGTAGACATGTTTTTCTATCAATATTAACTTCCACTATACATGTCAATATAAATCCACAAGTCCTCTTTAAATTTTCTATAATCCATTATAAAGGGAATTGATGGGATGATCTCGCAGTTTCTAAAAATCATGTGACACCCCCAGAATTACTGACAGAAAAACATCATGAAAACTAATGACATAAAATCCCTCCACCGACTCTATACTATATTAAAAAGACACATTTCACATAAAGTGGAATATAAATGGGTATTCCAATTATTATAAATCCCACACCCGTCATGAAAAATGGATGGACTCTTCCTTGGAACTTCATAATAGAACATATAGACCCCAAAGTAGATTTCTCAGAGCAGCTTATCTCATGACTATAAATGCTTCTCGACAGGTATGATCTGGGGAGAATATAGAGAGATATTGCAGCTCGAAAAACCATTCCTCGTGATCCCTCATTTATCATGTGATAGACTATGGCATGTTATATGAAGTAAATCCAACATATTTTCAAAAATACATGAGGATTAATAAAATAAAACACAAAAAATATATATATCAAAATATATAAAAGTCTTAAAAAGGTCAAAACAAAAAAAACCAAATTATATAAATAACATAAAATCTGATCATCATGAACATCCCCTGAACAAACCAAGGCATGCGAGAGCACTGATAAATGTCTCTTAGTTTAGGGGATTCAAATCCAGTATAGAATTTGGCACATGTGAAGTCCCCTGGACATGTTAGAAAAAAGTTACACGGTGTCCCTTGGGTGAGCTTCCCAAGTCAAATAATATGAAAAATATCTGGTCTAATGGGTACCAAAAATTATTTCAATCATGATTGTGTCAGATAATCTATTCAGAAAGCAGGTCGATCAAACATGTTGAAGAATAATAGGATGAATAGTTTGTTGATGTGATCAAGAAAACCAGAAATTAGATATTTATAAGTCTACAGAAGGTATTGTATAGATTACACAAGATGGATGAACATGATGAAATTAAAGGATGAAATTTTATCTATTGGATAAATGATTCTTATTGTTATTCAGAAAAAATGTGAAGAGAAATAAGAGCATTCCAAAAGGTAAACTGTGAATAAATATCAAGAAGTATAATAAAAATGTATCAAATCTTATCGATTAAGGTTCCTATAGTTGTTATATAAAAATTTTCATATCATTTAACAGTATGTGCAGCACATGCACTTTCAATAGGCTAAAATCTAGGAAACTGAAAGGATAATACCTTATTATTGTAACCACCAAAGGGATTATTTTTTAGTGGTTTTGAGGTCCTGGGTTACTTCCAAACAACTATATATACTAAATACTCTTATTGAATAATGAATCATATAAATACGTGTGTTTCTATAGTTGTGCTTCATTTTTGTTCTCTAAAAGGTTCATTTCTTTCTAATCATACGTGAAGGTTATTTCCTAAAAAATAAAACATAAAAATGGAAGATTACTAATCCCGCCTTCCCCTTTATGAAATTACAGATATCATTGTTGGTCCTTTCACTCCATGAGGTTGAAGGCATGTGGTTGTGTGATGTTTATATGTTAGCAAGTTACTTTACTAAATAATTTTTCATTATGCTATCAAATTGGGAAGGAATTGGTTAATGAACTGATGTCAGATGTTATAAATTTTCAAATAGTCAGTTTAATGGTGTGATAGAAGTAATCGATTCCCTCTTTATTGAGGTTTTGACATTATAACACCCAGATGTTCTATGAAATATTTTGTTTAAAAAATTTATATTCTTCAATAGCTTTTATTACACACATTCATGAGTTTAAAAGAACCAAGAGACACCCTTATATTAAAATTATCATTATAGTCTAGTTGTTAATTTAAAAAGAATAATTATAACTAACTTATGAACATTCATTATGAATTAATTAGTTATCAATTATTTATGAAAAATATAAATCAATTAGAAATATTGTATTTTTTGCACGAATTACTTTTTTTAATGAAATTTGAGATATACATATCTGTTATATAATTAAAAAAACTTTAATTCATACAATGGATATTTTATTCATAGGTCCTGAATAAAATCCTATATGATGAATATAAACCTATTTTTTAATGTTTAATTTCACACCATTGAATGGAGAACCCCTTTCAAATAAATATTTTGACATATTAATAATTATTATATTAAAAGATAAACATGTTATTTTGAAGTGGGATATTAAAATTTACTTTGGATTAATTTTTGATATTTTTCTTATAACTTCAATGTTTTGATGAATAGTAATAATATGCTAAATTTAAATTGAAAATAAATTTTTTCATTAAAATAATTTATACTGTTAAATTATATTATTGAATTGTTTAAAAGTTTAAATACAATATGTTTTTCCATTTATTATAATTTAGGTCATTGGAATTAAATTTACATTAAATTCAGATGAAAAAACATTTCAATTTCTATAATTTTTTTTACTTTTAGAACATGTTTTCTCATTTCAACAACATTATTAATGTGAAAAAAATTACTGAAACATCTTTGTTTTTAATTTTAAAAAATGGATTCCGTATTTGGAATATTTATATCCAAATTATTTTAATAGGATACTTTTATTTTTGGGAATTATGAATAGTAAATTTGGTAATATGTTTTATTTCAATGGTTAAAGGTAAATGAGGAATTTAAAGTTAAATATAATATTATTAAATTACATTAAAAAATGTAAAATTGATATTGTATGACTAAATGAGACCCATATAATTTATGATTCAAAATGGAATAACTTAATGGACACTTACATATGAATATGAAATTAATAGAATAGAAACTAATGAATGTGAAAAACTCTGACAATCTCATATTATTTATTTATATTAATTTTACAATATGGACACCTATTAAATAATATTTCCTATATATAGTATATGTAAATATGAAAGAATTACCAACATCATATAAGTTTATTTATAATTTTTATTGATTAAATAATTACCAATAATGATGAAAGGATGATGATGTAGAAATTATTTTGTTAATAGAAATACCCAACAAAATGGTATTAAAAATATTAAAAGAAATATAATATTAACTAATTAACGTGATACAAAAATTTTATAGGGGAATTTGACATTTTAGGATTGTCTTAAATAATTTTTTATGAATTTATTTTATGTTTTTATTTTAGTTCTTTTCAAAGGAATTACGAGTGTCCAAATTGACAATATTTATATTTTATACAAATTACATTTCAATAAATTATTTAAAAATAAATGAAATATTTATATATTACAAAGTGATAATTTAATGGTCTAAATGGTCATAAAATATCAAATTATGGTCAATTAACACCATATATATCAATATTTATAACCATTAAATATTAAGAATGTTATTACAACAATGAAAATTACATAGAATAACTAAGTGTCAATTAAAAACATACTGTTTTAATTGACAACATAACCTATAAATTTTTTTGAAGATATTACCACCCTATATCATCTATTCTTCAAATTGGGATATTTATGAGGTTTTTGGGTAGGTTGTTATTATATTATAAATTATTATTTATGGAGTTTTGAAAAGATCCCATAACCTCTATTATAAAAGGGCACATACTCCCTCACCTATTAACAACATTTTTAGCCATAAACCTCATCCATACCTCACCCTTTTCCTTTTCAACTACCCTATACTCATTCTAGTGGTTATGGTCATCATCAAAGGTCAACTCTAGTGCTCTAAAATGGTATTTAGAGTAAGCATGACAAGGAAGAGATAATCTCCTATACCGATTCTTTCATACATATTTATTACTTTACATCGCCTTAATTAGTTGTTTAATTATAAAGTAATAACATAAGTAAAACTCATAAAATTATATGTTATTATAAATATGAAACAACTATATTTCATATTCTATTTATTCTATGAAAAATTAAATCACCACACGTGTGTGAGTACGGTTTGTCTACACGCTGTGGTGTAATCTATTTTTCACCACCACCTTACATGGATGTCTATAATGATGGAAATAATAATTATATATGATTATTATAACAATTTACTAATTCTGAAAAAATATTAACCACCCACTACCATACCATTTAACAATTTTTGAATGATATCATCACATGTGCATATGTACGATGTACCGTCCCTACAACGGGAAGTGATTCATTCTACATAATATTCATTAAACATTGATTATATATACATGAATTGAATGCATAATTATCATATATATTATAATAATTCAATTCTGTTTATTATTTAATAATAACCTAAGAAGTGGAAGATGAACTTATCTAAAAAGTCTTACATAAGAACATAAATAATTTTATATCAGAATAATGAATGACATTGAAAATTTACTTAAAAATAGATGATTATATAATCATATATGATATCAAAAACATTATTATTATTCAGGAATAATTTAATAAAATTATTTAAATCATTATAAAACAGGTTCAAATACATGAGTAAGATATCATACCTAAGGTAAGGAATAATTTTAAAATCTAATTTTTATCCGAGATTGTTTATACGTAAGAATTTTATAGGTTATAATTATCATCTATATCCATGTTTCCTAATTATGGAATATTATTTATATTCTTCTAAAAAAAGTGAAGTTAATTTTACCCACTGGTGAATTTTTATTAAACAGTATGAATGGAATCTTTTTTTGTTAATCGATTTGAGGTAATTTTTGACTTTTCTAGCAAATGAATTAGGAGAATTTTTTTAACTTATATGGAATGAATGGATTTTTATGGTTAAATGATGCCTTATTTCCATAAATCGTACTATAAAATATTTTATGTTCATTTTCAACTAAATTAATATCTTTAAAAATTGTATGCCATTTTGATAATTTTTTATTTCAAAAAGATATGAAATTTTCCTCACGAATTAAGATCATGCAATTTATCAAAATTATTTTCCATATAAGTTGAAATAAGGTTATGTTTAGATTCATATATTTAATTTAATTTGATTGTGAATATGATGGAATTATTTTTATGCACTCCATTTATTTTAAATGGATTATTATGGAATGCTGTTTAAGAAATCTATTTTATTTCCTTTGTTATGATATGATAAATAATTTTTTTTCATATGTTACAATGGTTTCATTATGAAATTTGTGTTTCATATATATCTCTCCAATCCATATGGTAATTATTTATATCACCCAAGATAGACATGAATGGAACAACAAGTAAATCTAGTTCATTAATACAGGGCTAGAACAAGGAGTGAACATGTTGTAGTAATTGGACATTGTTTTCTATGATGGTCTTACCTATTAGCCTTGACTAAAATTAAATGATTTTATATGATTATGTGTGTATGACATGAAATTTAATGTTTTGTTTTATGAATACAAGGATAACATTTAACTTTTATGATTTATATCATGACATTATATTTTGATGTATTATATGTTTGATAATATTTTCAAATGTTATGTTCTTATAAAATGATTGATATTTCCATTTTTTACTCTTAATTATAATTTGATCTCTGAAATTCAAATGTTTCTTTTCCCCAGGTCATGAAGAATGGTATTATGAAATATTTGTGAAAAATGAGTCTATTTTTTGAAGAAATAAGTAAAATAAAATGTATATGTTTTATGAACTAATTTTTTTTGTTTCCCAGTATCTAAAGAGAATAAACCTATATGATCCTAGACTTGTTTATTATATTATGTGATAAATATTCAACAATGTTGAAGTAATATCTACATCTAATGTTTGGGTCAATATAGTTGGAATAAATTATAAGTTACATTTAGCCTTTGGAAACTACGATGAGAGAACCATAGTAAGAACCATAAATATATCACTATATATAGGATTCTATCGTATCATAGTGTTTTAGAGATGTTTAGGAATAACCTAGGATAAAACCTAAACTGTCCAAAATTTAAATTTTATTCTTTAATTATGTGTTTTTGCCGATATGATTATAGTTTCTCACACTATGATTATGGGTCTTAGATGATGGATGGAACTCGAAGGAAGCACGTTAATGCTGAATGTGATGGGTAATGCAATGATTGTCTTCCAGAGAAAAAAAATGTAATGGGACATGGAATTAAAAATATTGTATCCATCCTCACACAACATTTTCAATCTAAGAATCATTCCAGACTTCTAAAAGACCAAAGGAGGTAGAAACATTATGTTGAATCTCTTATGGTGAAAAATCCACATTTATTTAGTGGGACTTCAAATCCATTAGTGGATGAACAATTGATTAGTACCACTGAAAAGTTGTTTTTATTTCTACAATTTTCTTAGTATGGTAAAGTCCCCTTCATAGTAATTTTTTGGAAGGTGATGCTGATAAATGGTGGAATCTTATCAGGAATACGAGGAAAATGTATAAAATTAAGTCCATGGAATGGGCCATGATAAAAAACTAATTTTTCAATAAGTACTTTAAACATATTCCTAGAAAAATGATGGAAAAAGTGTTCCTTGATCATAATAAATAGGATTACGAATATGTTGGAACCTACAATAAAATTTTTACATGAATTTCAAGGTACAATTCATGAAATATTATCTCACATGAGTGTAAAACTGATTGATTCTTTAGTTTCTTAAAACCATGTCTCGTAAAGGCATTAACCATATGGGACTTCAATAGCTAAGTGTAAATTGTTCAATGTGCACTAAAGGTTGTGACCGATATTGGAGTAACCCATCAGTCATATGGGTTTGATAAGAAGAGAAAATGTAATTGAAAGGAAAATATAAAGACCACAATGAAAAGAATACGTGTTTTCCCTTATGCTTAATGTGGGGAATGAATCATGGAGGGAATTTTCATAAGGGACTAGTAAATTTTTTAAGTATAGAAATGATGGTCCTCGGGTTGTTGAATGTTGAAGTGATGGGAAAAATATTTCGATTGATGAGAACAAAAAATAGGCTACACAAAATTCACCTCATACACTACAATTATACAAGTGCAAGGAAATGGGTTATTATTCCAATCAATGCACAAATTCAAGGATTAGTGATGATAATCAATGTCAATAAACACATCAACACAATGACAGAGGAAATTCACATGAAATCCTTATTAGCAATGTGGATTATGATAATGAACTGTTGAAAGATACACTTACCATCCAATCTAGAGTATATAATGGTTTTTTGATTCGGGATCCACCCACTAATTAATTTATGAATAATTTTCTATGTTAATCTCCATATTACCCCAACAAATAGATGTTGTGTGAGCTATGACAACTCTTAATGGAACCATGGTTTCACCAAGAGTTTATAATTCTTCCCCAGTTGATGTTTTTGGGAATGTGCCTCTTGCAAATACTGTGGTCCATCCTATAGTGGAATTTGATATCATTCTCAGCATGGATTGGATTTATCTATATAGAGGTGATATCAATTTCCCAGAAAGCGAGGTCACATTTCTTATTCTAGATCAATATATGATCATTAATCGATGCAATGATGACTATAACCTTTGAGTAAAAATTTCTTCCGTCTTATGGATCATGATTCCTGTAAATGAAGGTTATTTATATCAAACGGATTGGGAGAAACTCACAATTATGAATAAACACATTATAATTAAGTCTGATGATGACTTTGCAGAAGAATTTCTATGTCTTCCACCAAATCATGAAGTTGAGTTTATAATTGAACACATACTGAGTGCTATGCCTATTTCAAAGACACCTTATTGAATGGCCCTAACTACGTTACGATAATTAAAGAAGAAACTATGAGAGATTATTAATAAGGGATTTATATGGCCTAGTGTTCCACATTGTGGATCACATGCTATATTTTTTAAGATGAAAGATGGATCAATGTGACTTAGCAATGATTATTGAGAACGTAACAAGATAACTATCAATAATAAAATATTATCTTCCCAACAATAATAAATTATTTTACCAACTACATAGAGCTAAATACTTTTCCAAGATTGATCTTCATTTTGGATATAATCAATTAAGGGCCAGAAATGCGGATATATCAAATACGACATTCTGTATGTGGTATGGAAACTATAAATTTATTGGGATTCCTTCTGGTCTTTCTAATACCAATTTATCATCATTGATCTAATGAATAGTGTAATTTTAGACTATATTGATCATTTTTTGATATTCTTTATAGATCACACTATTATCTATTCAAAAATAAAGGAAGAACATGAAGATCACATGAGAATTGTACAGAAGACCCTGAGAAAGGAGAAGATTTATTCCAAATTTACCAAGTGCTATATTTGGATTCAGAAAGTTTCATTTTTGGTTTACATAATCTCAAGAGAGGTGGTATCTGTGGATCCAGCAAAAAACAAAGGTTATTGGAAGACAGACGAAACCAACAACAATAACTGAGATCTGAAGTTTTATTGGTTTGGATTGATATTATCGACGTTTGGTGAATGCTTTTTCACAATTATCTAATCCAGTCACCATGTTGACATGTAAAGGAGTTTCATTAGTTTGGACAGAGGGATGTGAAAAGAATTTAAAAGAACTATAAAGAAGGTTATCCAGTGAACCTTGGCTAATATTGCCTTGTAGTGGAGAAACTATTTTGATATACAGTGATGCATCCATGAAGGGGTTGGTATTTGTTCTCATAAAAAATGTTATAGTGATAGATTATGTGTCACGGTAGTTGGAAATCAATAAGAAAAATTACCCAACTCATGATTCGAAATTAGCAGTGGTAATGTTTTCATTAATGATATGAAGTGATTATATTTATGGTGAAAGGTGTGATATTTATACAGATCGTAAATGTTTAAATTAAATTTTCACATAAAAGGAGTTGAATATGATCCAATGATAATGGTTGTTGTTTATTAAATATTACAACCTCTCAATACATTACCAACCTTGAAAATCTAACATGGTGGTTGATGTATTAAATCGACCTAACCTTGCTAGCCTATCCATGATAAGGATCATAAAATATCCAAAATTTTTGGATTTTCAACGGATAGATCTTGAAATTTTAAATGGGGGAAATATTATCTTTCTAAAATTAATGTAAAACCATCTATATAATTGAATATTAAGTAGGTGTAGAAGATATATGTAGAACTATAAAATAATGTGAGAAATGTATCTGAATTCAACCAAGATTGTGATGAAATAATAAGGTTTAGGAACCAAGATTGTATTCCTCCAATAACAGGATTATAATAAGGATCTATTTTATGGGGATCTTAGTACATAATTCTCTATTAAACCTGGGAGAACAATGTTGTTCAAGGATATGGAAGAGTACTTTAGGTGGGTTTTCATGTAAAGAGATTTCTATGTCTCTTGATGATTGGTTTTTCATAAATTTATGGATATGAGGAAAAATTCTAAAGGGATTTTATAACCATTATCCATAAAATAATATAAATGGAAAAAATTTCTATTGAATTTGTCATCAGACTTCCCAAAACATCCAAAGGAAATAATGATATCTGGGATATAGTTGATCACCTTATGAATTCATCACACATCCTTACTATTAGAGAGGATTTATATCTTGATCATCATTCAATGATATATGTAAAGGAAGTGGTAAGATTTCATGGACTACCACTTTCCATTATATCATATAGGGATATGATGTTTACCTCGATGTTCTGGATATGTCTGTAGCATGATTTGGATATAGAGTAATGATTCAACACTGCTTATCATCTTTAGTCAAATGGTCAGTTTGAGAGGACAACTAAAACTCTAGAAGACATGTTAAGAGCTTACTGTATGGATTTCAAAGGTGGTCGGGATAAAAGCCTACCATTGGTAGAATTTTCATACAATAATAGCTTTCTCCCAAATATTTTGATGGCTCATTATGAATCCCTCAATGAAAAAATTTATATACCTCCAACATTCTTGTATGAAGATAGGATAAGAAATCTATTATGACCTGACCTTGTTGATGAAATGGAAAAAATGGACAGATCTTTTCAAAAACACATAAGAGTATCTCACAGATGACAAAACAATTATTCTAAGAACCATAGAAAATAAATAGTGTTTGAAGGGGGTGATAATACATTATTATGATTATCACACTAGATAAGAGTAATGGTTTTTGGAAAGAAGTGAAAGCAAATCCCTAGGTATATCGGTCCCTTTGAAATTCTAGATCATGTTGGGATGGTAGATTACTGATTAGTGATTCCACTGAATCTATCTATAGTTCATGATTACATCCATGTTTCTCTCCTGATAATGTACATTCCTGATAATTTACATGTGTTAATCTATGAAGTCATACCAGTAGAGAAATATCTTTCTTATAAAGAACAACCAATAGAGATTTTGGATTGTAGAAAAAAGTTCTGTGAAACTAGAAAATTCACTTGGTTAACATTTTCTGGAGAAACCAAAAATTTGAATAAGCTAAATGGGAACTTGAGGATATGATGAGGGAGATTTATCTTCATCTGTTTATTTCTAAGGGATGAATTGTGAGGGTGAAATTTAGTTTATGTAGGGTAGAATGTAACACCCTGATGTTTTTATGAAATATTTTCCTTAAATAATAATTATTCTTTAGTAGCTTTCTTTACACAAAATTGTTTGTTTAATCAAACAAATATATAACCTTATATTAAAATTACCATTTGAGGATAGTCGTTAGGTTAGAAGGAATATTTATAACTAACTTATAAAATGCATTGTGAATACATTGGCTATCGATTATTTATAAAAAATAAAAATAAATTTGATAATTTCATTTATTCAGTGAATTACATTTGGTAATGAAATTAATGAGATATATAGATGTTTTATACATAATAAAATAAAATTTATATTCATCCACTGGATATTTTATTCGTATCATATGAATAACACCCTATTTGATTAATAGAAACCTATTTTTGTTTAATGTTTAATTTTAAAACTATGAATGGAAAACCCCTTTCAAATTAAGATTTTGACACATTATTAATATTTATTTGAAAAAATAAACTTTTAAATTTATAAGAGAGAAATTATAATTTATATTGGATGAATTTTTGATATTTTTCTGATAACATTAATGTTGGGATGAATATTAAAAATAAAAAAAAATATTAAATAAAAATAACTTTTTTTAATTGAAATAATTTATATGATAAATATAAGAACCCGGGTTTTTGGAATGGGTCAAAATCTCGAACCTGTTTAAATTTATGACTTGTTTCTGAGGAAAATAGATTAAATGGGATGTTTCTAGAAATTTCCATACTACACGCCGTGTACATTAAGTACATGTTGTGTATGTGTTGGCAAGTGACCGGTTGTGTGCTCGTTTAGTACATACCGTGTTTGACCGTGTAGTAGTTTCTTACTTCACGGCGTGTAGTTTTCAACATGTCGTGTATTCCCCGGCCGTGTGGTGGCCATAAATGGTGTGTAGGCTGTTGGACGAGTGAACCAGATACATGCCGTGTTTCCCTTTGGAAACGCCGTGTAGTATAGCCGTGTATGAGGGATGTATATGGCGTGTAGGCCAGTTGCCCAGGTAGAACAAGGGGCACGCCGTGCTCCCTTTGGACACGCCGTGTAGTCTAGCCATGCATAAGGAAAACACATGGCATGTAGGTCCATCGGCGAGGAAAGGAAGAGTAACAAAGTACACGTTGTGTACCCCTAGATACACGCCGTGTACTTATATCTGCATGTTCAGAAAGTAAGTCGGTGGAATTATGTCGTCTTATGAATAGTTAAATGAACAATACAGGGCGTGTAGTCTCAAAGTACATGCCGTGTACTTTCTTTATCTAGCTAAAAATGGGCAGTATCCTCTTTTTGAGGTTCTGGACAGAACCTACGCCCCAAATTGACCGAACCTTCAACTACTTCTCGGTTCTTCATTCGAAACCCGATCCGAACTCCGATTAGTGCGTTGGAACCCCCTCGGTAAGGCCTCGATTCCTATTTGGCCGTTTTGTCTGATTTTCATTCTAGAATGAGTTATAGGCATTTGAGAGATATTGAATCTTTTGTAGATTTACAGCATTTTAGACCGAATTGTCGGGTGTTACCAGAGTAGTAGCATAGTGTGAGTCTCAGGTAGGTGGTGCATACTTCATTTTGTGTTTTCGTAGTTGTTTGGGTGACATATCCTGTGGCATGATTTTAGGTATTTTGAGCGGGACCCGTTTTATCTTCTTTTTAATATTATATTGCTTATGTGACCTCTGGGATGCTTTTGGGAATGCCTGGATACTAGCTTGTGTGAGAAAGGCCGGGTGAGGGGTCATTTCCCATCGGGGCATTTTGGTCGAGGAGCGCCAAAATGGTATAAATCGAAATATGATTGTTATAAACTATTCAGTTTAATTTGTTATTTCCTGTCATAAAATTTTGGTGGCATTTAAGACCCCAGTGATGGTACGAGACATCACCTGGAAGAGTGCAATTCATCTGTTAATTTGTTTTTCCTGTTTATGTTTTTTTTAAATATTATATATATGAAATTGATGAATTGAATCTACTAGACCCTTTGGGTTGTGTGGGGTTGTCCTGGTTGTTCTTGAGTGATGCTGATCACAGTTTGGGGCTTTGCCTGGGATACGATGGGTGGTTTTGACCATGGGATTGGGCATCATGGACGTCTTCTTGAGGTATTACGACTGTCAGGTTGGGCATGACCCAAGTTACATGGATGGCAAGGCCATCGAACTTGAGCGACTTGTTCATTGGGAAATGAGGTGTCAGATGTTTTTGTGGCTTAGGTTCAATTTTGGTGATTACCACTCACTGAGACTTTGAGTAGTGTACACACAGAGATACTCTGTGATGATGTGGTTTTGACCACTAGTGTGGGTAGAGGCCCCCGTAGTCACGGTTTGGTAATTTGGTTGGGGGTGATTGTCGTAGAAAGCCACGTGGGAGGTGAGGATACTTAAAAGGATTGTGTTCCTTTGAGACGTCGGTACTTGAGACACGAGGTGTCAGGAGGCACATGGGGTCGGGTTACTATTTATGTGCATGCCTTTAGGACATCGGTACTTGAGACACGAGGTGTTAAGAGGCACGTGGACTGGGTTACTATTTTTTGTCATTCCTTCGTGACGTCACTACTTGAGACACGAGGTGTTAGAAGGAACGTGGTGCTGAGTTACTATTCTTGGTCATGCCGTTGGGACGTCGGTACTTGAGACATGTGGTGTTAGGTGGCACATGGTGCCGGGTTACACGATAGAGATTATGGGGTTGGCCAAAGCAGGTGACACTCCATGGTAGCTGCTGAGCACCAGAGGAGTTAGTGTTTTTTTATGCGTTGTAATACTTATAGTTTTCCTTACACTTGCATGACTGGTCAAAAACTTATATTTGATACGCACCATTGGGTGGTATCCTAGTGGGATTTGTCTCACACCCTGCATGGGTCCTTCAGGATGCGTGTAGAGTTTATAGATTTACGTGCAGGAAAGAGGCCAGCTTCAGGAGCTGGGCTGCGTTAGTTGTTTCATGGAGATGTTATGGACCTTGAGGTCATGACTAGATGGGGTTTACCTTGTATTGTTTACATTTCTGTATCTACATGCTTACATGTTGTAGCTACTGTTGTTTAGCCATTAGCGCCCTTTTATATTCAGTTGTGTATGACCTGCTTTGGATGCATGTTTTACTGTTCAGTTGTAGTTACATGTTATTAGCATGCTACTGTGTTTATTTCCGCTGTTGTTGTTATATGTACAACTTCCGCTGTTTATCTATATTGATTATGCTTCCGCTCTGCGGTTCTGGTTCGAGTCTACTGAGTCATCCTTTTCGTTGCATCTTTACTGTTATACTTGGACCAGTACCCTTATTATGATCTTCCGAGAGGGTATAATCTCACCACTATACCTAATAGACCCTCACTGCTAGTGAATAGCCTTTGGAGTTTAGGGGAAGTGCGCCTAAGGTAGTAACACCTGGACCATTTGGCACTGTTCGGATGGATGGCCGGGTCCTGGTCGTTTCAATGTGGTATTAGAGGAGTTCTTGACAGAGATTTAGTAGTAGCGTTTACTGGCTACTAATGAGTTTAAGGCTTATCTTTTCTTTCTACTAGTTTTACTATTTGTGATATGGTATACTGGAGATATTTTGTTACATGGACTAGGTTTTTAGCTTGTGTCGGGGTGCCTACAGCCCCAGGTACGAGGGATGGACCATGTTGCCACGGGTGGGAACTGCTGTTTGTTTTTCTCAGATTACAGTTGATATGATTTCCACCTCGATGGCACACTTTATGTGTGATGTTGTTGATTGAGATTTGTGACCCTTGACCCGGTGTGGTAAGGGAGAATTGGACCTTGGCCCGGTATGAAAAGGCTTAGTTGCTTGGCTTTTGATAGGCACATTTTAGGGTATTTCAATTTCATAAGTGCACATATGATTTGTGAAGTGATAATTCCATGTGAATGAAATATCAAATGCCATTCTTTATATGATTTAAAATGGGAATTGGTGAAATTCTTGATAGAACTTCTACTTTTGAAAATGTGTATGCCATGCTTTATATTTTGTATAATTTCATGCTACAGGATATTTGTGTCTAACTCTTATGAGAGCATGTAGGTACTATGGCTGAGGCAGTGTAAATGTCAGGATTGGGCGACTCGGTCGTCAGTTTGAGGCAACGTGATTTGTCAGGAGGATCATGGCCCGAGGTACTTTTGATACTTGGCTCTGTTGAGGGTGGGTAAGGATGCCGTGAGGCCAGGATGCCGTGGGGCATGGGTTGCGGTGAGGGGGAGTAAGGGTAGTTGTTATGCACTGCATTTTACTACTTTCCTTATCTGCGTCGAATATATTGTTATATATATATGGGATGTTTGACCATTTATGGTATTCAGCAGGTTACTCCTTCACGGTTTGATGGATCATTAGGCATGAGATAATACAGTTCCGCAGGATTCAGGTTAGACTTCAGTACATGCAGAGCACGAGCCACAGTTACTGGCTCAGGGACTAGAGCAGGTTCAGGATCTAGTGCAGGCAGGACAGCAGTCGAGTATTGCATCGTTCGAGCTATGGCTCGATGAGCAGCTCCGAGCTTGCCTGATACGTGTCTTGCAGGGGATTGACAGAGGCACACAGGGTACAAAGCCTTCTATGGCGTATCTGACGCAGGAGATCCAGTCACTACCCCTGCTTCTTTTTCAGGGTGTGGGTGGCCCACAGGTGGCTGAGAACTGGATAGAGAGTATGCCGATGATATTTGAACATCTAGAGATGCCTCTAGGGTGGAGGGTCAATCTGGTGACGTACATGATTAGAGGGCCGGAGAAGTGTTGGTGGGATGTACAGGTACAGGCTCATAGGCATGAGGGACTGGCTTTGAAGGAATTTGAGGACAGGTTCTTTGAGCACTTATACCCGGAGACACTGAGGACTGAGAGAGCACGAGAGTTATTGAGTCTTCAATAGGGATACATGTCTGTCATGGACTACGTATCTAATTTTAATGAGCTATCTCGCTTTGAAGCTGGTATGGTGAGAGACGATGTATCTAGAGTGAGGTGCTTCGAGGATGGCTTACGAGATGCCATTCAGTTTCAGGTGAACATCTTCAGGTTAGGTTCTTTCTCCGAGGTGGTGAATCAGGCACTCATAGCTAAGAGAAACAAGAGGGAAATGTCTATCTTGGGTAGGGCGACAACTTTAGGTGATTGTTTGAATAGCAGGAAGCGAGGGAGGGATGAGTTCCAGTAGGGCAGTGAGGCCAAGGATTCAGCTAGACCACCTCGTGGTAGTTCTTTGGTGATATTCTTCCAGTGTGGACAGCCGGGACATGTTCGGGCGTAGTGCGATAGGCCTCCGAAGGAGTTCCGGGCATGTGGACATGATGGGCATCTGGAGAGGTTCTCCAGGAAGCCTTCTCAGATTGCCGGCAGGAAGGGACCATGACAAACAGTAGTGTCTGGAGTTGGTTCGGGTTTAGAACCCGGTGAGGGTGTTCGAGGTTCAGCTGTGCACGGAGGTCATGACAGAGATAGTGGGACACAACTGAGGGGTTAGTGTCCAGTGACTGGAGCAGCATCGGGAGGTCAGGCGTCAGGCAACCATGTTTCAGGCCAAGTGCACGTTGTGGAGCTTTCAGAGGCTGAGCAGGCTGGTGAGCCGATGACGGTTAGAGGTACACCGCGGTGTGACCGTGATCTCCATGTTTCCTTTTTGGCATGACCTGGAGAGACATATAAGTTTTGAGTGCACGTAGTGCACATGATCTATGTGGAATGACTAGATTCTAGTCAGTGGGATTGGCACAATATCGGGTGCGTGTTATATATATATATATATATATATATATATGAGATGCATAGCATCGGGGCATCGTGGATGCTGGTTACCTGAGGTGTTGTGGGCATCGGGGCATCAAGGATACGGGTTTCTTGATGTTATAGGCACCAGGACCTGGTAGAGGCGGACACCGATGCGGTGCATGTTACGTTGGGTGTCGGGAAAGACACAAAAGCACCAATGGGGTGCAGGTGTGACGATACATCATGGGAGGACTATGCGTTCGGAAAATAGGTTAGAAAAACTTTATTTGTTTTACGTTTAGTTGTTTGAGACTGAGTAGGAAATTCCTAATGTGGGGAGCCCCATGAAGAATTTCACTAGAACCTTGGGACCGGGGTAGTCCAGGTTGTTTAACTGAGATGGGCATGTTTGGTTTCATCTCCAGGTTTCATTCGGTAGCTCGGGGATGAGCTATGTTACGGTGGGGAGTTTGTAAGAACCCAGGTTTTTGGAATGGGTCAAAATCCTGACCCTGTTTAAATTTTTTACCAGTTTCTGAGGAAACTGGATTAAATGGGAAGTTTCTGGAAACTTCTAGACTACACGCCATGTACTTTAAGTACACGCCGTGTATGTGTAGGCGAGTGACCGACTGTGTGCTGGCCGAGTACATGCCATGTGTGACCGTGTAATATTTTCTTACTACACGGTGTGTAGTTTTCAACACGCCGTGTATTCCCTGACTGTGTAGTGGCCATAAATGGCGTGTAGGCTGTTTGCTGGGTGAACCAGATACACGCCGTCTTTCCCTTTAGACACGCCGTGTAGTCTAGCCGTGTATGAGGAATGTACATGGCGTGTAGGCCTATTGGTCGAGAAGAACCAAGGGCATGCCGTGATCCCTTTGGACACGCCGTGTAGTCTAGCCATGTATATTGAAAACACATGGCGTGTAGGTCCGTCAGCAAGGAAAGGAAGAGGAACCAAGTACACGCCATGTACCCCTAGGTACATGCCGTTTACTCATGTCGGCAGGTTCAGAAAGTAAGTCGGCAGAATTCTTCCGTCTTATGAACAGTTAAATGAACTATACACGACATGTAGTCTCAAAGTACATGCCGTGTACTTTCTTTTTTTTTTCTTAAAACGGGTAGTAGCCTTGTTTTGAGTTTCTAGACAGAACATCCTCCCCAAATCGGCCAAACCTTCAACTGCTTCTTTGTTCTTCGTCCGAAACCCGATCCTAACTCTGATTAGTGCGTTGGAACCCCCTCGGTAAGGCCTCAATTCCTCTTTGGCCATTTTTTCTGATTTTCATTCTAGAACGAGTTATAGGTATTTGAGCGGCATTGAATCTTTTATAGATTTACCACGTTCTAGACTGAATTGGTGGGTGTTACTGGAGGATTAGCATCGTGCGAGTCTTAGGTAGGTGGTGCATACTTCCTTTTGTGTTTTCGCAGTTGTTTGGGTAACGCGGCCTACGATGTGTTTTTTGGTATTTTGATAGGGACCCGTTTTATCTACTTTTTTATACTATATTGCTTATGGGACCTCTGGGATGCTTTTGGGTATGCCTGGTTACCAGCTTGTGTGAGCAGGGCCGGGTGAGGGGTCATTGCTCATCGGGGCATTTTGGACGAGGAGCGCCAAAATGGTTTAAATCGAAATATGATTGTTATAAACTATTCAGTTTAATTTGTTATTTCCTGTCATAAATTGTTGGAGGCATTTAAGAACTCAGTGGTGGTATGGGACATCACCTGGAAAAGTGCAATTCAACTGTTTAGTTTGTTATGCTAGTTTATGTTTTATGTTTAAATGTGTTATATATGCAATTGCTGAATTGCATATGATAGACCCTTTGGGTTGTGTGGGGCTTGGCCCGGTTTCACTTGAGTGATACTGATCACAGGTTGAGGCTTTTCCTGGGTTATAATGGGTGGTTTTGACCATGGGATTGGGTGTCATGGACGTCGACTTGATTCAGTACGACTATCAGGTTGGGCATGGCCCGGGTTACTTGGATGGCGAGGCCATTGTACTTAAGTGAATTGTTCGCAGGGACACGAGGTGTCAGATGTTTTGGTGGCTTAGGTACTATGTTGGTGATTACCGCTCTCCGAGAAATTGAGTAGTGTGCACACAAAGATAATCCATGATGAGGTGGTTTTGACCACTCGTGTCGGTAGAGGCCGCCGTAGTGGCGGTTAGGTATTTTTGTTGGGGTGCTTGCCATAGAAATCCATGTTGGAGGTGAGGAGCCTTCAGGGGATGGGCGTGCCATTGGGATGTCGATACTTGATACACAAGTTTCAGGAGGCACGTGGTGCCGAGTTACTATTTTTGGGCATGCCTTTTAGATGTCGGTACTTGAGACACAAGGTGTTAGGAGGCACGTGGTGCCAGGTTACAATTTTGGGGCGTGCCTTCGGAACGTCGGTACTTGAGACACGAGGTGTCCGGAGGCACATGGTGTTAGGTTACTATTATTGGGCATGCCTTTGGGATGTTGGTACTTGTGACACATGTTGTTAGGTGGCAGATGGTGCCGGGTTACACAACAGAAATTCTGGCATTGGCTGAAGCAGGTGACAGTCTATGGTGGCTGGTGAGCACCAGAGGTGTTAGTGTTCATTTGTGAATTGTACTGCTTACAATTTTCCTTACACTTTCACGACTTCTTAAAAACTTATATTTGGTACGCACTGTTGGTTGGTATCCTTCTGAGATTTGTCTCACATCCTGCACAGGCCCTTTGGGACGCGTGTAGACTTTATGGATTTACGTGAAGGAAAGAGGCCAGCTTTATGAGCTGAGCTGCGTTAGTTGTTGCATGGAGATGCTATGGACCTTGAGGTCATGCCAAGCTAGGGTTTACCTTGTATTGTTTTCTTTTCTGTATCAGCATGCTTAATTATTGTAGCTATTGTTGGTTAGCCATTGGTGCCCTTTTATATTCAGTTGTGTATGACCTACTCTGGATGCATGTTTTACTGTTCAGTTGTAGTTACATGTTATTAGCATGCATCTATGTTTTTTTCCGTTGTTGTTGTTGTAACGCCCCGACCCTAGTTACCCAGAGACGGTGCATTATTACATAACATTGGCATGATCACAAGAAAGATCAAATCTCGAAAGACCGATTGGTTTAGTAGCCTTGGAAACACTATATATATTCATAAGTTTTACATTACATCATAAAACGAAAAACAACTACAACAACATATTGTCTCCATAATCCACACTCATATCCCCACATAATATCCCTGATGGTCATTCATAACTTACATCTTCACATCCTGGGAAAAAATAAAACATAGAAAAGGGGTGAGCTCAAATGCCCAGTAAGGATAACAATATAGCGGAAACTTTCATAAATAAGAATAAACATTTAAGGCAATGTATAACTAAAACAACAGCGTTTCAAAATTGAACTTTCAACTTTGTATGGCATAAATAAAATGAAATAATTCCATTTACTCATTCACATGGATATTCTACTAATCGAATAATCACATGCAAAATCAATAACCACTTTCATAATGTTGGAATGAATAATGTCAGACTATCACAACCACATAGCCAAGGCCTCGTGCCAAGACTACAAATAAGATTTTGTCAAGGCCTTGTGCCAAGACACTAGTTTGTCTCATGAGACCTACCGATGCATCGAGGATCTATAGCGGGCTCCACCCATCACATATTAAGTCCAATTCATTCCCATATGAAAAGGTTTAAACATAACATAAACATTCGTATTAAAACTAGCATACGAATTGTCAATAATTTCACCATAAACTATGAATGGTATAAAAATAGCACATCCATAGTCAAACATATCACAAAACCTTCAATACAATATAGAAGTTTTGTATCACAATAAATCAACTTCAAATAAGCGTAAAATCCATCAAAGGATGTTGACATAGATGAAATCAAAATTCTTTTTAAAGAAATATCTCTTTGTATTTTGAAATCATTTATGATCCATATAAAATAAAAAATTTTCTTTGAAAATATTCTCATAAGCTTGTAAGGGAAGCTTTGATGATTTTATAACGGCGGAAAATAGCCACACCCGCCGTATAAGTTAAAAAAACAGTTTTACCTTAATTCTGTCGAAAAGGTTAAAAAGGACCTTGTTTTGAAAACGACAGAAAGATTCCTTTATAAACCACTTATAAAAGTCAAAATGGGTATAAATGACTTTAACTCATACTCTAGTAAATAGTAAATGTTTTTTGAAATACATTTTTAAGAAACATGGATGTGGATGATAAAGATATCCCAGTAGATTATTACATATAAACAACCTCGGATAATGAAGAGATTGTGAAATAACCCTTACCTTGTACTTTTCTTTGGTTGGGGTAGGTTAACCTCCT
The DNA here is from genome assembly GCA_963277665.1 of Viscum album. NCBI lineage: Eukaryota > Viridiplantae > Streptophyta > Magnoliopsida > Santalales > Viscaceae > Viscum > Viscum album. The sequence continues at coordinate 1,003,119,288 of OY728140.1, read as the reverse complement.
TTTTAATGGTGAAATAATTGTTATTAAATTATACAAGAATCATATATATTAATATGATATCATATATGATCTTTTAACATTGATTTGTTAATAATATCTTAGAATTATCGTCGTTTCGGGTGTTAACTTACTCATTTTCTTTTATATGTTTTGTTACATAAGCCATGTTTGTTGTATCTTATTAATATCCAAAATGATATCAAGTCCTTAAACATCATCAAAAGGGCTTTTTAGGATGGCTTTCTGATCAAACTATGGCCACTAGGTTGTAGTGAGGGAAGTTGGGAGAGTATTTGGGCAATGTTTGGCCGAACCAAAAGGCTTTGAAGGTGTGAATAAATGAGAAGGAGGAGTGCCCTTTTATAAGAGGGGTGAGGGGCACCTTTGGAAAAGCTAGAAATATTATTTTATAATAAATTCATATTCGGTTTAAAATGTCTCCAAAGTTGACTATTCAAAGGTTAAGGTGGGGATGGGTCGAAAAAAACTCAACCAATAGAATTTAGACAGGTTTGGGTACTTATATTAACCTTATCTTTAAGTATTAACTTTAAGTTAATTAGTTTCACTTTTACAATGTCTCTTTGTATTTTTATATAATATGGTTAATAAACTTACCACATACATCCAAGAGACCCCCAAGTGGTCCATTAATGATGAAAATATCATGATATAAGTCTCTTGGCCGAACCTTAGATTTTTAGGAATTTAATATCAATTAATAATATAATATTTGTTTTAAGAACTCTTTTATGTCAATTTTAACACTATTCAATAGTTGATTTTTGTGAAACTCATAACAGATTTATTACTTAGAACAAAGTCAATTAAATCAATTCTAATATATCATATTATCCTAGAAAATTAGTTTAATGCATTAAAAGTTTCATATTATATTTATTTGGATATTTATAATATCAATTATTTTAATTTTTCACTATTATAGTAATTACTTCATCATCATTGTGTCATAAATAACATAAATTATTTAATGTCTAAAAATTATAAATAAAATATCATTATGTAGGAAATCTTTTTATCTTTCTAATGAATATTTATAATCTAAAATCCAACATATATAACCCTATGTAACAATTGTTTTTCTAAAAGATATATGCTTGTGTCATTTTTGTATTCATTTTAACTTAATTAAAATAAAGTGTCATTATCACTTACAAGTGGATCCATGGGGTCCCAAAATCGACCAAAAGATGCCCATGGTCGACCATGTATCAACCAATAGGGTTAAGAAACGTTTTAGGGTAATTTAGTATTATTATAATATTATTTTTTAACCCTTATTTACACGATTTACCCTTAACCATGGTAAATAAAATATTTACCGCAGTAATTATTCAAAATATCTAAAAATAAAAGTTAACTATTTACACAATTTGAACATCCTGATTCAAAATATGGAATCCATTTTCCTAAATTCAAAACACAGAAGTGGTAGAAATTAATTTAAAATTAATTCCCGCTGTCAAAACAAAAAGCGTGTTTTTAAGAGATAATAACTATCAAAAGATTGACACTTGTTTATGTTCGGTTTAATTGTAAAATTATGTCCAATGACCAACATTATATTAAATGGTAAAAATATATTCTAAATATACTTTAAAACTACTAAAATTCATAATTTATCACTATTAATTATTTTGATTAAAAAAGTTGTTTGTAATTAAAATTTAGTAATTTTCACTATTCATCAAAATATGAAAGTTATCCGAAAAGTACCAAAATTTCACCCTAGGCTAATTTCAATATTCCGAATCCAAAAATGAAGTCCATTTTGAAATATAAAATATATATGATTTCAAAAAGTAGGTATTATTATTCACAACGGCAAGTTTAATTAGTTGTGGTGTGTGTTAGAACTCGAGGTTGCGTACAACACACGCTATCGCATTATTCGAAGGGAAACGTACCGTGGAAGCTTGGGGTGTTACATTCCCCCCTCCTTCAAATAATTGCGTCCTCGCAATTTCAAGGGTATTACTGCATAAAAAGACTCGGGTGGTTCTTCATCATAATTTCCTCGGGTTCCCACGTTGCCTCTTCCATCTTATGGTTTCTCCACAGAACTTTTACCAGACGCGTCGTCCGGTTTCTCAGCACTTGTTCTCTCGTATCAAGAATCTTGACGAGCTCTTCGCAATAAGACAGATCGGGTTCCAGTTCCAATTCTTCATAGGTGAGTACATGCGTTGGGTCAGGCATGTATTTCCTCAATAGAGATACGTGGAACACATCATGAACTTTAGAGAGACTTGGCGGCATTGCCAATCGGTAAGCTACAACCCCAATTCGTTCTAGAATTTCGAAAGGTCCGATGTACCTGGGACTCAATTTACCTTTCTTAACAAAACGTATGACTCCCTTCCACGGAGATACCTTCAGGAAAAACATGATCACCGACTTGAAATTCCAAATCCTTCCTTCGATTATCAGCATAGCTCTTCTGCCTACTTTGAGCTGCTTTGATGTGATTTTGGATTACATTCACCTTTTCCACCGTTTCCTCCACCAGTTCAGGGCCTACAAGTTTTCTTTCACCAACGTCATCCCAACAGGTTGGTGTATGAAATCTCTTTCTGTATAACGCTTCATATGGTGCCATCTGAATACTCGAATGGAATCTATTGTAATAGGAAAATTCTACCAGAGGTAAATATTGATCCCACATACCCTGAATGTCAAGTGAGCAAGATCTCAACATGTCATCTAAGGTTTTAATAGTCCGTTCTGATTGTCCGTCTGTCTGAGGGTGGTAAGCAGTTCTCAAATGAAGTTCAGTATCCAGGGATTTATGAAGACTTTTCCAAAATCTTGAAGTAAAACGAGGATCACGATCAGAAACAATCGATAAGGGTACTCCATAAAGTCTCACAACTTCATTAATATATAGTCTTGCTAGACGTTCCAGGGGTAGATCTTCTCTTATAGCAAGAAAATGTGCTGACTTGGTAAGACGATCAACAATAACCCATATTGCATCGTTCCTTCTAGGAGTCTTTGGTAGCCCCATGACAAATTCCATCGTAATATTGTCCCATTTCCACTTCGGTATGGGAAGAGGTTGCATGAATCCTCCAGGCTGTTGCCTTCCAGCTTTCACTTGTTGACGAACCATACATCTTGACACAAAATCCGCAATTTCTCTCTTCATATTTTCCCACCAAAAATGTTCCTTCAAATCTCTATACATTTTGGTGCTCCCAGGGTGTATAGAGGAATTTGAACTATGATCACCATCTAGCAATTCCCTTTTTAGATCAGGTAAATCGGGAACACAAAGTCTCTTCCCGAATTTCAAAATCCCATCTTCATACACAAAGTCTCTCAATCTCCCATCATTCACAGCTTTAATCTTCTTCTGAAATTCTTCATCATCGGTCTGAGAACTCTTAATACTTTCTAGTAAAGATGGTTTGGCAACCATTTGAAAAAGCATTGATGTTTCACCTTCCCTGGTTATTCCCATGTCCATCTTCACTAGATCCATGAAAATTGGATCCCTTTCAATTCTCATCATGTTCAATACACCATGGTCTTTTCTGCTCAAAGCATCTGCCACCTTGTTTTCTTTCCCCGGGTGGTAGTGTATCGTGCAATCATAATCCTTGAGTAATTCAAGCCATCTCCTTTGCCTCTTGTTGAGTTCTTTTTGTGAGAAAATATACTTCAAACTCTTGTGATCAGTATAAATCTCACATTTTTCACCATAGAGGTAGTGCCTCCATATCTTCAAAGCAAAGATCACAGTTGCTAACTCAAGATCATGAGTAGGATAGTTTTGTTCATGAATTTTCAACTGTCGTGATGCATAGGCAATAACTCTATCATTCTGCATAAGGACACAACCAAGTCCTTTCTTTGATGCATCACTATAAATAACAAACCCATCATTCCCCTATGGTAGAGTCAATATAGGAGCATTAACTAATCTTCTATTCAGTTATTTGAATCATTCTTCACACTCTTTTGTCCAAATAAATTTAACCCCTTTACGTGTGAGCTTCGTTAATGGGTTAGCCAATAGAGCAAAATTCTGGACGAAACGTCGATAATAACCTGCCAAACCAATAAAACTGCGTACCTCAGTTATACTCGTAGGTGCTGGCCATTCTTGGATTGCCTTGGTCTTAGAAGGATCAACAGAGATTCCATCTTTAGAGACAATATGGCCAAGAAAAGAAATCTCCTGAAGCCAGAATTCACACATGCTAAACATCCCATATAATTCATGCCTCCTCAGAGTCTTCAAGATAATGCGCATGTGATTTTCATGATCTTCGTAGGTTTTGGAGTATACCAAGATATCATCAATGAATACCACCAAAAATTCATCTAGATACTCCTTGAAAACTCTATTCATCAGATCCATGAATACATATGGTGCATTAGTCAATCCAAACGACATTACGGTAAACTCGTAATGCCCGTACCTGGTTTGAAATGCTGTCTTCGGAATGTATTCCTTCTTCACACACAACTGATGGTATCCAGATCGAAGGTCAATCTTTGAAAAGTATTGAGCTCCATGCAGTTGGTCAAATAAATCATCAATACGAGGTAGGGGATACTTGTTCTTTATCATTATAGCATTGATCTCCCTGTAGTCGATACATAACCTCATAGATCCATCTTTCTTTTTTAACAAAAAGAACAGGGGCTCCCCATGGAGAAACACTAGGGCGAATAAATCCCTTATTACTCAATTCCTCTAGTTGTTTCTTTAGTTCGACTATTTCTACAGTGGCCATTCTATAAGGGATCTTCGATATAGGCCTTGATCCAGGAATCAAATCAATGGAAAACTCAACTTCTCGTTCTGGAGGATGTCCAGGTAAATCTTCCGGAAATACATCTACAAATTCTTTCACAACAGGTACATCCTCTATTTGAACATTCCTTTCCTCATCGACAGTTATTTCATTCTCTTCCTCCCCAATAATTGAATTAAGTTGAGCTACTGGGGGTGGATCTAAATAAGAATTAGGTGGTGACGATTCTGCTCTAAAGATAAGGTGTTCCTTATCATTATCATCAAGAATCGTAACCTCTTTCTTCTTACAATAAATCTTCGCATCATAGTCCGAAATCCAATCCATACCGAGGATTATACCAAACTCAATCATAGGTATGACGATGAGATCAGCAGATAAAGAAAATTTATGTGCTCTAATGGGGACTGATTCACAAAACTTTGTTGCAATGATACTTCCCTTAGGAGTTTTAACTGACAACTCCCTTATTAAATCAAATTGGAAATATCTAATTTTCTTAGCAAACTGGGAAGATTTGAAACAATGCGATGATCCAGAATGAAATAATGAATTTTCTAAACTTGAGGAAACCATTAAATTACCTGCCACCACGTCTTTCGGAGCTTCTACCTCAGCAGTAGTGATAGCATAAGTCTGGCCTTGATCCCTTGGCCTTTTCTGAGGTAAGTTCTCCTGACGCTTAGGACATGCATTTGCATAATGTCCCATTTCCCTGCAATTGTAGCACTGAACGTTGGTAGCTTCCTTCTTACCCTTGCAATCACGAGTTTGGTGGCCTTTTTCACCACACTTGTAACAGACTCCCATTCCCTTCAAGCATGTACCAGGATGTTTCCTCCCGCATTTACCACAAGATGGATATTCAACCTTTCCCATCATCCCCTTATTTCCATTCCGAGATTGATCAGCAGGTCTCTTCTTCTCTTGCTTTGCTTTAAAGTCATAAGACTTAGAGAATTCCTTTTCGGTGTTGATAGCACATGAGACAATGTCTTCGTACGATGAAAAGGATTGTGAGACTAATGCTCGACGGAGAAATGGTTTTAACCCATCAAAGAAACGATCAATCTTACTTCTTGGGTTGCGAATATAATCTCCAGCATACCTCGCTAACCTTGTAAAGTTAGCCTCATACTTTGTGACATTCTCATCCTCCTTTTGTCTCAGACTCAGAAATTGCCTTTCCATATCTGCTCGATGGTCGCGAGGAAAGTATTTTTCTAAAAACAGATCTTTGAACTCCCTCCACTCCATATTTGATACTTCATCATATTCCTTCGTATTTTGAATCAATGACCACCATTGATCAGCATCTCCAGTGAGGCGGTAAACTGCCATGATAACATTTTCCCTTTCACTGCTCCGTAAAGCCTGAAATATTTTCTCTAGGGAAAATATCCATTGCTCAGCTACTAAGGGATTTGTACTCCCATTGAACGTTGGTGGTTGTTGCCTCATGAATCGATCTAACATTGATCCTCCACGCTGCGGATCAGGGTGCTCCATATGGGTAAGGTTATTATTCATAACCTGAGTAAGTTGTCCCAGTATGGTGATTAGCTGATCGGCACCAGTTGCATCACCAACCCCACTATAAATATCTTGAGCAGGAGGGAAATCCCTACATGGAGTGCGTGCATTGATACAGTTTCCATTTCTTCCACTAGGTGCCATTTCTAAACAATGGCATAAACTAGATTAGTTTATGAATCAAAATACATAATCACATACTTATAAAACACCTAACATAAATTGAACTATTTATGGATATAATCCATAATCATAAGAATGTTTTCTTTGAGGATGTATATACTCATAATCCCTTCAAAATGATTTGTAAAGAAAAATGAGAGTTATCCTAAGCATATCCCCCGGGAGTGACGTAACCAAGAGTGCAGCAAGGCCCGTTGTCATGCACCAGTTCTTGTTCGAGTCTAGCTCAAAGCGGTGTTTTCGGGTTTTACCCCTAGGTACATCTGTGCTAGAGCCGCCTCTACCTTCTCCTATCTAGACAGGGATGTATTGCTCGGAAAACTCACAAAATCTCTACAATACCAAAATTCTAGGATGTTCTTCTATACTAATCCTCAAAGTTCATCTTAGGTCTACGTGCTCTAATCAGAGTTTATCTAAATCTAGCTTCCAAGGTTTGTACTAAACTTCCTCTGATACCAACTGTAACGCCCCGACCCTAGTTACCCAGAGTCGGTGCATTATTACATAACATTGGCATGATCACAAGAAAGATCAAATCTCGAAAGACCGATTGGTTTAGAAGCCTTGGAAACACTAGATATATTCATAAGTTTTACATTACATCATAAAACGAAAAACTACTACAACAACATATTGTCTCCATAATCCACACTCATATCCCCACATAATATCCCTGAAGGTCATTCATAACTTACATCTTCACATCCTGGGAAAAAATAAAACATAGAAAAGGGGTGAGCTCAAATTCCCAGTAAGGATAACAATATAGCGGAAACTTTCATAAATAAGAATAAACATTTGAGGCAATGTATAACTGAAACAACAGCCTTTCAAAATTGAACATTCAACTTTGTATGGCATAAATAAAATGAAATAATGCCATTACTCATTCACATGGATATTCTACTAATCTAATAATCACATGCAAAATCAATAACCACTTTCATAATGTTGGAATGCATAATGCCAGACTATCATAACCACATAGCCAAGGCCTCGTGCCAAGACTACAAATAAGATTTTGTCAAGGCCTTGTGCCAAGACACTAGTTTGTCTCATGAGACCTACCGATGCATCGAGGAGCTATAGAGGGCTCCACCCGTCACATATTAAGTCCAATGCATTCCCATATGAAAAGGTTTAAACATAACATAAACATTCGTATTAAAACTAGCATACGAATTGTCAATAATTTCACCATAAACTATGAATGGTATAAAAATAGCACATCCACAGTCAAACATATCACAAAACCTTCAATACAATATAGAAGTTTTGTATCACAATAAATCAACTTCAAATAATCGTCAAATCCATCAATGGATGTTGACATAGATGAAATCAAAATTCTTTTTAAAGAAATATCTCTTTTTATTTTGAAATCATTTAAGATCCATATAAAATAAAACATTTTCTTTGAAAATATTCTCAAAAGCTTGTAAGGGAAGCTTTGAAGATTTTATAATGGCGGAAAATAGTCGCACCCGCCGTATAAGTTAAAAAAAACATTCTTACCTTAATTCTGTCGAAAAGGTTAAAAAGGACCTTGTTTTGAAAACGACGGAAACATTCCTTTATAAACCACTTATAAAAGTCAAAAAGGGTATAAATGACTTTAACTCATACTCTAGTAAATAGTAAAAATGTTTTGAAATACATTTTTAAGAAACATGGATGTGGATGATAAAGATATCCCAGTAGATTATTACATATAAACAACCTCGGATAATGAAGAGATTGTGAAATAACCCTTACCTTGTACTTTTCTTTGGTTGGGGTAGGTTAACCTCCTGTATAATGGTGAAATAATTGTTATTAAATTATACACGAATCATATATATTAATATGATATCATATATGATCTTTTAACATTAATTTGTTAATAATATCTTAGAATTATCGTCGTTTCGGGTGTTAACTTACTCATTTTCTTTTATATGTTTTGTTACATAAGCCATGTTTGTTGTATCTTATTCATATCCAGAATGATATCAAGTCCTTAAACATCATTTTTAAATCATCAAATGATAATTATATTTGAATGGATATGATGGAGAATGAATCTCATCGCGTTCGTGGAGACGGTAGTCCGTACGTACGCACGAGCGACAATATCATTCTTTTGATATTAAAATAATATATAAATGGATTGTATATAATATATAAAGAATCATTAACATGTTATATTTATTATTTACATGAGTTACACATCATTATTATACCCATCCAAATAATATTATATTGAATAACAATTACACCACGACGTGGAGACGGTAAGCCATACGTACGCACGTATGGTGACATGTTATTCAAAGGGTGGATAGAATACTGAATATAGTTGTACCATATTTATAATAACATCACAGTATATATATGATACTGGATTTATTATTTTAGAATGGTAATAACAAAGGAAGAAGAAGTGGAAGCAGAAATGAACTTAGAAAAGGGTGGTGAAATCATTACCTCTTCTTCGGGTTCTTCCTTTTGATTTGATCAAAAGAGCTCCTTAGGTTGGCTTTCTGATCAAACTAAGGCCCCTAGGTTGTAGTGAGGGACGTTGGGAGAGTATTTGGGCAGAGTTTGGACGAACCAAAAGGCTTTGAATGTGTGAATAATTGAGAAGGAGGAGTGCCCTTTTATAAGAGGGGTGAGGGGCACCTTTGGAAAAGCTAGAAATATTAGTTTATAATAAATTCATATTCGGTTTACAATGGCTCCAAAGTTGACTATTCAAAGGTTATGGTGGTTATGGGTCTAAAACAACTCAACCAATAGAATTTAGATAGTTTTGGGTACTTATATTAACCTTATCTTTAAGTATTAACTTTATGTTAATTAGTTTCACTTTTACAATGTCTCTTTGTATTTTTATATAATATGGTTAATAAACGTACTACATACATCCAAACGACCCCCAAGTGGTCCATTAATGACGAAACTATCATGATATAAGTCTCTTGGCCGATCCTTAGATTTTTAGGAATTTAAAATCAATTAATAATATAATATTTGTTTTAAGAACTCTTTTATGTCAATTTTAACACTATTCCATAGTTGATTTTTGTGAAACTCATAACAGATTGATTACTTCGAACAAAGTCAATTACATCATTCCTAATATATCATAGTATCCTAGAAAATTAGTTTAATGCATTAAAAGTTTCATATTATATTTATTTGGGTATTTATAATATCAATTATTTTAATTTTTCACTATTATAGTAATTACTGCATCATCATTGTGTCATAAATAAAATAAATTATTTAATGTCTGAAAATTATAAATAAAATATCATTATGTAGGAAATCTCTTTATCTTTCTAATGAATATTTATAATCTAAAATCCAACATATATAACCCTATGTAACAATTGTTTTGCTAAAAGATATATGCTTGTGTCATTTTTGTATTCATTATAACTTAATTAAAATAAAGCGTCATTATCACTTACAAGTGGATCCATGGGCTCCCAAAATCGACCCAAAGATGCCCATGGTCGACCATGTATCAACCAATAGGGTTAAGACAGGTTTTAGGGTAATTTAGTATTATTATAATATTATTTTTTTAACCCTTATTTACCGGATTTACCCTTAACCATGGTAAATAAAATATTTACCGCAGTAATTATTCAAAATGTCTAAAAATAAAAGTTACCTATTTACACAATTTGAACATACTGATTCCAAATATGGAATCCATTTTCCTAAATTCAAAACACATAAGTGGCAGAAATTAATTTAAAATTAATTCCCGTTGTCAAAACAAAAAGCGTGTTTTTAAGAGATAATAACTATCAAAAGATTGACACTTGTTTATGTTCGGTTTAATTGTAAAATTATGTCCAATGAACAAAATTATATTAAATGGAAAAAATATATTCTAAATATACTTTAAAACTACTAAAATTCATAATTTATCACTATTAATTATTTTGATTAAAAAAGTTTTTTTTAATTAAAATTTAGTAATTTTCACTATTCATCAAAATATGAAAGTTATCCGAAAAGTACCAAAATTTCACCCTAGGCTAATTTCAATATTCCGAATCCAAAAATGAAGTCCATTTTGAAATATAAAATATATATGATTTCAAAAAGTAGGTATTACTATTCACAACGGCTAGTTTAATTAGTTGTGGTGTGTGTTAGAACTCGAGGTTGCGTACAACACACGCTATCGCATTATTCGAAGGGAAACGTACCGTGGAAGCTTGGGGTGTTACAGTTGTTATATTTACTGCTTCTGCTGTTTATCTATATTGATTATGCTTTCACTCTGCGGGTCTGGTTCGAGTCTGCTGAGTCATCCTTTCTGCTGCATCTTTACTGTTATACTTGGACCAATACCCTTATTATGATCCTCCGAGAGCGTATAACCTCCCCATTATACCTAATAGACCATAGTTTCTAGTCATAAGCCTTTGGCGTTCAGGGGAGGTGCACATAAGGTTGTAACACCAGACCCATTTGGCACTGTTCAGGTGGCTAGCCGGGTCTGAGTCGCTTCAATAAAAGTATATTTTTGAACAGAATAAAATTATAAATAGAATATATTTTTATCAATTAATATAATTTAGGTCATTAGAAATAATTTTACATTAAATTCAGATGTAAAAACACTTCAATATTTTACAATATTTTATCTTTTAGAACTTGTTTTCTTATTTGAACAACGATATTAATTTTAAATTAATTACTGCAAATTCAGTGTATTGAATTTTCAAAAAATTTATTCCATATTTGGAATTATTTGGTTCAAATTATCTTATTAGGATACTTTTTAATTTGTAGCATTATCAATAGTAACTTTGTTGATTATTTTTATTACCAGGGTTAAATGTAAATCATGTAATTAAAGTTAAAAATAATATTATAAAATTTACATAAAACTATTAAAAATACTATTGGATGACTAAATTATGACTTTATAATTTATTTTTTTATGTGGAATAAATTAATGGACACATACCTATGAGTATGGCTTGTATATAATAAAAACTAATTAATGTGAAAAAATGTCACAATCTCCATTTATATTTGTATATTAATATTAATATATAGATTACTAGGAAATAATATCGATTTTAGATATTCCATCGAAGTAAAAAATAATTACCTAAATCATAGAAATGTATTTATAATTTTTCTATATTAAATAATTTCTGTTAATGATGACATAATTTTTATGCAGAACTTATTTTATTAATAGAAATGTCAAAATTATTGGTTTTAAAAATATTATAATAAATATCATATGAAATAATTAATGTTCTATAAAAATATTATAGGTGAAAATTACATGTTAGTGGTGTATTAAATATTTTTTAAATTTATATTCTATTTGGATTTTTTTAAAGTGAAATAAATGTATATTATCAAAATTTACACTATTGGCATTTTATAAAAATAAAAAATTATTAAAATATTTTAAAATCATAAAAATATTTAAAAAATAAAATTTTATAATTATAAGGTCTATAATGTCATTAAATTTCCATATATGGCCAATTAACACCATATATGTAAATATTTATAACCATAAAATATTAAGATTTCTATTACCACAATAAATATTAAATAGAATTACTAAGTGTCAATTAAATATATACAGTTGAAATTGACAAAATAACTTGTAAAAAAATAATTGGATAATCATATTACAACTCTATCTTATATAATATTTTAATTGGGACATTTTGGATGTTTTTGTGTATGGTTTGATTTTATTTTAAATTTTTATTTATGGAGTTTCCAAAATTTTCCCTCACTGCAATTATAAATGGGAATCCTCCTCCTAGGCAATTCACTTAATTTGGATCCTTCAAGACCGCCCATCCCATGAAATATTTTCTTCTAAACATTCCTATTTTAATTCTAGTGGTTTTGTTCATCTTCAAATATGAACTCTAGTTCTCTAAGAAGAGATTTTGAGGAATCATGTTGAGGAAGAGGTAATCTATTCTATTGCCTGTTTCAAACATCTTTCTTCTTCTAATTACTCATAATTATATGTTTAATTTTAAATTAATAACATTAGTATCAATCATGTATTTATATGTTATAATAAATATTAAACAACCATATTTCATCTTCTATCCATCCTTTGAAAAATGAATTCATCACGTGTGCGTACGTAAAACATAACATCTCCACAACGTGGTGTAATATGTTTTTCACCATAAACTTCCATTGATGGGTATAATGATAGAAATAATATATATATATATAATTATTTTTATATTTTTATATTTCTTAAATTTTATAAACTATCCACTTCAATTCAATTTAACAATTTTGGTAACGATATCATCGCTCGTGTGTACGTACGACCTACTATCTTTACAATGCAATGTGATTCATTATAAATGATCATCAGTAAACCTGGATTATAAACATAAATTTAATGAATAAATATGATGTATATTATACTAATTTAATATTGTAAATTATTTAACAATATCCTATGAAGTGGAACTTGAACTTATCCATCAAATCGGGTATAAGAACATAAAGCGTTTAATATCCAAATAAAGAGTGACACTAATATTTTACTAACAAACAGATGATAATATAATCATATATGATATCATGAAAATGATAATGATTCTAGAATTAGTCAATAACATTATTTAAATTATTATACATGAGGTTCAGATACATACGAAGGATATCAGACCTAATGTAAGGGATAATTTCAATATATCATTTTTATCCGAGATGGTTTAGATATAAGTATTTATTGTGTATAATTATCATCCATATACATGATTCTTAATTATGTAATATTTTTTATATTCTTATTAAATTTTTTAATGTTATTTTTAACCAGTTGTTAATTTTTGTTAAACGTCGTTAAAGGAATCTTTTTTCATTAATTGATTTGAGTCACTTTTTGACATTTCTGGAAAAAGTAGGTGGATAATGTTTTTTTTCTTATATGGAATGAATGAATTAAAATGGTTTCCTGACACCATATTTCCCTAATTCATACTATACAATATTTCATGTTTATTTTCAAATAAATTATTTTCTTTTAAAATTTCATGACAATTTGGGAAATGAAATCATTTTTGAAAAAGAAAGGATATTTTCCTCTGAAATTAAGTTGAAGTGTTTTATCAAATTATTTTTCTTCTAAGATTAAATATGGTCATTTTTATATCCCTATTATGAAATTTATTTCATATTTTTATGATGTATTATTTTAATGAAATATATATTTTTATATGGATTATTATCGAATGTTGTTTAAGAGAGCCATTTTATTTCATCAGTTATGCTATTATAAATGATCTATATATTTGGGGAATAGGTAAGAAAGGTTTCATTATTAGATAGGTGATACTTATATATACCTATAATTATTTGGATGAATATTTATATCTCATAAGATAGACAAGACTAGAATTGAAAATAAATCTCATTTAGTAATAAAGGGCTGGAATGAGGAGTGAACTCAGTTTTGTAATGGAATTTGTCTTCTATGATGGTCTTAGCGATAATCCTTGAATAATATGAAGTGATTTTATATGCGTATTTCTGAATTCCATGATATTTCATGACTTATGTTATGAATATTTGGATTTGATTACACCTTTATGATTTATCCCATGACAAGATATTCCGATATTTTATATGCATGATAAGATTTTCAAATGTTATGTTCTTATGATATGATTAATATTTCCCTTTTTTAACTTTACATAACATTTCATCCCACCCATTAACATGTTTTTACTCAATTCATGATATGGGGTATTATGTAAGATTTTTCAAAAAGGAGTCTAGTTGTGAAGAAATAAGTGGGAGATAATGTAGACATTTTATGAACCAGTTTATTGTGTTTCCTAGTTTCTAAAGACAATAAACTTAAATGGTCCTGAAATTCTTTTGGTTATGTTATGTAATAAATATTATTAAATATTGAATTAATATCTACATGTAAGGTATAGGTCATTTTAGAAATTATTAAATAAATCGGCGAGTTATCCCTTGGTTATACGTTATTTTATTAATATTTTTTAACTATGTAAATTATTTATAAATGTTTTATAATTATTTAATTTTAAAATTGAATGAATCTAGGACCTTGTGTGAATGGTTTATGTATCGTATGGGCTAAGATGAACTTGGTTGAGAGTGTTACAAGCCTTCTTATGAGTATAAATCCATTGTTTATATAAGTGTTCCCATTCATTCCTAATGTTTTTTACCGATGTCTCATGAATAATATGAAATTTCAGAATTTACCATTTGTTCACATTAACTATAAAATTATTTAAAATTAATTAATCAATGAATATGTAATTAATTAAATCTTTTGAATTTGTGAGAGGTCCCATAAGTGTTGTATGTCAACAACCTGATTTTTATGACCATTTCTATGTGATTTGGTGTTAGTCGTATAAGGGTATTTAGTGATAGATTCCCTATGATGGGGTTAATCGGGGTATGAAACTCATTTTAAAATGAAAAGTATATTACTAAATATCTCACTTTCTTATATGAAATTGGCCTCATTATTAATAAAATCCCATTTTGTTCAACTATATTTGATCATATGATGGGTAATTTATATATCTATAACTATAACTAGTTATTTCTTTTAATTTTTAACCGACAGTTAATATGTTACGTATCAATGAACATAAATATAGTATGAAAACAAGACATAAGAGATTAATTTATTCAACCTCACTAGTCTAATATAAGGAGCATAAAATGACAATCTGTTGATATACTAAAATTTGGTAAACATGTTATATTTTAATGGCTTTAGGCTATTTAATTCTCTAAAAATTATTTTAAGGATGGTTTACTACTTCTCTATAGTAAATCCATTATTCAATATCAGCAGTTATACATCACGAAAAAACCCATATTTTACATAAAATCTATTAAAAATACAATATCACAATTAGTGTGTTAATTTAGTAAGTGTACATAGGATATCATTGTTCTTTATGTGCCACCCGTTCATAGAATAACTATGAATATAAAATTAATTGAAACATCACCTTCCATGATTTATCCTAAATACTCTAAATTAATTCTTTATAATGACATTAAAAGAGTAAAAATGATTACTTCAATATTATCAACCACTTCAACTTGGAATTCGTCTTATATTTTATATTTCATTCATCTATATATCTTATAATATCTTTTTTTTAATTTAGAAACAAACATTATATATGAATATTGTTATATTCATAATAATTTATTATTAAAAAATCATTTAATTTATTATGAGATCTATTCATCGTAGTTCCCAAATTAAATATCTCTAATTCCATATGAGTATGATTGGAAAATTTATGCAACAAATTCCATCAAATTAAAATCATTTTAACCCATGGAATTAGTATATTTCCAAAAAAATATTTGAAATTTCATAAATATAAACATTCTTACTACTATACGTCATAGAATGACCAGAAACACCACTGCATGATTCTCATCACCTTTTGATGTTATGATCATAGACCCCATTTTCCATGGGAACCTCCATAGAGTGACACTTTCCTTTTTAGAATACATTTAAAAACATCCAAATTTCATGGATTACACCCTTAAAAATTTTTCATGCTAAAATCCTATATATTTTCCTTTTACTAGCAACCCTAGGTGTAACTATTCTAATCATAGTGTGGAAATAGCTGAATAATAAGTGCCACTAAAATCCACCTAATCATCCTTGGAACATGGTCATCCTTCCCATGGAATGAACACATTAAAGGATGGATAAATTATCTATAATATTATATTTTTTATTGTGGAGAATCATATAACAATTATGTATCAATTTTATAACCAAGTTACTCGTTCAAATACTTAATATCAACTCTTATATATTATAGTGACGTTAAACACTTTAATATTTTCCAAATAAACAACCATTATATAACATGTATCTAAACCATTCATAATATGTTCACTAGTAACCAGCCATGGGGAGATCCATTTTCATGCCTTATGACTTATTCCTACAACTCATGTATATTACCATGTGTATCACCAAAATATTTTACATTTCACTATGGGTCCTATTACTTTAACATATATCAGCATAATATATGATATAAAAATAAATATAGATCTCTTATGTATATATTCATATATACAATGTCCTATTTTAAAGGATCATATGCATCCTTGGGAAACTCTCCAGTGCTTTTTTCATTCATCCTCTTCCGGGAATTTCATTCATGACATCCTCAAAGAAATTATATATAGTAGAGAATGTTTTTCATTTAACAAATCGTCATATCCCAAAAATATCTTATATATTTTCATTCAATATCTTATTTATATAAGGTGTTTCAATCATTTTTTCTATGATCATCACTCATGATGTCATCCTTTTACGTTGGTTATCTTTTCATCCAAAAATTTCTAGAATATATATACGCCTTCCTATCTCAACTGTAATTTTCATTGATTCTTCTACCACAACATCAAAATACATATCATTAATATATAGTGATATTAAGAATTCACTATACATCTCTACACCAGTGATTTCAGGTTCACCTCTTCTTTAGTTCATTCACTGCTTGAAAATACTTACTTTAATTGGATTCCAATATCTCTAACATGAGAAATCAACATGACTGATCAAAAACCATCACCAAAGAGTAGGATATATTGGAAAAAACCAAAATCAAATTTTTAACATTATATTATAATATATAAGACAATTCATAACTTTTACAGTTAAAATTCCAACAATCTCTCACTTCAGATTTTATGAAAACTTCTCATTATAAATTTAACACCAATAAAAAATAATGGAATTAATAATATATCTCATTATATAAATTATTTTATTACATATGATGGCATTAGATTCATTAATATATCTTCTTCCCCTTTGATATAAAAACTAAATAAAAGCCTCAATTGAAAATAATTATATCAGAGTATATGTAATGTATTTATATTAAGAGATAAGGGAAATTATCTTACTCCAATATCATTCTCCCTCTATCTTCATGATGTAAAATAACAAAAATAATCCTTTGATAACTCTTATATGTCCCTTGGGTAAAAATATTGACATCACTTGTTTGAATTTTTTTTAATAGAAGTATTATCTTTTATTTATATTGAGAATAGCAGAGAAATTAATAGATATTAATTCCCTTCATCATTATAATCCTTGAAATAAATTTATTGAGATAAGTACCTCCATTTTTAATTATACATAAAGGAACCTATAATATTTATCTCAATCTTCACATGTTCAAAATGATTCATGATTTCACATTCAATCTGAAGAAACTCATTTAACTATGTAGTAATTGAAAATGATTTTTATTGATTCATCTTACAACTTGTAAATATTCCATAAATAACATTTAGGCCTAATGATTTAGAAAGGGATATAGGGAATAAGAGAATATGTCAATAATAAAATTGATACCTATTTCATGAAATTACTCCAATGGTTATTGGATGACACAAACTAAATTGTTTAACATAGAACACCCACCCCCATGATCTCAATCACACTTTTAAAAAACCAATAATTTATAAATAATAAATCAAAATGTGTATGAGTTATAAAAGATTTGTTCTTTAATAATTTTTTGTAGAATCCAAATATATTTCACCTTTCCTCCATCAGTTGTCTTTACCGATTTTTTAGGGATAACACCATTAATATATTTAAAAACCCCCCATTAATTAATATTATTAATTACATAATATATAATTTATATTTACCTTGAGATTCATCCACCTATAGAATATTTTGACATTAGTGTCCTCTTCCAAATTTGTGTTCTGATATAAAATGATCTTAAATTTTTCATTGTACCATAAATTCAATTTAACCATGAGAGAAATCGTTTCTGAGTTTTTATTTCATTAGTTCCTCATATTTCACCCTTCAACTTGTAATTATATATTCATCATTATACAACTTAAATTAGAACATCAGATCATTCATTGATACAAATTTCATTTTTAATTATAATCTCCCCATTAATATATCTCCTATAAAAACATTTACACTAAAACACTTATTATAGAATTTAAATATGTGGGTGGGGTTCATTTAATTTCCTCATGTTGAGAAATATATTGAGTCATTATGGAATATCCATTTCCATTTTTCTTTGAATTTAGAATCCCTATTGGAAAAAAAATAGTTTTGATAGAATCAAACTTCTCTTTATTTTCTATGGTCTAGATATTCTATTCATGGACATGAGTATATGCTTGTGATAATTCGTTACTTTTAAGTAAAAAGATCACTTAAATAATAATTGTTTGTAGTTTTTTTCAAATAATTTTACCAACATTCTTCTTCCAAATAGAACTATTATGATTCTTTTAAAATTTCCATTCCCTAGGACACTTATTTAACATGCTATTTATCAGTTTGAAATGAATTTTAACTTCTTTCCCTATTCCAAAACTTATAATATTTTTCAAACAAGTTTTATATAACATATTTGGACCACCTATTTAAAATAATTTTATCATTTTGATATTCTTCTTCCATCACATAAAATATATTTCATTGAAGAATAGATTTTTGGTTTTTTGAATGTAGGCCTCTACGATTCAATCCAGTAAACATTATTCTATCTACTCTACAAGATATATGACCCTAATTATAGTAAATATTGGAATAAAATAAATAACCTCATTTTTTTTGGTTAGTAAC
This sequence comes from Viscum album, assembly GCA_963277665.1. Classification (NCBI taxonomy): domain Eukaryota; kingdom Viridiplantae; phylum Streptophyta; class Magnoliopsida; order Santalales; family Viscaceae; genus Viscum; species Viscum album. The sequence goes on along the minus strand of OY728140.1, from coordinate 1,003,100,100 downwards.
ACCATTTTAGAAAATATTCATCAACATTACACGATAAATTTTTTTCCATGATTTACATAAACATTTGGAAATATATCCATGAATAAATTTATAAAAGCAGATGTTTCTATAAATTCTTTTAAAACTCTTATTATTGATTTTTAATTATTATAGGTATATTCTTGAATGTGTTTCCATTTCCTATACTATTTTATATGTTTTTGGGAATTACCATAGTGATTTTCTTCTCAGAGATCGATGGGGTTCTACTATTTCGATGTTTTTATTTTTTATATAGAATATTAAATATATTATATAATATTTTTTATAATTATGTTCTAATATATTAGAAAATATCATCATCTCCCAATAAATAGTTATAATAAAATGAAACAAAAAATATTAATAATATTTAAGAATAGTATTACACTTGGAATTTGATTGTTACACCTATTTCATAAACATTATCAACTATTAAACATGTTTATAGATAATTTTTCTTCTTTCCATTAGAGGATCATTTGTATCTTCCTTGAGATTCTTCCCCTTATATATTTCATCCACTAATTCGTATGAATCATTAACTATTTTCTATGTTTTTTTATAATATCCCAAAACCGATACTCTTAGATCCAATCATTAAATAATAAAAATTATATTTTTTGGATTTGAAACCCATAATTTTGACACATTTTTTCCATCCAAACCGTAAAATATCAAATGGAAAAATTGGGTGGTAATTATTTGTATCAATGATGAAAATGTAATGTTTATGATTTCAACACCAGATATGGCAGTACATGTTCTACGATATTATATTTTGTATTAGAGTAATGTATTGGTCAACTTTTATGATTTGGATATTATCAAGTCAGGTTATCTTAATAGTTATGGATACCATTATAGCTCAATAATATTAAGGTTGATCATAAGATCAAAATCTTATACACCCAATTTTTTTTAAAATTATGAGTTCTTAAAGTGATCAATGACACATTAGGATACGTTTTATTATAATGAATTATAGGTAATGATTTCATTTCATTTAAAGTATAAATTCTCATTTTTTGGAATAATATTTAATGTATTAATAAACATTAGGGTTTATTTTATCTTGCTTATTGAGTTATCTATGGGAACACAAGTTTTATCATATAGATAACCAATGGAATAAAAATATAATTTAGGGACTTTGTTTTTAATGTTATTTAAAAAAAACATATATCCATATTATGATTTTAAAATATGAAAGGTATGTGATAATAGTTTTATACGAAAATCATAAATGTTGTGTATTTTTAGAAATTATTTAGTTTGAAATTTTATTGTTGTTACTGAATTTTAGTAATTAATATGATTTTCAACATATTAAGGTTTACTGTTTTTTGGAATTATCTTACCAAATGATAATCATATTGGGTTTGGTTAATGTAAAAAGATGTTTTGAATATATTTTTATCCATTTAATGGTTAATTAATCCATTAAATGATTATTTTTTGTGCTCTGAGCCTAAAAAATTTTCTTAAATACTCGTCATTTTGAGATAAATATGAGATTATTGTGGAAATTTGTTAACTGATGAAACTTTAATTATGTAGTAATTATATTAAAATTTTCAGTCTATATTGTGAAATAATTCCTCTTCATAATTAACTGGACATTTAAAAAATGGCCTTTTACATTCATATCCTATGAGTGAGATTTTATTTTAAATCCTAAAAGATTTATGGTTTTGTGGCCCTTTACTTATATTGATCATTGAATTGATTGATATCAATTACCTAAGTCACTATCTAGAATTATTTATGAATTTTTTTAACAAGTAGTGCCCTAGAAAAAATCTGAGACACAATTTATTTAAAATAAAAAGAACAAGGAAACTATATCAGTCTGAAGTAAGAATCTTATTACAATATTTATCATATAAGGGAGAAGGTCAGTGGGTAGGTCATCCATACCAGTTAATGCCCTGTTGATTCCCATGTTAGAAATATCTTTGGCAACCATGTTTTCTTCGTGAAAATCATGAGTAACAATGTGGTTGGTCTCCTAAAGCAATGTAAGGTAGCTCATCCAACCTGCTGTCAAAGGCCACACAATCTATAATTAGGTATGATTTAATACCATGTGTAAATATTCACTTTCCACTAGTGTTCTTATATTTAGAAACCTATTATGTTTTAGTCTAGATGACCCTCATACACCACATTCGCTTTTCTGCATATGATGATTTATTAACCATATTAATGATTTGGATTTATAAAATAATTCTAAAAATTCCATCCATTTATTACTATTATAATATTCCAATTTTGAGGATGAAATTTACTAATGGGTTAGGATGTGACAACCAAATATTGTAAAAGAATAAAATTAAGTTATATAGAATAAACAAAATGTAACCCTAATATTAGACATTAATGTAACACCCCGAGACATTAAGATATATTTTTTTTAAAATAAAATTAATCTCATTGATAAATTATGGTAGACATGACCTAGATCTTTTTATACTCGATAGAGTATTGAACAAGTAACCCCTAGATCAAATGGGGGTATTATGAAAACTCATTTAATATACATAATGTAATCCATTTTAATTAATTAAAAATAATACACAAAGAATACTATTTTATATTAAATGTAAAAATTATAAATCATTAAATTTTAACATACATTCATAAAAATCATATTATTAGAAATAGTGTTAATATTAAATTATATTATACTTGTAAAAAATTGGCATCTTCAAACCCTGATATTTTCAACTTATCTTCTGGGATTTTGTAATAATTACTTTTATTAAATTTTAGAAAGTTTATATGAAAAACTAAAAATCATTTTTTTAAATTCATCATGTAAAAATTGTCTTAGTTTTAATTTTTTAGAACATTTTTTAATGTATAATTTTTTTGATGATCAGTGAAAAATGTTGAATTATAATTGAAAAATGCATTTTTATTTGAATTACTTGAAAAGATATTTTAAATTTATATTTTTTATGTAAAATATGTTAAATTATATATGAATTAATCCAAATTGTTTCATTAGAGTCATCTTCATATTGATTATTGATATAAAAACAGTTAAAACATTTAAATATTTTCTCATTGAAAACATGCTTTTTCCTAAAGCCTACAGGTTAATTTTTAGTTTCAAATTTTTATTTTTGTGAATTGTATTTGGTAAAAATGATTAAATATTTGGAATCTAAAAATTTTATATATTCTATTATGGTCGAATTAATTTTTTACCAAATTATATATTAAAAACACTAAAAATTAATTAACGTGGTTAAGGTAAAAATGAATTTACTATGTGTTTACCTAAAAAGATGTGGAATAAAATAACTGAAAAACATTTACAAAATCTATTTTCTATAACTTTTAGACATTATTACTTTTATTAGCTATAATTCTCAATTATATTGGTATTTTCACATGAAAATATATGTTATTTGATTATTTCGATTAAAAAAACACGTTTTCCACTCACTTAACTTATAAATGGTCACTCTCTATCCTCCCCCCTTCACCACATCAGATTTAACCATTTAATCAAATACCTACCAATATAAATTATCTAATCACCTAAAATATTCTTAAAATGATTAACTTTTTCCATAAAACCAACCGAGGATTGCCTTTGAGGAAAACCAAAATAAGTTACCAAAAGAAGAGGTAATATTCTTTAACCAATGTCTTTATTTTATCTCTTCCTTAACAAAATTAAATTATTCATAATCCATGAATATATAAAATACATAGTATTATACATATAATATGATGTTATTATATTAATATAATTATCTAAATCTTTTTATTTTTTCATCAACATGGTTACAAAATTATCAATTGTGTGTACAATACACTACCACCTTATGAACCGATGTCAGTCATTCTTCCATTTCTACATCTCATTGTTCAGTCTGATGATGGATATAAAGTATATATATATATGATATTTATAAAATAATTATTCCTTATGATTAATTATATCATATACCTGTTTACATTTCATTCTATAAGGGGTACGACAATAACACTCATGTGTACGGTGAGCAATCACCTCATCAAGCAATGTGATTTGTTTTTCACTAACACAATACATGGAAAGAAATAAGGGAAAATTTCAATAATATATGTGATATACATGAAATAAGTATCATGTTATGAAATATTTATCCTTATTAATTATAATATATCATTATATTTGTTATTTTTTCACTCACAAAAATATGATAACGTCATGCATATATGTGTGCACTAATACCATCATGAAGCGATGTGACTCTTTATATTGTACCCACACAAAATGAATGATATATAGAATTATATTTAAAGATGTTATATGTTATTTATGAAATAATGATCATTTTATATAAATGAAATATTAATTACATTATTTCCATAATGAAAATTGAAAAATAGAAACACTACTCATGTTTACATATGGTTTATTATCTCCATTATCATAACATACATCATTTCTCAAAACCATATTTCATAATTTATCATAAAAAATATAATTTATATATAAATATAATAATTATTTCATTATTATTATTATTATGGAAATTATGTAACTATATAATTTTCACAACAAATAGAACATTAATAAAAAATAATTAACGAGAAAATAATGCAATTAACACCCAAAAAATAGTAATATTGAATGATTACTAATTAATGGGTTATAAGATGTTATAAAAGGATCATATATGATATTTTAAATATTAACATGTTTATTTAATTAGTTAATAACATGTTCTAAAAGACAATATAGTAGGATAAATCATATTCGACCACAATGAACTGTGTGGTACGAGATTTCTTAACACAATTTCCATTCATTGGGTTGAAATTATTATTCATTGACTATTATATTTAATGATTATGTGTGAAACGGTATTTGATTATATTATGTGATATTTTTTAAATAATTTATGTTGATTTTAATTTTTTATACATAATAATTTCATTTATTTATCCCAACTCAAATGATAAGATATTTGGAAGGGTTTCAATATCATTTTCCTTTCCCAGAGGTGCATTTTCATGTTAAATACCAATTTGATTTATAAGTAGAATCTACTAACCTTTAAACGTGTGATATCATGAATAATTCATAATTAATGATATTTTGAGTTTTTATTATAATTTATTCATTAATATAGATTTTTTGTAAAAGTTACCATGTACTAAAGAATATAATAACCCAATTTATTTTCAATGGGTTATATTAATTCTTCATAAAATTTCGATATTATATATTTTTCTTTAATGAAATTTAACTATATTTTTATTTATTTACACTTGTTTTATATTTTTTAATGGTGATACACAAAGTATATTCATTGAATAATTCTCACTTCAATGTTATGATCATTATATGGGTTTATTTCATAATCTCATTCTCATAAAGATTGTATATTCTTGAATATCAATTTAATGAAAAAATTATTCATTGTCTTATAAACCCATGTCATTTTATAATCCATTGTTTATTCATGATTTTCTCATGTAATAGTACCATTTTTTCACTCTTTGGTATTTAAAATAATTTGGAATTTTTTTTTCAAAATATTAATTATTTCTCTCATCAATCTAAACCCTCTTTATTACTAAAAAATGTTTATCAATATTTTTAACATTCTTAAAATAATGTATTAAATACCTTTTTTACCCATTTTTAATTTTTACTAAAAACAATTTAATGAAATATTCAATTAATTTTACAAACAATGATTATTTTTCTTTTAATGAAAATGGGAATGAAATGTTTGTTTTAATGTGTATGACAAAAATTGATTTTCCATCTATCATGACCACTAAAATGTTTCAATAATGCATTTATAAATATAAAATAATATTTTTAGATAAAATTACAATCAATATGTTTTTTTAACTTTTAATTTTAAAATTTTATTTTCAAAATGAAAAAAATATTTTCCAAAATAAATCAATATATGTTTATAGTATTCCTATTCATCAAATACGCTTTATTCAAACACTAAAGGATATATATTGTAGTGGTATCATAATTATAACTTCTCCTAATTGATTAATATTATTTAAATGATATTGTTATAGAACCCATTTCATTTCCATGGTTTTACCATGTTTCAAGATATTTCTATGGAATATGTTTCTATTACACATGTTAACCATATTTCTAGAGATTTTTATCAAACATGTATATTTCCAATGGTTTAATCAAATATAAAATATATTTACATAAAAATCATTTCTTTTCCGTGGTTCAATCAAGTTATAAAATGAATATTTATTGTTTTTACATGTTTTATGAGGATCTATCTATATAATATATTCTTCTTTTTCTTCTTGGATGTTATATATGATATGTGCACCTAGATAGATCTCCAATTCATCGGGTAATTATTATATTACTTTTAGATTTATAGGTGATGTAAATCGTAAAGTTATCCCATTTGTAAGGCTTTTATAAGGGTTCTGTATGTTTTCTATGAAGATGATGTTCAATGATACGAACACATATTTTTCAATTATTTATATTGGTGTATAATTTTTCCATTGATCAATATTGATATCACATGGATCATGATTATTTATTCTTATGATGATGTAATTTTTAAAATCCGTATTTCATGTTTCAGGACTGATGATTCTATTACCGATGGGTGTGATTTATATTCTGATTCAGTCATTAACTTTCATTATTTCACCATACCATTATGAACTTCTCATATTCATTAATGAAATAATTTTTTTAAGGTTTATGTTTATCATCACCAATTATTTTATATCACCCTTATTATGTTTTTTTCCATAGGTTATCAAGAATTTTTGTTGATCAAATTATTTATAAAAGGGATTTATTTTTGATGATGATGATAATATTAATGTAAAATAAGTGAAGAATTATTAAGTGGAAGAAATTATAATTTAATGATATGGGACTATTTATATATGTGTTTTTTCCAACTCTTCAAAACACTATATAAAACAATTTTGTGAGAATATAATTTGTCCAATATTTTACTTTTATATTGTATGTTTTGGATGGTAAAAATTAGGTTACCATCATTGATATCAAATAAAAAAATTTAATGTATATGATTTCAACATTGAATCAGGGAGTGCATGTTCTTGAATATTATATTGTTATTTCATATTGGTGTACATACTGGTACTAGAATACCTAACATTAATATTATATTACATCATTTTTTCTTTCTCCTTGAACAACTATTCCAATTTTGAATCAAGTTCATCATTTATGGCCTTTAAGTTGTAAACCAATTTTGAGTCATGGCCCATCTCATTGGAACCATCTTAATGATTTTATAATTTTAAATACATCTCTATAAAAACCAAATCATGAGTAGCATTATTTTTCCTTATATCAAGATACACATTAACTAATCTTTTGGTCATTATTTTTTAATTATAATATATTAATCTCTAGTCCCCCCAACATGAAACTTTTTAGAAATATTTTACTCTAACAAAATAAATATTCCATTTTGAAACTCCCAATCACGATCCTCAAATAAGTGAAAAGCATTAACAATTGGAATTATTAATATATCATAATCATCAATAGATCCAACTTCACTTGGGATATCAAACCCATTAGATAATCCAATACCATCACATAATGAATCAATATATTCACAATCCTAATCATTTATAAATTTTAAACCAAAATCTATAAGAATATTCCATTAAAGCTGTAATTTTTATAAAACAATTAATTTTATTAAATTAATTTGTTATTTGGATCTTCATTAAATTATTCCCCTTTTCTATTTCACCAAAATATTTTAAGGATATAATAAAAAAGGACTCCAATAACAAATATAATCAATTAAAAACAATCAAACTAGAAATACATACTATCTAATAGTACTTGTTAGGACTATAGTGGCCATTAGTGAGATATAATCTATTATGGGAGATGAATCATAATATGACAACAATTCCTGTATAATTTACATGTTCCTTAAACACACAATATCCTAGATTATCTTGAACTCATAATAAGTGGATTCAAACTTATGTTCATATTCGTAAAATGATATAATAGTTATTTCTATTATCCTTAAAAATCTCCATTTTGATCGGTGATTTCTTAACACACAATCACCAATTTATTTCTCACTAAATATAAATAAATAATTTATTAAATACATAAGAATATACACAGTTCACCCACACAAGGTTAATCTATGGAGCATACAATAAAAATGTGATTATATATTAGAACCCACAAAACTCATTGTTTGTTGGGGAGGGGTTTAGACTAGGGAACTCCATGGAAATGGTCAACAAACAAACAATTATTCATAGATGGTTCACTACTTCCATTGGGTTACTATCTTACTCATATCCTTTCTTACTGTTTTAAAAATGGAATCCCTATTTGGAGTAAAATGAAATATGAAATTATATAAATAATTTATTATTGATGAAACCATTACAGATAGGTTATAATTGAAATTCAATATGATATTTTTCATAGATAGTTTTTGATAATCACCAAAAAGATAATAATATTCTTTCATAAATAACCTGGGTAACTTTATTGTCTTTCATTGATAAGATATTCAATGTCATTCAACGATTAATTCAATGTTATCTCACATATTATTCCTTTAATTCTTCTTCAATATGATATATAATTCACTTATCTCAATACAATCATATTTTTTTCAGAATGGATATCCCAATATTTTATAAATATAGTTATCTGTCTAATAACAGATTTCTAGGGAATCATTTTTTATATTCCAATATAGACTCAACATATATTTTTTATTAAATATATTTAATTTATGATGAGTATTCACTGAAAATAAATCCCAAAATATCATTCAAATCTAACCCATTTAAAACATTTATTTCACATATTTCCTTCATGATTGATATGATATTGAAAATATGAAACATTGTTAACTCATCATCGTCATGGTGTGATGATAATCTCCATCTAAATATGTAAATGCAATCTCCTAACCATAGTACAAAACCCCCAACATGACACTATCCTTTGTGGCATGTAATCAACAACCTCATGTCCTCTTGGATAACACCCCGTCGAACATATCATAATGAAAAGTTATAGATACTTATTTGAGTAGCAAACAATAGGCAACTCTTCTTATCACAACATGGACATATCAAAATAAGAATATCCATTGAAACCCACCTATGCATCATTATTTTATGGTCATCCATCCCATGATATGACTGCATTCATGGATGGATGCATTTTTAGTCTAATTTTATGATTGATAGCGACTAATTTATTAAAAAAATAATATGATATTTTATATCAAAGTTATTCATATATATTCTATATATTATCTTTTATATAATCTAGTGATGTTGAATACTTTTAAATTTTTCATTCTCAAAAAACCAAATGTAACATGAAAGTAACCAATACGTAATATTCAATTCTCTAACCAATAATGGAATGATCATTGTTCTTTCACTCTGAATTGATCCTAAACAACATATATAATATTTTATGTATAACCCTAATATATTACATATCTATGTGAATGTTTAGACTTATACATATTTTTTTAAGATAGAATATATTACATATCATCTAGATCTCAAAATTATAGTTTGAAATATATTTTATACACTTTTAAAAGATCTAATGTATCTTTGTGAAACATATCCAATACATTTAAAACCCTTCCCATTCCATAAATTTATTTTTTATTAAACTAACTGATTTATTATCACTGGTGATTCTTTACATATTACAATTTCAAATCTTCCCAAAATATATTACCTATCATCCTAGAAGATATAACATATAATGGGAGTGTCATACCTTTTTTATATGAACAAAAACCAAAATGTGATTCATATTATTGAACCATTTATTATTTCATCAACATCCTGTTTATATATCAACCTCTATATTTCTAAACATCATTCCACTTTAAGACCACTATATCCTCTTCCAAATCAATTTCCTTAGTATATAATGATATAAATGTGTCTCTTTGAATGTCTTTACTAGTTCTTTCTTGAGAACCTCATGTATAAATATTTCATAAATTTTGATTACTTTATTTATTTGGTTGTAAATAACTACAACACAAAAAAAACATGTATTGATATAAATACAATTACGAATAATCTATATTTTTTTTTGAAAAAGTCCAATACTCTCCAACCCAAATTTATTAATTTTAATTCAAAATAAATAAAAAAAATTATTAATCCACAATTGAAATAAAAGTAGTTGGAATCTAGATCTAATGAATTGGTCCAATGATGGTTTCATGTGTTTCATACTTGACTATAACAACCTTGTGTATAGCCCTAGTTTATCAATTGGTTAATAATACAATGGATATGTGATAAAATATAGGTGATCAAGGATATATGGTTATTGGATGGTGAGAATAACCCTATTTTATGTTCCAAATAATTACAAATAACTTGTATTTAAAAAATTTGATTGGTATAAAAATGGAACCTCTACTACCCAATGTTGTTCAGTCAAAACTCATCCCCTGTAATTCATTCGAAGCCACATTTTTTACTATGCATCAAGTGTAATAGATTAATCTCATCCACATTGGATGTCATGTTGGTTGTACATCATCCACATATGGATTTGTGTTGGTGGTACATCACCCAACAGGAAGAGTGATTTAGTAGTGCCTCATACATTTTTATATTGATAATGGTGGTAAATCATCCACACATATATTATGATATATAATGTCTCATTCTTCTTGAAATCTGTGTCTAGGGTGCCTCATCCACCTAGGAATTAATATCAGTTGGTTATCATTATCATAAAGGCTTATATTGGTATTGAATCATCCATATGAGAATTATTATAGGTGGAATATTGTAAACCTTTAAGTTTTTATTAGTCATTTCACATCCAACTAAAGTAGGATAATGTCAAAATATCATCCATATGAGGAGTTGATTCACTTGGTGAATTATCCACCAGTGGTTTATTAGATTAGTGGTATATTTTACATAAGAAATCAATAAATTCTAAACAATACACTACATAATAGGCAGTGGAGAGTAATACTCAGTTAGAGTTGTAATGCCTCATTCACTAGGAAATGTATAATATTTCTTTTTCACTGGAATTAGGATAGATTATTCCCCTAGATGGGTTGTGATAATGATGTGTAGTTCATATATAATATTCAACAGTGACAACTCATTCGCCTTGATTGTGATAATAGGATTTATATATCATTTCTACTCATGGTGTTTTCAGTGCATGGGTATATCAACCCATTTCAACATTATCCAATGTAGGCATATTAACACATAGTTTCTCTATTGAGTACTCCACCAAGGGTATGCTATTTAGTTATATTATTTATTTCAAATCTATATTGTTCATTTTCAAGTATTTAAAATTATTATTCAGGACATTGATGGGGTTTTCCTGTTGAGTTTTAATAAAACCCTTCATGGGCATCATGGTACCCAATAAGACTATAAATATCATTGCCCATGTAAGATAATGGGTTCTATTACTATGTTTGGGTGTGATGGTGATGATTAATTAATGTTAGGAGAATATAATAGGCTAGGAATCTAGACCAATATTGTGGGTGTCCTTTTTTATCAATATTTGACACTATTTTGTATGATCATCCAAAAAGATATTTTTTTATCCTTATAGTTATTAGTTTACTACAGGTGATGAATGAATTTAGTTTATAAAATAAAAAATAAAATCTTCATTAACAACAATTTTTTTGTTTATCATATGAATTTTCATTCCAATTCATAGAGTTTTGAAAATTTTATAATTAAAAATATACATTTTTCTAAAGAAATAATTAGAAAACAGAAAAACATTTAAAAATATATAAATGAATCTTATATAATGTACATAGGAAAAACATGTAAAATTTTTATAAAAAAAATACACTTCTACCCTTAAGAGATAAGGAAGAGAATAATTCTGATATTGGGAATCCATGTATTTCACTAAACAAAATTTTTTTCATCCTCTATCCATGAATCCCTTAATATAATTATCAAAATGAATTTTGCTTCCCTAGTCGTGGGAACCCTCAATAATAATGATAAAAATAAACTCTTTCTTCTTACCCTAGAATCCCTTGATCACATATAAGATCAAATATACAATTAAAAACATAGAAATATTAATGAATTTATGATAAATGCCATATTTAGATACCTTAAAAGGAAAAAAATACAAATATTATAATATAAATCTCTAAAAGAATAAAAGTGGATTCAAAAAGATTCGTAGAAACTTTTGATAGCTCATATTCAAAATTATTCCTCCTTGAATGATTTATATATTTATAGACAAACCTCCAAAGGACATATTCTACCTTATTCAGAGCTGGTCAAAATAGATTTGGATAAAATCATATTTACTTGACAATGTTTAGTTGAACTTATTTAAATGACAGTTGTTTTAATGAATCACCATTTAAATTCTTAAAATGATTTGAATGATTGAAATATTTTTGTTCCTATATAAAAGATATATTGATTATTTGATTCATTCATTATAAAATTCAAACCAAATATCATCTCTAACTAGTAATTCTCTTTCTAGTAGAACTAATATAAATTTATATAGAAGGACTATATTATACTTCATCTTATGGATATTACATACCTTCATGTACTTTTAGAAGAAATATTACATCTTATGTACCTGGTACCAGTCCATATTATTTATTTGATTATATCTAGTTAGTTTTTTCTAAAATATGTAATTTACATTCCATATAAATATTTTTGATTGAAAATATTAAAAAAATATCCATTTGATTTACAAAATACTCCACATTTCAAATGAATATGAATTCTCTATGCAACATTATAAACAATAAGAATGCATTATGTCTATAAAATTATGTATATAAAAAATTGTACTATGAATTTCTAAATTTATGTTTAAAAATTGTTTGAATTAATCTTTTGACTCAACAATCTATGCCTTTTTCAAAAGAAAAAACACAAATATAAAATTGGAAAAAAGTAATTTTATATATCTATTAAAATATTATCTCCCCCTAACATACATATTTAAGAACATTATGTATTTTTAATTATTTTTCATTATAACCACCATAGTTGATTTCCACCCCTTTCTTAAACAAACTATTTTTAAATTTTTTTTTAGATTTTAGGTTTTCTATTTCTTTCTTTCCCATTTTTATTATATATATATATATATATATATATATATTGGTAGAAAGTGTTCCTGAAATGATAGGAGAATATACAATTATCTAAAGTTAAATTTTAAAAGAAAATATGAGTAAATATCCATCCAAAATGAATATAAAGAAATATTAAATCAATGTAATTAGAAAATCATACATCCAACTAAAAAATAAAGTGTGACATTAATTATAAAAATTAATAACAAATTAGTTTGCATTATTGAAAAATAAATAAATGGTTTAAAAGAAATAAATCCATATTTATTTGAAAACTCATAAAAATAACATTACACTTTTTCATATCAACATGATACTTTTATAATTCAAAAATTTTAGATTTTTTCTTTTCTACATCATCTTAAAAAATTATTAAACATTATGTTTTATTTCATCAACATTATAACATCCTATTATAAATCTCAAACATTCTAACCTAGTTCTGAAATCACATCATCCTACTACACTACAAAAGACATGAGATTTTCTATTTCCATTATACTTTTATTGGATTCCTAACTCATATCACCAGACATCATTGAAACTATGTTTTTGGATTCACTTATTATTTAAATATCATATTCATAAAACATTAAGTCTCCCTCAATGTTTTTTATACATATATAAATTTCTTTCATCCTTCTTGATAATATCATCTTTTTTTTAATATTTTAACTCATCTTCATTATGAATAACTTTTTTTGAACGATATTTATGAATTCAAGTAATACAATAAAAAGTTATTCTACATAATATGTACTTACATAATGCTTTTATATCATTGAAATAATGAAAAAAATAATTATGTTTAATAAAAACATTAATAAAAAAATTCATCCTCATTTGTAATCATTGATTGCTTATACTGGAGGGATATTTAGGTGAATTAGATGATACAAATGAAATAGATATAAGAGGAGATATAAAAGCACTATATTATTATTTATTTTCTCGAAATTTTTCTTTAAAAAAATCAATAATTTAATCTTCTTTATTAGAGTCATGTTTTTATGAAACCTTATATTTTAAATGTTGATTTTATTAATCCTTCAATGCCTTGTCTCTGTATTAAACATCAAGATATGTATACATCTATTATTATGTGGATATTAATTTATGGGATGTGGATTCACTCCCTTATTCAACTTCCAAATACTTAACTAACCCGTTATCTTGTTCCTCATCAATTTAAGATTTACATTTTTATGAATTTTTAAGAACTTTCAAATCAGCATATTCAATAATTTTTTACAATAATTATTAAAAAAAATCTATATTTACTTGTTTATTTTCATAATAAAGACGATGTTATTAGGGTTGATTTTGTTTTCCTCATGATGGAATGGATTGATAAATGAAATGCATTGATATGGATAGGGGATAAATGGAGAAAAGTACTTCCTATTTTAAAACTTCTATATTTTCATGCGAATACTAATCTTCTTTTAAATTTTTTTAATACAACTGAGATGGATCAATGTTTAATTATGCTTCTTATTCATTTTCACTTCAAAAATATTCATATATGTTTTATCCTTATGTTCAAAAATCACAACCTTATCTTATCTAAAACATTAATCGTCATTGCACTACCCCTAGTTATTTTTCATAAAGGATGAAAAATACTCAAAAAATAATTCTTTATATTTCTTCTTCATAGTGGGCGGGGAAACATATCCTTCATTTTTTTCTAAAACAATCTATTTTAACTTCTTATATTCTACCTTAAAAACAATGTTTTTTGAACTATTAATAAATATCTTATTATCTATAAAAAATAGGCCTCAAATTTCTAATATATTTTAACTAAAGAAAGATGAATTATCCCTAAAACGATTTACATTGTTTTTTATTTTTTGAAAAACCAGGAGGTTCACCAAAAAAAATATTAGGAACATGAAAAAATTAGTATTATGAATTTTATGATTCCTTTTTAAAGATATACATTAACCATAAATAAAAACATGATAAGTTTGAGCTTTATAAAATTACAAATATAATCTATATCATATATATCCCAAACCTTTAGGAAATTCACATCTCATTTCCTTGGTATGAGATAATTTTGTATCCGAAACACCACATTTTTTTCTTTAAAAGATAAATGACAATATTTTCAATATTTCCCATATGAATCAATCAATTAAGTCTCATATTTGGACTTCTCAAAACAAGATAACTTTTTTGATATCTTAATATCTTTCAAATTCATTCACCTTGCAAATACACTCCAACCAAATTAGTTATTTGTTGAAAATTAAAATTGTAAAAGACTTCAAAAAGTTATAATGGAACAACATTCATTTTTTATTTACTGTTGATCTCAATATATTAGTAAAATTATTATAAAAAATTTGGGAAATGAAGATAGATATCTTCTTTATTTACTGATAGATATTCCTATCATTATAAACAATAGCATTCATATGAAAATAATCATACTTTTCACATGATATTCATTAAATTAATATTTATTTGACACAAATTCTTTTTGAAATTTTACCTAATGATATTATTATGATAATCATTATAACTGAGAGAGCAAGACAAACTAAAATCCAATGAATGAAAAAATTGTCTAATCTGAGTTGTTGGAAGAAACAAGATCTCATGGTAGTGGTCGTGATCCAACCCCATTATATTTTTGTGAGATGAAATATGTTTCATCTTATTTTTATCCAATATCTTTGAAATAAATCAATTTTATTATATATAACTAATAAATTTCGCAAAATATTAAATAGATTTAGTAATACTGTTATGGTATTTATAAATATTTGTGTAATGTTTTATCAGATGATTTTTTTTTGAAAAAAACATTAATATTTAGTATGATTTCTTAGGAAGTTATAAAATAAATTTTTTATAGAAAACATAAAAAATAAAATAAAAAATTGATAGTAAAAGACATATGGTTAAAAACTAAATATTGGATAAGAAAATAAAATTTTCTTATGAATATCTTCTTTGGGATTGTAACTTCTTAGTTTTAAAAACATAATCTTAATGTTTTAAAGAAAAGTTATGTCAAGAATATTTTTAACAGAATTTTTTAAATTTATTTGTAAAATAGTTTTCTAGAAGAAATATTCCAAAAATATATCTAGAAATCATTTTATGAAAATAATTTTTACATAAATCCAAAAAAATATAATACTATTAAAATGATAGAAAACGAAGAAATAAATACATTTAAATATAGTGAAAATATTCTCCTCCAGTTAAATGAGTCTTTTACTATAAGATTATGTTTTAGATATCGATTATTCTTTTATTTTGTCCATTCATTTCTTCTGTTTAACATATTTGAATCCATTGGAATTGTGTTTTTTTATAAATATCATCAATTTGTTATTTCTTTTCAGTGAATGGTAAAATGATAACACCAATTTGGGTGTGATATCAAAGGAAATTTTGTTTTATAATAATTTTTATATCATGTGAGTGATGTGATGGGTTTTTACATAATGATTTGGTATTTTTTCACCTTAAATTAGATTTTCTGTTAAAAAACATTTCAAAATTATTGAGTGGTTGTTGCATCAACGACACTAGAGAATAACAAATTATAATATCCATATTTTATTTTTCTTCATTGTAAGGTGGTATAGGATGTTATAACAATAATAAAATGAAACAAAATCCTCCTTGAATAAATGAAAAAAATCAAAATTCTTTTTTTCTATCAATTTTTTATCTTGAAAAATGAACAATTGAAAAAATATTTAAATTAAATAATTTTTAGAAGTAGAACGTAAACAAAGATAAATTGTTCTATTAAGGTAATATAAAATTATCATTATAAATTTATAATTGTATTATTTTAAATTATTTGGATATATTATAGATAAGAATATATAAAAATTAAATTATAGTCAACTAGTTGTGTAAAATTTTGAACTTAAAATTATTCCCCTAAATTTATTTTGATCAACTGGTTTCCTATATTCATAAAGATCAGTAGTTTTGGATGTTTCTATTGGATTAATAATTCTATAATAATGGTTGTAAAAAAATTAAATATCATATATAATTTTATTAGATATAAAAGTTCATTTGGGTTTTTCATAAATATGAAAACCTTGGAAAACCTTCAGTCCACCCATCATGCCCATTTCATACTCAAATATCATAAGATCTATAATAGAATCAATAATATATATTTGATTTGATCTAAATAAATTTTATCAACATAAATTTGAACAATCATGGTTTCATTGTAAAACATTATTAATAAATAGAGTTGGATATATATCTCTATTAACAAAATTGTTTTAATCAAAACTTTGTATAATTTATCATACTTTCATATAATGGCTTATTTATATCAATAAATATTATTTATAATAATAAAAACATAATCCAATGATTTTTTTTGTTTTCATAAGATGGTGTTTTTTATTCATATAATTCATCATGAAAATATCTATTAAGAAATATCACACTTCTGATCCATTTTAAAAAGAGAGTCATTTAGAAAATTTTCAAGTTCTAAAGGTTTCAAAATAGATTCATGTCTTGCTACTGGAGAATAATTTTCTTCCTTCTTGATGATTATAAAACATTGTAACATGTATAAATTTATTTGATTCTATTACATTATTTTCATTAAATTTAATTTAGAAACCTTGTTTCACTCTAATTACAGCAGAATATTTAGGTTTTCAACCGATGTTTAAACATTGTACCCTCACTATCTTTGAGCACATTATTCATTTCCTATATCCAAATTTAATTAAATTATTCCTCATCGGGAGTGTTTGATTCAAATTTTGAAAAAATGCATAAAGCTCTTATTCATTAGTTAAGAAACATCAATTTTTTATAGGTTGACCTATATCACCAATGATATTATCACTACAATTATTCCTAATGATTAAATGATTAATTTGGTTTGTAAAAGGGCGTTCATAGAAATTTTGTTGAATTTCATTATAGATTAAACACTCAAATATGTTTTAATAATTTTTCTATTCTAAAAATACCTTTCCAACAGGATTTTACAATTTGTTTTTTGTGTCAGAAGATATAGATTCATGTTGTTTGAAAAAAAATATGAATTTATTTAAATTATAAATGTATCTTTTCTTTAATAGTAAATTTATTTTAAATATCTAATCTCTAATCCTTACTATTTTTAAGACAACCAAGGAAAACACCTTCCCATTATTTTGGATAAAATTTATATAAAATATATTTTTTATCTAGAATGAATAATTTGGATCAATGAACATCGAAGTATGAAATTTTTGGTTTTCTTCCTATCAAAAAATAAATAAATAATTTTTTCTATAAAATTTCTACGTAGAATAAATGTTATAGAATAGTACATATGACTACATGACTCATCCCATAAATGATTAATAACTATGTATTCACACAAAAAGGTTCTAGTACCATCATAAATAACTCTATATCATTCTTCAGCTACACAATTTGGTTCTAGAGTTCTTAGAGAAGATAAGTTATATATTATTCATGTTTTACAAGAAAATGTTTCAAAATAATATTTTAAGTATTCTTTACTATATTCATTAATAATTAACCAATGGTATATTTTTCTCTTTTTTAACATTTCTAAAAAAATTAAAAACATAAAAACCGATTTTATTTTTTTCTAGAAAATATAACTATGTGTGTCTAGTGTAGTCATTAACTAAAACATTTTAAAATTATTTTCAACCAAAACATCTATTTTTTAATTTCAAAATAAATCCTTCTACCCAAACATTAAAGAATCTGATGTATAAACTCACTAATATATTTAAAACATTTCTTCTATTTCATTAAAAATTGAAAAAGAACAAAAAAAAATCCAATAATTAAACCTAATATTTGGTAGATTTCTATAGAGTCCTTTCGTAAAATGTTTCCAAAATAATGAAATTTTACAGTTTACAAACCATTTATTCCATAAAAAATACTTTTCATCCAATTTTAAATAACAATGCAGATCTTTCCTTGTAATTTCCATTCCTAATGATCAAAAGGTAACCTTCATCACATAATTGGATTATGATTATACAGTTTTTCTTGAGACCTATAAAATGAAAAATATAAATTATAGGTTTTTCATTAAGAATAATATTTTCTATAACCTAGATGTCCCCTTTTGAATTTTCACCAACGGTGAATTTTCCCACATTATTCTTTAAAATATTTGATATGAATATCTTCTTTAAATTCATATGACTGGAATGTCCCCAATCGATGAACCAAATATTTATTTTCCTAAAATGGTACTTATATTTTTAATAATATAAAATGTTATATTTTTTGAATCCATACATGCATGGGTCTAGCATTGTTATAAAACAATATTTTGGGAATCTCAATCTATCGATCCCATTGGCGATGAAAAAATTTCATATTCATTAGAAATGAAGGCTCTATCAAAACCAAAGGATTTAAATTTTTTTAAATTAGTTTTATTTTATTAATTTCCACTACTTTGGATTTTTTTAAGAAGGGGGATTTTTTTGGAACAAAATAATTGTTTTGAAATGACTTTTTTCATTTTAGAAATCTATCTCATAGGTAATTCTGTGATTCATTATTTTTCTTTAAATTTAAAAATAATCATTCCCATGAGTAAAATTTTATTATATTTTGTTTAGAAAAGAGATCTTATAATTATTTCTTGAAACCAAATCCTTATCATTAATGGTAATAGGGAATTATATTTCTTTTGTAACTCTAATGTTATATTTGATATATCTGAAGTAATTATATAAAATACAGAATCTTTCAAAGAATTCTAAGCCTTAAAGTCACTAGAATTTTTAGAACCCTTTTATGTTTGTTTGTTAATAACATATGAAATCTAAAAAAATCATATATAGGTTATGTATCATATTCTTCATATCAGATAGATTTTTTTCTGATAAATTAAGAAAGAACTATTTCAAAAAATAAAATATTTTTCATTTGAAATTATTTTCATATGGGATTCATTACATAACATTTCTATGATTTAGTAGGATGATCATTAGAATATAATTACAGAAAATCATTACTTTCTAACTACGATCACCATCATTAGAATAAATTTCGGACATACAATTTCCTCCACTAAAACTCCAAGTTTCAATATTATTCAAAATTTTCATTATTTTATTATTGTATTATTTATTTAAATATCATTCTTTCTTTTATTTTTTATTATGCCTAGTAAATTTTTTTATGATCTTATATGTCATATTTCAGTTATGAAATACCATGTTAAAATAATTTGTCTTATCAGTTCTTTCTTTATATCATTTCTTATATTTGCAACAAATATCTCTCCTTCCAACATTATTTTTATTTTTGTTTATAAGATTAAAAAGATCCATTTGAATATGTTCTGAAGAACTATCTTCAATATTATAATTATATCTATTCTTCTTTGAATAATTAGTAATTTTCTATGATGTTATAATTTTCGGAATTACTATAGATGTTGAATAAAATGACGCACAAATTATTTTAAAATTTTTCATTTTCTACATCACTTTTTTGACGACCTTCATAATGCATGACATCCCCAATCAATTCATCCCATTTTAACATAATAAAATATTATTTATCCTTGAGATTCATCCTCTTATTTTCTAATTCTTTAAAAATGTGGTAAATAATATCTTCATCCAAATTTTCATCGGTTAAATGGTTGTCTCCCATGGATTAGAAACTATTCAAAATAGTAAAAATTCACTGATTCTTATTAGAAATAGATTATCCAGGTAAAAAATCAATTTATCTATAGTCTTATGGTAACATAGATTTCCTAGTTTCTAGAACATTTGATGCTCTGGATTGAGTAATCTAAATATTTTCCTATATACAATTCGATCATTGAAAGATTAAATTTAACTATATATTTTCATAGTAAGAAAAAAATTATTTATAACTCAATAATTTATTTGATATTTTGAATTATTATCTTTGGTAAAAGTAGAAACCTCTTTATTATGAAAAATATCATTTATAGTATCCACAACAATGTTATCAACGACATTTACTATAATAAAATTCTTTATTCTATCTCCCCAACACAGATAGTTACCGCCATTAGAAATTATTATTCTTGTTGGATGTATATTCTCAAGAGTTAACAAATTAAAACCTACCATATTTTAATACCATATATACTATTTACTAAAATACACATTAGTGTAAATATATTAAAATAAATAGAATCCCAATTTTATATAAAATGTAGTAGTATATAAAAAAATCATAAAATTAGAAACCTTTTTAATTCCTATTGTCAGATCATAAGAGGTATCAATTAACTATAATAGGTAGTGAATTGTAGTTCATAAAACAAATTCACTAAGCTATTCATGTTAGATTATTAGAATAACATTCTATCTGATTTTTAGAGTAAAAAGTTTATAATTAACAAAATAATGTTTTTGTAAGAAAAAATACACAAAGGGAAAGAACTATTAAAAACAATTAAACTAATCATATAAAAAGTATGCAAGGAAAACATATAGAACATTTATAAAAAATATGTCGACTCTATGATGTTAATTTGTAATGAAGTAAATAACATGGACATTGAGTATTAATGGGTTTTAGCAGCCCATAATGGTCTATCATTCATAAACATGTAACACCTCGATATAAAAATAACAATGAAATCTCTCTACCAAGCTTCATGAATCCTCAATTGGAAACATCAGAATAACATCTATCATTAAATACAAAAGGTACCTCTATCAAAAAAAAGATCAGATATATAATTAAAAAAATATAATTCATAAGTTATTTACAATAAATATCATAATAGGATACCATAAGATATATGTATAACCAGATATTTTATGAGAAATATTATTTTTAATTTCATTGATGTCTTGTGGTGTACGCTACACAAAAATTAGCTTGTAATATATGCAACACCGTATTAGCTTGCAGTATACACAACACTATTCTTGACTCATTTTACACAAGAATTTCAAGTTTGTTTTGTGGAAATTATTCTACGCAACATTAAGTATAGATTTTGTTTAATGCTAAATGAAATAAGTTTTTATTATGTTATACGCAACACCAAACAGAGCTTTCAATACACGCAGCCCTGTCATGGCTTGCATTACATGCAATCAAGACCTTCCTCATTAGCATGTGTAGTACGCAATATAAAGTTTCACTAAAGAATATATTATTATAATATTATTATGAACTAGCCGTCATGAATAGTAATACCCAATTTTTTAAATTTTTTAAATTTTATCTTTCGAAATTGACTCGATTTTTGGATTCGGAATATTGAAATTAGCCTACGGTGATTTATTTGTATTTTTCTGAATACTTTCAATTATTGATGAATAGTGAAAACACTAGGTTACTATTTAAAACCCGACTTTTTATTTAAATAATTTTTTATTATATTTCAATTTATTTTATGTCAAATTATATAAATAATACCTATGTATGTTCAATGTAATTCATTTGAGTCATTTTATAATAATTTTAGATATATAAAAATTTTATTGAACCATTCACCGTCTTTTACCCACCTCCTATGTGAGTTTGAAAATTTACATAAAACTTAATTTTACCGCTTCTATGAGTAGAATTTTGAAAATCCAAGAGACATAGTTTATATTAAGGATTAAAATTTGGTTCAATAAGATAAAAAAAATTCTTGGTGAATAGTAACTTTTTACTTTTATTTACCACGGTTTAAAGTAAATAGGGTATTTAAGGGTAAAAATGATATTATTATTACCGTAATACAGGTCCTAATTATATTGGATAAGTGTAATTCAACCAAAAACAACATTAGGAATAAAATATTACCCTTTAGGTCCACTTGGATTAGATTAGGACATTTATTATTATTTTATTTAAAGAAGAATTTAAATAGTTAAAATCAATGTTTAATAACTAAAACATTTTTAATATAGGGTTATACATAAGATAAATGAAACTATTAAAATCAATTAGGAATCTAAAAATATTTACAACATAATTTTATTTTATTTATAATTTTTAGACAATATATAATTTAATTTATTTATTTCTCAATGATAATGCAGTAATTAACTTATTAATGAAATATTAACATAATTGATGTTATAAATACCCAAATAAATGTAATTTTAGACTTTTTATGAATTAAAATAATTTTATAGGTTAATATGACATGTTAGTATTTATTCAATTAACTTTTTTTTAACTAATAAAACTGTTATGATTTCCACAAAAATCAAGTACCAAATAGTGTCAAAATTGACATAAAATTGTTTTTAAAACAAATATTATATTATTAATTGTTATTTTATTTCAAAAAATATATGTTTCGGCCAAATTACTTATATAAGGAAATATATATATTAATAATGAACCACTTTGGGTTCTTTTGGCTTGTTATACTAAGTTTAATAACCATATAGTGTAAGAAAACAAAAAGACGCTGTAAAAGTTAAATAATGTAACTTAGAGTTAAATCTAAATGATAAGGTTAAAATAGTAACATAAACTTATCTAAATCTTATTGGATTACATTATTTCTACACATCCCCACTTTAGTTTCGAAATAAATCAATTTTGAGCTACTATAAACCAAATATGACTTTATTATAAAATAATATTTTTAGTTTTTCCAAAGGTGCCCCTCCCCTCCATTATAAAAGGGCACCCCTTCCCTCTTCTCTTCACACCATTTTAGGACTTAATTCTAGGGACACCCCTGACCATTTATCTTTTAAACTTTCCTAGAAACATTATGGAGGTTCTGGTCTTCTCAAAAGTCCAACTCTACTTCCTTAAGAGGAAGCTTAAAGGAGGTGTGTCAAAAAAGTTGTAATCTCTTCCTCCGATTCTCTCATGTTTATTTCTTATTTTACTTATTATTCATTATTTGTCTCATTATAAAGTAATGATATCAGTATTATTTATATACTGATAAGTTATTATAAATATGAAACAACCTTATATCACCTTATATCCATCCTAAGGAAAATGAAATCACCACACGCGCGTACGTACGGAATACCGTCTCCACGCCATGGTGTAATTTGTTTTCGACCACCACCTTAATTGGATGGGTATAATGGTGTAAATAAATAACTATATATTATTATTGTAATGTTATATTGATTCTGAAATATTATACATACACTTCAATACAATTCCACGATCATGGTAATGATATCATCGCTCGTGCGTACCTACGGACTACCGTCTCCATGGCGTGATGAGATTCATTCTTTATGTTAACCATTCATGAATGATTATAAATTACATATAATGGATAAAAATTAAATGTATGACATACTAATGATACTTTATTTATGTATATATATACGTATGAAATCTACTTAATTCCATTCAATTCAATAAGGAAACGAAAACAGCGTTCATGCGTACGTACGGCCTACCGTCTCCATGAACGGTGTATTTCATTCCATTTTTTGATATACCATATATATATGTATATGCTGAATATATATTATATATAAATCATGTTTTACATTCTTGAATTAAGTAAATTAGGATATATGTTATAATATCAAGAAGAACAAGTCGAAACAGGCGCAAAAAATGAATCTATTTTACCCAAATCGCGGCTTTTACATCGAATTTACAAAAGAACGGGTAATATAAAGTCATATTTAAACCATATATGATATCATAACAATGAATATGATTCTTTAATAACACAATGACTTTATTTAAATCATTATATAGGAGGTTCAGATACATACGAAGCATATCAGACATAAGGTGAGGGATAACTTTTCCAATCTCGTTTTTATTCCAGAATGCTTATACATAAGTATTTACTAGGGTTATATTTATCATACATGTCCATTTTTTATAAAAATGGTTTCATGTATGATTAATGTACTTTTTAACCATTTTTTACTTTTACTACATGGTATGTATGTAATCTTTTTTTTCCATATGAGGTACTTTTTCAATTTTCCGTCAAAAATATGAGAAGAAAGTTTTTTTAACTTATACGATATGAATTGATTTTTATGGTTTAATAACACATTATTTTCATGAAGCATACTCTACAATATTTCATTATTGTTTTCAACAAAACCCTTTGCATTTAAAATGTTATGGAATTTTGTGAAAAGAAAATTCTTTTGAAGAAGAAAGGATATTTTCCTCAAGAATTTGTTTCAGGTGTTTTTTCAAAACAATTTTCCATCTAAAATGACATTATTTAATATGTTTATGTTTCAAGTATAATGTATCCATTATTTACATGGTTTTATTCTTCTTATTATGAAATGATAACAATTTTTTTATATGGATTATGTTATGATGACAGGATATTAAAGAATCCCATTCAATTACATGGGTTATGCTATGATGTATGATTTATGATTTTGTGGAACATGAAAGAATGATTTCATTATGAGATGTGTGGGACCTATATCTCCCTCCAATTCAATGGGTAGAGATTTATATCTCATGAGATAGACATGGATGGAACAATATGTTAATCCAGTTCAGTAATACAGGACTGGAACGAGGAGTGAACTCGATTCAGAAAGGGACTTTGTCCACTACGATGGTCTTGGAAGCAATGCCTTGGCTACTATGGAAATAATATCATGTTCTTAATGGTTTCCACAATCACATGTTTTTTCCCATACTATTTTATCATGATTGAAGTTTTTTTATGATATATTCCTTACGTACTTCCACGATTTATGTCTTTGCTGAAGATTTTGATGTTTAGATTTTATGTTCATGTTTTTCCATTCAAATGTTTATGGATTGTTTTATGTTCTCTATGTTTACCCATACTGAGAATTTGAGCTCACCCTTTTTATGTTTTCTTTTCCCTAAGAGATAAAGAAAGGTTTTAGGTAATAAAATAAAAAGGGGAAGATCTTTATCGGAGATGTTGATGATCATTCACCAAGATTAAAAGATTATATTCCGAGTTTTAAAAGACACTAAACTATTATGGTCCTTTGGTGTCTATTTTTTCATGTATTAAGTATTCCGCAAATGTAATGTAATTTCCATGTACGTCAAGATTTGGGTCTCTATATTTTGTATATGAGGAAACATTTAGTTAACCTTTGGAAACTAGGATGCAAAAACATTAGTGAAATCATTAGAGATATTTCTAAGGTATGTCTAGGGATGTCCCTACGGATAAGTATATGTATAGGTTATAGTCCTAGAATTATTGTAATGATATTAGAATTAAACCTAAGATGTTAAATATTGAAGTTACTCCCCCTTTATTATGTTGTTTTCCCTAGCATGATTTCTTCCTCTCACACTATTTCTTTTGGGTTTTAGAAAATGCCTGGGAACAGGAAGATTCACGATAATGGAGGATATGATGGACAATGGAATGATATTCTTCATAAGCAACCAAATGAAACGGGATTTTGAAGTCTAAACATCATTATTATTCCTAGTTAGAAATCTCATAATAAGATCAATAATATCAACATTGGTATGTTTTTTGACTCATGTAATAAGAGAAATATGGAGTTTCATGATGATCATAGGGGAATGAAAGTTCAGTTTCTCTCATGTAAATCATGTGCGAAGAGGCATCAAGGAAAATGTTTAAAAGGAACAGGAAGATGATATGGGTGTGGAAAAGAAGGAAAAAAATCCAGTAATTGTAAAGGACAAGGTTCAGTTAACACCACGGAGAAGGATAATGGTATTGCTACGACATCAACAATGATTAGATGTTTAAAATGTGGAATGTATGGTCATTATGAAAACCAATTCCCTAAGGGAAAATCTCATGAAGAGAATCAGCATGGTCATATGGGTAGTATTTATATTGATGATGATGAGGAGACTACAAATGATATATGAGATTAATGAAGTGTTGAAGCATGGTAAATGGTTTAAGAAGGTAGTGGAATCATTGTATGTTTATCAAGAGTTATGTTGTATAGGTAATTCAACGGCACTATGGAAAAAAGAAACATCTAAGGATTATTAGACTATTGTTTTTCCTAAAGTCTTTGAATGTATATGTTGAATGGTACTGGTATCCATGACAGGTTATTCAGATTTTTTTGGAAAGAAGATGATATGCGCATAATGAAGGGATAAAGAGAAAATGAAATCTTGATAGTATTCATGAGCTCATGACTGATATAAGGACAAAGTGATTTCATGGTTTGAGAATATAAAAATTTTGGGATTTTGGTATGGGGAATGAGTTAACTTTTGACAACATTCTTGTTTTCGCTAAAGTTCTATAGTAATTTATATTTCAAAAGAATACAGGATTAAGGTATTCACATGTTTTTAATATGAACAACATGATATATCTTATGATATATGGGAGATAAATAATGGTATTCACATGTTTGGTATATGACCTTTCTGGTAATCATTTTCCTTATACTATAAGATTGGACAGAAGTATTTTTGATAAGCTTAATGGTTGGAATGGATTAAGTTAGACATCAAATATAATTGTTTATCGCTGGAACTTTTTTCAATACTATTTTTGGAATGTTATAATATTGTAGTTTTAGAAAAAGGTCAACTCATAGGATGAGCGACAACCCATCACGTCAGACAAGGTTGTGGGAATTGACCCCGCATCCGAAGTGCGACATGCCTTTATCACCTACCACTGGCCTACAGGATGTCCCTGGTTAGTAGAAACTAGTTTTATTATATTAAGCGGTATGATATATGAAGTATAAGTCCATTTTGAGAACCATACAAAATTAATCTCACCATAGATGGACTTATGTATATAACTTTTGATAACCTTATGTTTGAGACAGATGGAATGACCTATCATTCTATCGCATGATCTTCTAACACTTCACGGATGAAAAATTCAACTTCATTTCGTTAAGAGATGAAGTGGAAATTGTTCACGGCACAAACAACTATGAGATTGTACCAAAATCAAGTAAGTATTTATTTTAATTAAAAAATTCTTCAACTTTAGGGAAATGATCTTGAAAACCAAAAATTTTGTCCTAGTGCCCTTATATCTGATTAATTATTTGGTACCTTAGATCATCACAAATTTATGGCTTTGTGATTGTTGTATTTTTCATAGCCATGTCCTCTACCACTCTCTATCATAACTTCATGGCTAGATTTATCTTCCATATACATATTTTTAATTATGTTGTCCTATGTGGAAGCCTAGTGCTGATTGACATTGGGTGATTGTTATGATTCTAACATCCCTTTTTAAAATTAATTTTTAGTATTCCTTTTTACGATGTGGGTTTCTATGAAAGAAACATTCAAGTAGTATACCATTTATAACCCAGACGAATTTCGAGGGCGAAATTCATTTTAAGGGGGTAGAATGTAACAACTCGAGATTTTATGAGAATTATTATTTTTAATTTCATTGATGTCTTGTGTTTTATGCTACACCAAAATTAGCATGAACTATACGCAACACCGTATTAACTTGCAGTATACGCAACACTATGCTTGGCTCGTGTTACACACAATTTCAAGTTTGTTTTTGTGGAAATTATTCTACACATCATTAAGTACAGATTTTGTTTAATGCATAAATGAAATAAGTTTTGATTATGTTATACGCAACACCAAACAAAGCTTTCAATACACATAGCTCTATCTTGGCTTGCATTACACGCAATCAAGGCCTTCCTCAATAGCGTGTGTAGTATGCAATAACAAGTTTCACTAAACAAGTTATTATTATAATAATATTATGAACTAGTCGTTATGAATAGTAATTACCACTTTTTGAAATTTTATAAATTATATCTTTCGTAATGGACTCAATTTCTGGATTCGGAATATCAAAATTAGCCTAGGGTGAATTTTTGGTATTTTTCTGAAAAATTTCAATTTTTGATGAATAGTGAAAACACTAGGTTACTATTTAAAAACCGACATTTTATTTAAATAATTATTTATTTTATTTAAATATATTTAGGTCAAAATAGATAAATAATACCTATATAAGTTCAATGTAATTTATTGGAGAAATTTTATAAGAATTATATATATATAAAAATTTTATTGAACTTTTCAATATCTTTTACCCACCTCTTAGGAGAGTTTGAAAATTTAAATAAAACTAAATTTTACCTCTTCTGTGAGTGGAATTTTGAAATTCGGAGAGACAAAGTTAATATCAAGGAGTAAAAAGGTGTTCAATAAGATAATT
This sequence comes from Viscum album, assembly GCA_963277665.1. Lineage (NCBI taxonomy): Eukaryota > Viridiplantae > Streptophyta > Magnoliopsida > Santalales > Viscaceae > Viscum > Viscum album. The sequence continues at coordinate 1,003,070,796 of OY728140.1, read as the reverse complement.
TTTTTTGGTGAATAGTAACTTTTTTACTTTGATTTACCACGATTAAAAGTAAATAGGGTAATTAAGGGTAAAAATGATATGATTATTACCCTAAAAAATGTCCTAATTCTATTGGATAAGTGTAATTCGACCAAAAACATCTTTAGGAATAAAATATTACCCTTTAGTTCCACTTGGATTACATTAGGACATTTATTATTATTTTATTTAAAAAATAATTAAAATAGTTAAAATCAAAGTTTAATAACTAAAACATTTTTAATATAGCTTTATAAATAAGATAAATTCGACTATAAATATGAATTATAAAGATAAAAATATTTCCAACATAATTGTATTTTATTTATAATTTTTTGGCATTATATAATTTTATTTATTTATGACACAATGATGATGAAATAATTACCTTATTAAGGAAATATTACCATAATTGATGTTATAAATACCCAAATAAATGTAATTTTAGACTTTTTATGAATTAGAAAAATTTTATAGGTTAATATGACATGTTATTATTTATTAAATTAACTTTGTTTGAAGTAATCATGCTGTTATGAGTTTCACAAAAATCATGTACCAAATAGTGTCAAAATTGACATAAAATAGTTTTCAAAAAAATATTATATTATTGGTTGTTATTTTATTCCTAAAAATGTAATGTTTGAAAAAATGACATAGATAAGGATATATATATATATTAATAATTAACCACTTGGTGTTCTTTTTTCTTGTTATAGAATTTTTATTAACCATATAGTGTAAGAAAACAAAAAGACACGGTAAAGTTAAATTATTTAACTTAGAGTTAAATCTAAATGATAAGGTTAAAATAGTAACTTAAACTTGTCTAAAACGTATTGGTTGGGGGTAATTCGACCCATACCCAATTTATCCTCGGAATAAATCAATTCGGAGCTATTATAAACCGAATATGACTTTATTATAATATAATATTTTTTGTTTTTCCAAAGGTGCCCCTCTCCTCCCTTATAAAAGAGAACCCCTTCCCTCTTCTCTTCACACCCTTTTGAGCCTTAATTCTCGGCCAAACTCTACGCATATCTCCTCTCCAATTCCCTAGAAACATTCACTAGGTTCTGGTCTTCTTAAAAAACCAACTCTACTTCCTTAATAGGATGCTTAATGGAGGTGCGTCGAAGAAGAGGTAATCTCTTCTTCCGATTCTCTCATGTTTCTTTTATATTCTACTTCATCTTCTTTAGTTGTCTCATTATAAATTAATAACATCAGTATTACTTATATACTGATATGTTATTATAAATATTAAACAACCTTATTTCACCTTCTATCCATCCTATGGAAAACGAAATCACCGCATGTGCGTACGTATAAAATACCGTCTCCACGCCTTGGTGTAATCTGTTTTCGACCACCACCTTACTTGTGTGGGTATACTTGTATAAATAAATAACTATATATTATTATTGTAAAGTGATATTGATTCTGAAATATTATACATAATCTTCAATACAATTCCACAATCATTGGAATGATATCATCGCTCGTGCGTACGTACGGACTACCGTCTCCACGACGTGATGAGATTCATTTTCCATGTTATCCATCCATGAATGATTATAAATTATATATAATGAGTAATAATGAAATATATTACATAATAATGATACTGGATTTATTTGAATATATATGTATGAAATCTACTTAATTCCATTCAATTCAATAAGGAAACGAAAACAGCGTTCATCCGTACTCACGGCCTACCGTCTCCATGAACATTGTATTTCATTCCATTTATCAATATATCATATATATATATATATGTATATTTAAAATATATATTATATATAAATCATGTTTTACATTCTGGAATTATGTAAATCCGGATATAATTAATAATATCAAGAACAACAAGTCGAAATGCGTTCAATAAATGAAACGAATTTACCCAAATCGCTCCTTTTACATCGAATTTACAAAAGAACGGGTAATATAAAGTCATAAGTAAACCATATTTGATATCATAACAATGAATATAATTCTGAAATAATTCAATGTCATTATTTAAATCATTATATAGGAGGTTTGGATACATACAAAGCATATGAGACATAAGGTGAGGGATAACATTTCCAATCTCATATTTATTTGAGATTTCTTATACATAAGTATTTACTGGGGTTATATTTATCATCAATGTCCTTGTTTTCTAAAAATAGTTACATGTATGATTAATTTCCTTTTTAACCATTTTTTACTTTTACTACATGGTTTGTAAGGAATCCTTTTTTTGTTTACCATATGGGGTACTTTTTGAATTTTCCATCAAAAGTAAAAGAAGAATGTTTTTTAACTTATACGGCATGAACAGATTTTTATGGTTTTATAAAAACTTTTTTTTCATGAATATTACTCTACAAAATTTCATGATTAATTTAAAAAAGACCATTTTCTTTTAAAATTTCATTGAATTTTGTGAAAAGAAAATGATTTTGATGACGAAAGGATATTTTCCTCAAGAATTCGTTTCAAGTGTTTTATCAAAACTATTTTCCATATAAAATGACATTATTTAATATGTTCATGATTAAAGTATAATTCCTATATTATTTACATGGTTTTATTATTCTTATGATGAAATTATATCTATTTTTTTCTATGGATTATGTTATTATGGAATGATGTTTAATAATCTCATTCTATTACATGGGTTATGCTATGATGAATGATTTATGATTTTGTGGCACATGAAAGAGTGATTTCATTATGAGTTTGGTGATACCTATATCTCAATACAATGCATTGGGTAAAGATTTATATCTCTTGAGATAGACATGGCTGGAACGGTAAGTTAATCCGGTTCGGTAATACAGGACTGGAATGAGGAGTGAACTTGATTCAGATAAAGAATTTGTCTACTAAGATGGTCTTGCTAGCAATGCCCTGGCTACAATGGAAATCATATCATGTACTTAATGGTTTCCACAATCACATGTTTTTTTCCCATTCTATTTTATCATGATTGATATTCCTTTATGATATATTCCTTACATACTTCCATGATTTATGTCTTTTCTCAAGATTTTGATGTTTAGATTTTATGTTCATGTTTTCTTATTCAAATGTTTATGGATTGTTTTATGTTTTCTATGTTTACCCTTACTGAGCATTTCAGGTCACCCTTTTTAGGTTTTTTATTCCCCAGGATATAAAGAAAGGTTTTAGGTAATCAAATAAAAAGGGGAAGATCTTTATTAGAGATGTTGAAGATCATTCACCAAGATTAGAAGATTATATTTTGAGTTTCCAAAGACACAAAACTATTACGGTCCTTTGGTGTCTATTTTTGTTATGTATTAAGCATTCCACAAAAGTAATGTAATGTCCATGTACGTTATGCTTTGGGTATCTACAATATATAGACTAATTTTGCCCGATGGGTTTTTTTTATTTTATTTTAATTGGTCAAACGTTGAATTAATTAGGTTAGTGGGTCTCTTGAGCGCCAGACCAAGTGGCGCTCAAGGGTTTCGGAATTGGAGCGCCACTTGAAGTGGCGCTCCACCAATTTGGCGGAAATAGAGTTCAGCGCCACTTCAAGTGGCGCTGAAAAAATATATTCAAACCGTGCAGCGCCACTTGAAGTGGCGCTGCACCCTTCTTCCGAATCAATTCGGCGCCACTTGAAGTGGCGCCGAAACACTCCCCCATCCTATAAATAGGACCTCTCCCCCCACCCCATTCCTCACTTCACTTCCTAACTCACCCACCCCCATTCCTCCCTCCATATCCCTTCCTCTCTTTCTCTCTCAAATTTTTTTCTTGCGTTCTTCGGTTGCGGTGAAGCCTTGCCTCTTCGGTTGCTCTGCCTGTGTACCTACGTCGTCACAAATTTGAGGTAAATCTTTCTTTAAATTTATTTAATAATTTAGTTGTTTAATTTATAGAATTAGCATATAATGTTTGTATTTTATAAATAGTATAGTTTTTTTAAATGTAATTAGATAATGAAATGATTAGTTAGTTAAATAATTAATCATAATTAGTTGATTAGTCAATGATAATTAAGTTATTAATTAATCATAATTAGGTAAATAGTTAAATGTAATTAGATTATTAATTAATGATTATTAGCTAATTAATTAATCATAATTAGAAAAATAATTAATCATAATTATTTAATTAATGAATCATAATTAGTTAATTAATTCATTATAATTAGGTTATTAATTAATGGTAAGTAGGTAATAAATAATCATAATTAGTTAATTAAATAATCATAATTAGTTAATATCATAACTAATTAATTAATTAATCATAACTAGTTAATTAATTAATCATAATTAGTTAATTAATTAATCATAATTAGTGAAGTAATTAATCGTAAGTAGTTAATTAATTAATCATCGTAATTAGTTAATTAATTAATCATAATTAGTTAAGTAATTAATCAGTATTAGTAAATTAATTAATCATAATTAGTTAAGTAATTAATCATAATTAGGTTATTAATTAATCATAATTAGGTTATTAATTAATCATAATTAGTTAATTAATTAATCATTAGTAGTTAATTAATTAATCATAATTAGGTTATTAATTAACCTTAATTAGGTTATTAATTAATCCTAATTAGTTAATTAATTAATCATAATTAGGTAATTAATTAATCATAATTAGGTAATTAATTAATCCTAATTAGGCTATTAATTAATCCTAATTAGGTTATTAATTAATCATAATTAGGTTATTAATTAGTCATAATTAGGTAATTAATTAATCCTAATTAGGTTATTAATTAATCATAATTAGGTTATTAATTAATCATAATTAGGTAATTAATTAGTCATAATTAGGTTATTAATTAATCATAATTAGGTAATCAATTAGTCATAATTAGGTAATTAATTAATCCTAATTAGGTTATTAATTAATCCTAATTAGGTTATTAATTAATCATAATTAGGTAATTAATTAATCCTAATTAGGTAATTAATGAAACATAATAGGTTATTAATTAATCATAATTCGCTAATTAATTGATCATCATTAGGTAATTAATGAAACATAATTAGTTATTTAATCAATCATAATTAGGTAATTAATTAATCATAATTAGGTAATTAAATAATCGTAATTAGGTAATTAATTAAGCATAATTAGTTAATTAAGTAATCATAATTAGGTAATTAAGTAATCATAATTAGTTAATTAATTAATCATAATTAGTTAATTAATTAATCATTAGTAGTTAATTAATTAATCATAATTAGGTTATTAATTAATCCTATTTAGGTTATTAATTAATCCTATTTAGGTTATTAATTAATCATAATTAGTTAATTAATTAATCATAATTAGGTTATTAATTAATCATAATTAGGTTATTAATTAATCATAATTAGGTTATTAATTAATCATAATTAGGTTATTAATTAATCATAATTAGGTTATTAATATATCCTAATTAGGTTATTAATTAATCATAATTAGGTTATTAATTAATCCTAATTAGGTTATTAATTAATCATAATTAGGTTATTAATTAATCCTAATTAGGTAATTAATAAATCATAATTAGGTTATTAATGAAACATAATAGGTTATTAATTAATCATAATTAGCTAATTAATTAATCATAATTAGGTAATTAATGAAACATAATTAGTTAGTTAATTAATCATAATTAGGTAATTAATTAATCATAATTAGGTAATTAAATAATTGTAATTAGGTTATTAATCAATCATTACTTGCTAATTAATCAATCATAATTAGTTAATTAAGTAATCATAATTAGATAATTAAGTAATCATAATTAGCTAATTAATTAATCATAATTAGTTAATTAATGAAGCATAATTAGTTAATTAATTAATAATAATTAGTTAATTAATTAAGCATAATTAGTTAATTAATTAATCATAATTAGTTAATTAATTAATCATAATTAGTTAATTAAGTAATAATAATTAGGTAATTAGTTAACCATAATTAGGTAATTAGTTAACCATAATTAGGTAATTAGTTAACCATAATTAGGTAATTAGTTAACCATAATTAGATAATTAGTTAACCATAATTAGATAATTAGTTAACCATAATTAGGTAATTAGTTAACCATAATTAGGTAATTAGTTAACCATAATTAGGTTATTAGTTAACCATAATTAGGTAATTAGTTAACCATAATTAGGTAATTAGTTAACCATAATTAGGTTATTAGTTAACCATAATTAGGTAATTAGTTAACCATAATTAAGTTATTAGTTAACCATAATTAGGTAATTAGTTAACCATAATTAGGTAATTAATTTATCATAATTATGTTATTAGCGAAGTAGTTATATTATTCAGCGAAGTAGATATATTAATCAGCGAAGTAGTTATATTAATTAGCGAAGTAGTTATGTTAATTAGCCAAGTAGTAGTAAATTGCCTATGGAATATACCTTTGCATTACATTCTAGGAATGATAATGAATTTAGTTTTCAATCTACCTTGACCTCGGTTTGTAATTGAAGTTATGAACTTGAATTTAGTAGTTCAATATATTTTTTGCATATTAAGTGTTAGAGTTATCATTAAATGATTGCTCTCTTGAGTAAAGTATCCCCGGGTAGAGGGGCTTTGGGTCGGACCACCTACTTTCCTGGAGGCTTGCCTTGTCTAGGAAAGTGAATGGGGTTGGCTATCTGTCGCTCCGGGCTTACTAATGTGGAGACTTTCAATTTCATATAACTCTATGCTTTTACATGACATGTTCGTGTACCTCATGCATATAATGCATGTGGATATGTATAAATATATTTGACTTCTATTTTTGGGTAAGTAACAAAAACTTGTGGGTTGTGTAAATAGTTACACATCAATATGGTTTGAACATATTGATTTGGTGGAGGGATTAGGATTCCAACCTAAATTACTAGAAGCATGCATACATAAATTGATTCTTTAATCAGATTTAATTAATAACAGTGGTTTCTTTTAGATAAAAAAGATGGTCGCCGCTTATATTTATTTCAACGGTCAAATAATTGAGACAGAACAAGGATGCAGTTATAGTATACATCCAGAAGCTGTTGTAATGCTTGGAAGATGTACTACTTTGGAAGCTGTGCAAAGGAAAATTCATCGGAGGTTAAAACTCGCGAGGAATCAAGTAATAGAGTCCATCACATTCAGACATCTTCAATTTATAGATAGGTTTTGGCATGTTCCCTATCCGGTAAATGATGATGATGATTGGGAATATATACTTTCATTGGTTAAGTATATACCTGAGAATCAAATGATGGAGTTGTATGTCACTATAGCTACAATGGAGGTTCCATCGACATTGGAAGTTGACCCATCTCAAATTCATGAAACTATGTCATATGCTCCTTCACATCAAGACGTTCCATCAGCATCAGTAGTTATTCCATCAAAGCATTTTGTATATTTGAGGCAGGGGTTAAAAGTGGTGGTTTAATAGTGCATCATTAACTTTGGTAAAAAAGAGGGCTGTCCAAATTTAATGAAACTGAATTGGGGGGTTAATATGGATGTAGGAAGCTGTGGTGGTGTGACATTTCCTTTTTTTGAAAAACTACTTCTATAGGAGTTACCGAAGTTGGTTGAATGGGTGGAAGGGGTGGGCCTGGGGGTTGATGTTTCCTTGTCATCCCCATTATCCTTCAAAATGGATTGGAATATTGCTATTGGGTACTTACACTATTTGTATCATTCTTACGTTAAGGGGTATTTCAGTGAACATGAGATTAGTAGTTTTTCTTGAAAAATGATGATTTTATATGTTCATGGTAATGTGAATATTCAAAGGAATGAGGTTTTACTTCCCCATAAAGTAAACAAATTGGTTGAAGTGTTTGACATTAATCCATGGAAGACATAAGACTATGTGACACTTATGGTGGATTATCTCCAGGCTGAAAATTTTGAAGAAACATGCACATCTAGTGGGGAACTGACACATTTCATCTAAAGGTTTGTCATAACATTGCACATTTCTAGAATCTCTCTTCCTGATGGTATAATACCTCCCTTCTCATCTCACCTTACCAAGAAAAATTATCTAGATCTTTTGAGGTTGATTTATACTCAGGGGCATGACAAAATTGCAAAGATGTTTCTATTGTTACTAGACACATAGGGCAATCATCTAATGGTTAAAATGAATCACGTACTCTATCATTTACTGTAAAACTTTGTACATGTAATTATTTTTATCATTTCACCATTTTTAATCATATTTGTTGTACTTGTAAATAGGGTAATTTTTGGAAAATGTACCACGATTTCACGTGACATTTTTTGTCGAACGATCAACATTACATGAGTAGCTTTAAACAAACAACACCAACTCAAAAAAAAAAGGAATATACCTGTATAAGAAAACAAAACCATTTGAACTATTAAATGAAAATGTCATCAGTTTTTTATATTGAAATATGAACTTACAGTGACTACAAAACAAAAACGAGGAAACTCTGAACGTCTTCACCCCAACACCCCAACACGGGAGACAACAACTAACCCAATGTGTTTATACTTCTTTCAAAATTATATGCTAAATTACATATCTTAAATGATAAAAGTCATAACTTACATGAAATTAAGGTTTTATTGTTTGCACATTCAGATGGTGCAGCCACTTTTATCTTGCCAGGAGACGCACGTGTCGCGCGATGTGTTGGCGCGACGACCTGTTAGACATCTTCATGTTCGGAGAGCGCACCGTTTTCATCATGAGGCACCGCCGACAGCTATTTGTCCATACCTTAGACGTGCAGGCTTTTATGGAGTCGCTATGTGTGACTTCAAGACCATCGACCATCATTTGATAGCTGCATTGTTTGAGAGATGGCGGCCAGAGACACACACATTTCATCTCCCAGAGGGGGAGATGACTATTACATTAGAGGACGTTGCCTACATGCTGGGGTTACCTATCCATGGAGATGCAGTTACGGGGGCCAGTACCGGCGATTGGGTTGCAGTCATACAGAGGCTGCTAGGCATTGACGTCATCGGCGCACGGGGTGTCCTTCAGGGTTCGCGCTTGCGGATGAGGTGGCTCGATCAGCATTTCGACGTCATTCCAGATGATGCAGACGAGGAGACGCTTCTTCAGCACACACGTGCATACATTTTGTGGCTGCTCGGAGGCATGTTGTGCGTCGACTACTCCACCGCTTTGGTACACATGATGTACCTCCCATTACTTGAGGATCTGGATCAGACTGCGACATACAGTTGGGGATCCGCTGTATTAGCACATCTGTACAGATCTCTCTGCACCAGTTGTCAGGCCGATTCACATCAGATTGCAGGTTACATGGTGTTAGTACAGATGTGGGCCTGGGAGCGTTTTCCACGCATCGCTCCTCGAGTTGTCGCACCGCTTGCACCGGAGCTACTTCAGGACTGTCCTCGGGGACGATGGTATGTCTACGTCATTACTTTCGGTTATTTAGTACTTTTGTTATTGTTTTTTATAAACTTACCGTAGGTTAATCTTTTTTCACCAGGTGGAGTCAGTCTCAGAAGTTTGCACATACTCCGAGACATAGTGTGCACAGCTTCAGACAGATATTCGATGCTATAGTGCCGGCTGATGTAAGTTAAACAATACTTTTTTGTAGGAAAATTTGTTTTGTTATCACTATTTTAAGTTATTTCAATATAATCTCAGTAAAATTATCATGCTACTATATGACTTATTTTTTGAGTTTACATTTCAGGTTTCATGGACTCCTTATACAGGTTATGTCTACGCATCACTTCCATTATACTGCACATCTTTGGCTGGAGATCGTGCTGCAGTAGTACCACTCATTCACTTCCACATCGTTGAGTGGCACCAGCCAGACCGGGTCATGCGCCAGTTCGGTTTTATACAGCATATCCCCTTGGAACCGCGACAGTCTACCGAGTTACATTCGATTGTGCTTATAGGTAGACAGACGACAGACTGGCGGCGACATCATGCATCTTATATCCAGCTTTGGGACAGGCGTTCCCGATTCAGTATCTTTCCACAGGGATATATCACATCACACTCTCATTTATCTGATCAGGGGGATTATTCACACTGGTATCGACGACATACCATCATGTACCTTACACGTCAGGGGATTGACATTCAGCGATTGGTATGTTTACTAAGATTTATTAATTTTGTTTAACTCATTTTTGATATTAATTTGATTGTCATTTCATTTGAAGGCAGACGCCATTGGTCAGCTTGCACATTCCACGCAGCCTCAGGAGCATGCTTATATTCTGCGGGAGGTAGTTCATCGGGATGTGGTGGCTCTATTGGATCATCTCCGGTTGATACGTGACAATTTTTTTGATGAGGAGCCACAGATATATCCTGATCTATATCTTCAGGCAGAGGCACCTGAGGATGACGATGTCCCTGCTATGCCTGCTGAGGAGGATGCACCGCCACCACCGCCGCCAGCTGGACGACAGAGACGAGCACATCCGGGGGGGCAGAGGCGACCACATCGACATCCGAGAGCGGCTCCTGCAGATGTCGTCGCACCACAGACAGACGATCTCGCCCAGCCGACTGATTATTTTGCACAGCAGGGAGACATTTATATACCGCATATGGCGTCTCCGCAGACTACTATGGACTTCGATCTGGGTGGAGTCACACAGCTTATGGCGGCCCCCTCTCCTCCCGACGAGGCCTTCTTCAGTACCCCATTTCTACCATTTATAGGAGCTTAAGAGCCATATGTCACCCCATATGGTTTTGGGGCATCCTCACATGATTTTGGGGCGTCCTCACATGATTTTGGTCAGTCCTCTACACAGCATCATGAGGAGGCACCAGAAGCACCGGAAGAGGAGGAACCTGCAGAGAGGACACCGGAGCGACATGGACGTCGGACGCGGAGAGGACGTGACATTCAGACACCGCGTTGTGGTACCGGGGGCATCATCATTGATGTTTTTGGATGTAATGTTGTATATATTAAAAAACTTATTCACTATGATATGTAACTGTTGTTTATGTCAAATAACAAGAAAATCAAAAATCTATTAAATACAAACTTATTTCAATTAACTATTAAATTATAAAGTACAGGTACAATATAAATAAAATTTGTCACAGCGAGTTAACCATTAATAATTAATAATTATAATGACAAATAATAATTAATAATTATATTACTAACTAATTAATTATTTTATATAAAATAATAATATTTTATAGACGTTTAAAGTCACATAGTTGAAACATTTTTTAGTTACAACTAGGTGGTTTTGAAAGCCTATAAAATATTTTCTATCGACATTTTTTACGTAATTTTTTTATTTTCATCTATTCAGTATATGTTTAATCCAAGTTTCAAGTTTCATTCATATTGGTCATATGTATTATGTTTTATAGACGTTTAAAGTCACATAGTTGAAACATTTTTAAGTTACAACTAGGTGGTTTTGAAAGCCTATAAAATATTTTCTATCGACATTATTTACGTAATTTTTTTATTTTCATCTATTCAGTATATGTTTAATCCATGTTTTAAGTTTCATTCATATTGGTCATATGGATTATGTTTTATAGACGTTTAAAGTCACATAGTTGAAACATTTTTAAGTTACAACTAGGTGGTTTTGAAAGCCTATAAAATATTTTCTATCGACACTTTTTACGTAATTTTTTTATTTTCATCTATTCAGTATATGTTTAATCCAAGTTTTAAGTTTCATTCATATTGGTCATATGAATTATGTTTTATAGACGTTCAAAGTCACATAGTTGAAACATTTTTAAGTTACAACTAGGTGGTTTTAAAAGCCTATAAAATATTTTCTATCGACATTTTTTACGTAATTTTTTTATTTTTATCTATTTGGTATATTTTTAATACATGTTTTGAGTTTCATTCATATTGGTCATTTAGATTATATTTTATAGGCTTTCAAAGTCACATACTTGAAACATTTTTAAGTTTCAAGTAGGTGGTATTGAAAGACTATATGTTTAACAATATTTCAATTTTTTTATAAATAGTTACTTATAACTATGTAAATATATACATGTATAAATATATAATTATACATATACAAGTATAACTATAATTACAATATAATTCTAAATATAATTATAAATATAATTCTACACACACACACACACACACACACACATATATATATTTATATATGAATATTAAATATATTTATAAATAAATTTTAAATATATATGTAACAATATTTTCATAATTATATATTTTAAATATATTCATATTCATATAATTATAAATATTTATATTTAAAGATTAGTTTATAATTATATAATTACAAATATAAATTTTATTTAAAAAATATATATAAATAGATTTATATTTATAAATATTTATTTTTAATTATATATATACATAATTATATTTATACACACACATATAATTATATATATACATAAATATAATGTCATAATTATATAATTATAAATATAATAATAATTAATTTAGCATTTTTAAATACATATTTATAAGATTATTTTTAAAATTTTATTTATTTATTTTAAAATTATTTATTAAAAAGAGATGAGGTGAAAAACAATTAAAAAAAAGAAATAAAACAAAACCAAAAAAAAAGGTGGCAAAGCGCCACTTGAAGTGGCGCTAGCCACCCGAGTTGTTGAGCGCCACTTCAAGTGGCGCTCAACAAACCCTTTTCCCTAATTATTCTAAACCTAGACCCATTAAAAAAAACCCATCCAACAAAAATCGCCACAATATATATCATTAAATCTAATAATATACTACTCTCAAAGAAACATATTTTTACAAAAATAATAACAATACCTTTTGATAGCAAAGATTGTAAAAGATTAATACTCATTGAATACATGTTCTATTTATATAAAAACCTCCAAGGTTAATATTATTCATTATTCATAGTTGGTTGTAATGGATTCAGTTGATATCATCATTACTTGATATGGTTTAGTACGTATTCTTCATATGACGGTCTTTTTGATGAATCACTATTACAATGCTGGAATGTTCTCACCAATATAATTATAATACATAATTCAAAAAATATATTATGTTTTTTTAGTTGGGTTTTTATTAATTTTTTATAGAGATATTTTCGGAATCCTTCCAAAAATTAAAATCTACTGTAATTTATATAAATTCATCAGGCAAGACATCGTTATACCTTTTTTTGTACAATATATCCCTTCATCCGATTTTCCATAAAATCATCCTTATGATGTAAGAATCACATGTCCATATGATTTATTATATTCTATACGGTTTAGTTTTATAGAATAGCTAGGTTATGTTTTATCAATTATGGTTTCTTCAGAATACATAAATAATATTCTGTTGGATTTACAAAATATTCTCTTTGGTAAAAATATTAGTTTTCTATAAAATCATTTTAAATGAATGGTAATTATAGATTTTGTAAAATGAAGTATTTAAGGATGTCTGTTATGTTTTTTAAAACTATGGTTCGAATGTCATAAAGGAAAACCTTGAACTCAACACGTTTTATAACTCATATAATGTAGAAAACATTTTTAATACATCACATTTTTATAGAATGATGTCATTATAAAATTAATGGGTAGTTATAAATTATTTAATTCTTGTGATATAATTATATTGTCAATGTGATACTTGATATTTCTACCAATTTATTTTTATATATTATTGAACATAAGGTTGTAGTATTCATACATATTATATGTTAACCCTCCCTGGTTTTCGGTAACCTCTAGGGTGTGGAGGGGAACTCATAAGGTCCCTTGGGACAATCATTCTAGTGCATTTTTTGGTATTCTAGTCTAGGATATTACATTTGTTTTTGGAACAGATTGAAAAATGAGAAATATTTACAATTCGACATATTTGATATTTGGGATTTATTTTCATATGATTATTTCTATATTGGGGAAAAAATTACATTTAATCTTTAATTATAAGATACTCATAATGGTATGAAAGGCCATAAGGGTATATATTGATTGGTAATTGGTATTGTTTTATCAATGGGTTTGTTTAGGCTCAGTCTTGTGGTTTTGGTGATGTATATGAGAGGGGTTTTCATTTTATAAAAGTTTTTTTGTGAGAGTTTATATAGTTAAAAAAGGTATAAAATTGTTTATTAGGGTAATTAATATCATAAATGTTTTAGTATAAATCAATTTAATTGGGTTATGTGTCTCTAGATGAATATTTTTCTTTGGTGTTGGATATATGGATTAGAATGTAAATTTTGGGATATAATAGAATATCATATATTTGAATTGAAAACTGATATTAGTTTTGATTTATGTAAAATATATTGATGAGAATACTCAATTATGAGTTGAGTTATTGTGGGAATTATATAATAACTCACATATTCACGTATCCGTGAGCATGTAGGAATATTGGATACTTAATTATTTAGTGTACTGAGTTAAATAATTTTTCTAAAATATATCAATATTGGGATATTTTATATCTGTTAATAGATTAAATAAATAATTTTAATTGTATGTAGCTCCTGGATATTTTTTATTGATGGATTTCATTACAATTGGGAACACTAAAGTTTGGTGGTGGTAGGAGAAACCTACCATGTTTTATGTCGTAATAGACTAGAATCTTGCTTGCAGGAATTTTGGATCATGATGGCCACATTTTGAGTTTATTGAGATCCATCAAATTTATTGATGTACTATGAACAATTTTGAGAAATGGTTTGGTAGGGTTATTTCAGCCCCTTTTAATAGGAATCCCACTTGGTGGATTTTACCTATTATCCCAGATGAGAAAAGTGGTCATATTTCCCCTCCCACTCTCCATCCTCTTATTTACCCTAAAATATATATTGTTAATTATTCTTTTGACTTGATGATCATATATAATACTACCGCATCCTCAACTTTTTTCCTCTTCACCATTTTTTTCAAATTTAATATACCTTGTTTTGGGATTATTGAGGTGATTAAAATGAATCATGTAGAATATATTTTTGTTTAGGGTATTTAGTGTAAAATAAAAAAAGGAAGATAAAGAAAGATGTAATATTATTTCTTCACATCATTTTAATTGAGGTATGTCATTGAATGACTTTATTTAGTGAACTAATTAGTTTTCAGTGAATTTTAATACTGATTGGATATAATAAATGGTGGATTTTATTATTTTTAGGAATCGGAGTGTTCTAGGAGTAGATATTATCTCCATTTCTAAATGTTTCACCATTGAACATCAACTATTGAGTTTAATGTCTATTATTCAATTTTAGTTTCTCATTTATGTAGGTTTATTGATTAATTTTTTAACGTACATTGGTGAAATAGGCATTCGTTATCTTAGTGGAAGTTGGAAATTATTGGATTTAAAAAAATCATTTTTTATTCATTATTTGTAATTTGAAAATGATATTGTTTTAAAGGGTATTTTCAAAATAAATTTATTTAAACATTTATATAAATTTTTAAATTGTCAGTTGGATTTGAATGGGAATTTCAAAGGAATGGTTTATTTAATTTGTTTTATTTGGAAAGTAATTTTAAATTACGAATTATAGGTTTTTAAAAATAGTTTATATCATTATATTACTCAAGGGCCCTAGTTGTGTATGAAAAACTATAATGTCATAAAATGGGTTTAGATAAATGGGGAGTTTAAGCTGTATTTTGGGGAAAATATATAGGATTAGTTTTTTTAAATGATCTGTTACGTTTGAAATCTTGAGGAATGTGTCTGATTTCGCAAATAATTTAGTATTGTGTGATATTATTTATTATGGTATCCTTGAAATCTATAATATCATCCATGATAAAATTGGATCAATAAGATAAATCTGCCCTTCTGTGATGGGTTGGTTAGAATGTATTACGATACCATGTTGGTTTTATTTTAATGTATGTTTATGGGAACCTTGTGGTATCCTTTGGGATGACATAAAGTTTAGGACACTTTAGTGACCCTGACAATATATAATAGGTCATGGAGTTTAGGGAGTCCTTGATTGAGTAATTATATATAGTATTTCTTCATGTCATGGAATATAATTAAAATGATAAGGAGTACCGGGTTGTTAATCATGTATTGGTTGAGTTGTTCTCCTTTTTTGTTTAAGTGATTCTCATTGTCCTCGATGATAGATTGGACTCAATTTTTATAGGATTATTCTCTAAATTAACCATTTCAATTTATTTTTATGTTCGTTTAAAACATTACGCATATTCAATTTTGAAAACAAATACTGTGAAAGTTATTTTTGAGAAAAAATATTATAATTTTAAAACTATTTCAATATTCCAAGATGATGCATAATCTGTGATTTGTATAGTAAACATTGCATTGTAACCATAGAATACATGAATTTTGATATGGTGGGTGATAATGAGTTAGTACACAGTTTCCGACAACCATTCCTGGTAAAATTGTAACCAATTCACATCACTAAAAAAAATTCTGATGAATTCGTGATACATTTTCTTATTTATTTACAGATAATTGTAGTGACATTATTAGGAATTTTATATGATTATAATTTTTTTAAAAATTATTCTAGATATTTTATCTTGATTTTTTAAAAATAATTATAAATATGATCTGTCATGAATATTTTATGATATTATTTATGTTACATAAATTTCATTTTTTACCTCTACTATTAATATTTCTATACTCTTACTAGTACTTGTAATTTAAAATTATATTGGATAAGAATAAAGTAATTTATATATCATTTCCATATGAATTGGATTTTTGGTTATGATAAAAATTAAAAATTTCCCTGAATAATCTTTTATTAATCCACACCTTTAAATACACAGATTCATAAAGACTCATTATAGGATAACAAATAAAATTCACCTAAAATTTTGAAAATTGAATAGGAAAACGACCGCCAGAAATTATAAAGTTCTAGGTTGAGGAACCTGTGTTAACCACTATATTCAAAATATGTTATAAAATAATATTATCGTCATGATAGTTATGACTGGCTTGTTTGAAAGAATACTTTATAAATTCAAAATGATCAATCTAGTTGATCAAAAGTGACTAGCGATCAATTTTTTATC
The DNA here is from genome assembly GCA_963277665.1 of Viscum album. Lineage (NCBI taxonomy): Eukaryota > Viridiplantae > Streptophyta > Magnoliopsida > Santalales > Viscaceae > Viscum > Viscum album. The sequence goes on along the minus strand of OY728140.1, from coordinate 1,003,053,749 downwards.
CTAAAAATTGACATCAATAACCAAAAGGATATCACCTTGAATCTAAATATTATTATATCAAAAATTTATTCCATATTTCCAGGATTACACTATTTCCCATAGATATTCCTAAAGTATTATAGGTAAATTAATGAAGTTATCAAAATATACCTACAAAAGGCCTTTAAAATTTAAAAAAACTATCGAGAAACCATCTAGTCTAGGGGAATTATAATTTAAACATATACATTTAAATTTATCCCATATAATATTAGTGGTATCCAATGAATGAAATTAAATTTTTTTTCTTTCCTAGGTTGGTTTAAAAAACTAAATATATAAAACCCAATAAATCCTCTCAAGAATTATTCATGATACATTTTTATATTTTATAAGAACATGTAAATTTTAGGATAATACTCAAAATAAAATATCTAATATAATAGTTCCTTCCCTTGTAGAGAACAACATTTGTGGTCTTCCACACAACCAAAAAGGAAACTATAACTATAATAAAAATACATTCTTATTTAAGGGATCCTTATTAACTATAAAATTATATATATTCTAAAATATTAAAATAATATTGAAGGGAGAGAGAGAAAGAGTAGGTAAAAAAACAAATAACTCACATACATATACAGAGTGAAATTCATAGATTCCATCCAAGCTTCCATTAATGTTTAATTCCCTTCCATAATCATAAAAACGAATTTCTAGATAGAAAAATCAATCCCTTATAAAAATAACATATATAAATAGGATTCACATTGATTATCATAATGAGTTAATATTATGTATAAGAAAAAATAGTCCCTCATAATATTATCATTATTCAATAACATATTATGATAATACGTCCAAATAGTCATCATTCGTCTTCTACTTACCAAAACCACTATTAGTTTGCAAACCTAGTGAAGTATATAAATTGTATCTAAAAAAATAAATTGATAATATAGCCTGAAGGTAATGTGTCCGAGCCTATAAGGGGTTCATAACAAAGATTATTCATAAATAAATATCAAATCAGTCATGTTTCATTGATTATTATTATGAATCCCTAAATCAAATAAATATATATGATCAAAAAAAATTCTTATAGTAGACTCCTTGAAAGAATTAATAACATTATAATCATAAATCAATGGAGAAAAAAAAGACAATTATGTTCTTAAAATTGTAACACAAAGAAATTTTAAAAAAATCCATTTTTGAAGAAATAATGATTATAATATAGGAATTTTGAATAGAGGACTATACCAAAGAGTACATAAAAATTTGATTCCATTTTAATATAATGTAAAAATATGCATCTAAAAATGAGTTTTATGAGTCATTAATATATATTGATATCTATTTTATATTAAAAATCATAGGAGTCATAAAAAAAGAAACATGTTTTGGCTCAGACCACCCTCATCGCGCGATAATTTCTATTTCACCAAGAAAACTATAATTTCATTTTTATCATAAATACTCTCTATAAAAAACCATTGGGATGAATATATTATGTATTTAAAATATATACATTTCAAAAAAATAATATATGTAGAATAATAAATTTTGATTAAATATTATAATTTACTAGGAAAACTCTACCATCCTAGGATATATATTTTCCATTCCAATTTGGGAGTAGATTATAGAATTTTTGATAAAATATATAAAAATGGATACCCTTTACTCTTACCCAATAGTGAGTTAGACCCATATAGGATAATGTATTTTCATCATTTCTAACATGAATCATATTCACAACATTCATTATTTTCACTATATATACCCTTTCAAAAAATGTCCATATATTTATCCAAACATAAAGAATACCTAATCACCACTACATAAGGAAAAGAAAAATATTGACCATAGTTCCCTATGATTTGGAGAATTCTTGAAAATGTATAAGAATTTTTTATTCATATAATAAATGATAAGGGGAAAAATTACTAGGAAGACTTGATTGGTATAAAGAAATCATTATTGTTATCCCTTAAGACACAAATTATCAAATTATCTTCAACAAAACTAAATAAAATAACTTATAAATGGTCACCTTAGGAAACTCATATTGTAAATTTAATGTAACTACTATGAAAACCACTAATAATAAAAAAATTAATAAAACTATGAATGTTTGTGGAAACCATTTAAATAATTTTAAGACCAAATAAACTATATATTCATCACCATGACAAAACATTTCTAGCCTATAGTGTCAATGGTTTAGAAATATAATGAATTCATCAAATATAAGTTATAGTATTCAAATGATGTAAACATATTGTTTTAAATTTTTAGACATTTAATTAACAAAAACAGATTGGGGGAATCTCAGGATATTTTAATCTTGATTGTCAAAGTAGCTAAAATCATACTAATAAGCATAGGGAGTGTATAAAAAATAGTTATAAGTATAATTTATTTAAAATCCACATCATTTTCAAACACTATTGTAATATAAATGAATTAATAATTACAACCTATAAGAAGATGGTATTAAATAAAAAAATACTTTATAGATTTTGGAATATAATTATCTAAAATATAAAAGAATAAATATATAATTATATTTTTAAATGCATCCAACACAATAGTAATTACTAAATTATGTCTAAATAAGGAATTATTATATCTTCCTCAATGCCAAAACTAATCAACAAACTATTATAATATTAATTAAATATTCTACTCAAAATATAAAATTAAATTGAACCTTAGATTCAACAACATCTCCCTCAAAGAGCTATGAAAAATAAGAAAATTCATTAGAAGCAATATCATCATGATCAATAAATAATGAATTATTTATTAAAATTGATGAAAATTATATAGAGTTCTTTCTCTCTATGTGCATAAAATGAAAAAAATTCTATTTTCATCTCTATATTTAAGCTATTGGTAATTAAACTACTCCATTTTAAAATATTCATAAAATATTATGATTGAAGGAACTATCTTCTAGGGTCTAATAGCCTGGAATTTGGAATTAAATCCACGGTCATAGGTTCAATCCAAATTTATTAGCACATTTCCACTAACATTATTTGGGATGGGTATATCAATGGTCTTTCATAACCATTAGTATAGAAATTCATGACCATGATCTGGTCCATAACATTGTTTTAGTTACAAATAAATACAATATATATAATGGAATTAGGCATATACATCTATCAATTTAACTGTGGATATAAGACTTTGCGTCGATGGTATAGAAAGTGTATAAATTTCTATATTACATATTAAAATATACTTCTCATGTTATTTAGATTGCCTAATTTTTTGATCTAATAACAGTAATATGAACACAACAATAAATTTCAAATACTTCTATTACAATTATTACTATCTAATATGGTACTAAATTTATATATATATTGGTAATAAATAATATCATCATTAGTCTCATATCTGATCTTGTTGACTACGTCCTTGTTGACTCCATTATCTCTATAATCACCACCGACATGAACATGGTCACCACCAACATCCACATCTCCACTACTAGAAACCACATCACCATCATCCACACCATCATCATCCTTATAGTTGATATCATCAATTGGAGTTATAAAACCATCAACATCATAAAAATTATTGATCATTATTGATAAAAAACATCAAACATTTCAACATTTTCTTGAGGAATTTATGAATTTATAGTTGATGTTTCATAGATCAGATGAATATTATTATTATTTTCATTCTGTCGAGACTCATATTGAAAATATTACTTTTATTTATTTATTGATAAATTCAACTATTCTTGAGTTACCATTAATAATATGAATCAATAAAAATCAAAACCTATAATAAAATATCTTGATGGAATTATTTTCATTCCCAATCTATATAAATTCTTTTGTGGTCCTCATCACCAAGGACCTAACATAAATGATCATGTACCCTACAAATGTCTTCTTTTCTCTTAGATAATGCTTGAAAATCAATCAATTAAGATGAATTAAAAATTTTATTATAAAATATATTTATGTAATATGAAACATTAAATAAATAATATGAAACAGATAAAACATAAAAAATAGAATAACCCTAAAGTTAATTTAATTTTTTTCTTAATTCACAATGTTTTAATATTTATTCATTCTAAGGGAACAAAATCTTGAAAATTTATGGACATGTGCACTGATATGTAATACTTGTTTCTATATGAAATTACATAATATATCTATAAAATATTATATATTTTTTCAAATTTGTTTGAAATATTACATTTTACAATACATTATAAATCATTGTAGTAAGACCGAAATAATTTATATATCTCATAGAAGAAATATTTTAATTTTTTCCTTTCTAATGATTCCTAGAGTATTGAAAAATATATATGACTTGTAAAAATATAAAAAAATTAATAAAACATCATAATTTACACATAATAATATTTTGTAAAATTTTACCTAAATATACTATGCGGTAACCATCTATTTTTATTTCATTTCAAAACCCAAATTATTTAACCATTCCAAAAACTAATGTTTTATAAAATATTTTATATCAAACATGAAGTATTTTTTATCATTTTCAGCATTTTTTAGAAAATTATATTCAAATACGTATTATTTTTAATGTACACACACTCAGTCAATTAATTTTTAACTTTAATGAATATTTTATATATGATTTATCATTCATGTATATACATGGTAGTAAAGAATAAAAAGTAAATAATGCATACCAAACACATAAAGATAGTTAGTATTTTGAATTATGTGGTACTAAAATGATTTTATCTATTTATATAGATAATATTATTGTGAGTGGTAATGTTATTTTCACACTAAAAATAGTCATGCCATATTTGGAGAAGAATAAAATATAACTATCAGATATCATGGGAATGTTTTATTTACAATTTTTATGAACTATGACTGAGAACTATGAGGAAAAGATATCATGAAATTGAGACAAACATAATGGTCATAAAAACATAATAGTTTTTTAATATCTATAAAGGTTATAGGCCATATAAATTTTTTTATCATGGATAAAATTGTGAAAAGTTTTTCACTTTAATTTACACATTTATTACTGTGTCTCACATATATCCTTAAAAAATAATAATTGTAGGTAAAGACAGATAAATAATTGGGTTATTTGAAAATATTATTATATGTTGATGTTTGTGATTAAGGTGTAACCATAATGTAAGATAAAAATCATAATATATATATATATATATATATTAAAAATTTACCGTGATCAATTCATTGTGTAATATTATTAAAAAATTTATTTTTAATAAATGTTTACAAATTTATAATATGAATAAAATATATATATTTTAGTTTAAAACTATAACAATGTAAATTAATAAAAATTAGTTACTAAGAGTTATCCATAACTCATTTAATTAAATTATATAGTACTTAGGTTTTTAATTAAATTTAGATATACTATATATTTATATATATGTTTAATAGCATTTCATTTTTACATAAACATAATTTTTTAAATCATTCATGAAGATAGATTTCGAAATCACAAAACCATTCACACGACTACTCAAACATTATTTCTATATTATATATGCATTAAATGATTGTTTTTTTGAGTTCATAAAATATATGGATTATAGATTTTATGTCATATTACTTATTGGGAAATTATACATAAATAATTATAAAAAATAACTATATATTATGTATATTATTTTTCAGACAGTCGATATAATAATCCATTTAAACAGATATAATATTTAATAGAACTCAAACTTTTGAGAATTTTTTCAAAAATATATTTTATATCCAATATATATTTTAATTCAGTTGTCTTTTTTTAATTAAATAATAATATTAGTTTTAAACTACATATCATGTTTTAGTAAAAATTAATTTTTCAATGCATTATAATTTCACATTTTTACATTTAACCATTTCTAGTTTGTGTGTGAAACACTTATTCGTTTAAATTAAAAAAATTAAATATTCAATGGAAATATAATATAAATCAAATTTTACTTCAATTACATTTATCATAATTTTTTTTGCTTTTTTCCCATGTTCTGTATTATCGTCATGAATTTAACAATGTCGTAAATTGTATAAAGACACTCTATTTTTTCATAATTTATATTGTAAATATGAAAGATGAAAATTGAAATTATTTATTTCTAAGAAAAATGAATATATTAGAAGGCTTATAAGAATTATATATTATTTGAAAGAATAAAATATTATATTTAAACTAGATGATAAAATTAACTAATATTTAAATACATATTTTATGTTAACATTCAAGAATATTTATTTCTATAGGGCTGAAATGTTTGAAATTTGAATATACTTTTAATTTAATAATAATTACATCGTAAATAAATTTTATGAATATATGAAATATATTATAAATGAAAATATTTTTATGAATATGAAGTGTCATTTTTTTGAGTGGAACTACAATCAATGTATGAAGACAAGTTAGTAAAATAAATAATGTAAAATTCATTATATATTCCTAGGTTATGAAGAAATATAAAGGAATATTTCAGGAACAAAACCAATTTTCTTTTGTAAGGTTAATCTTGGTAATGATAATTATTATAAAAGGAAACATAATCACTATGGATCTTTTCAATATTATATAATATAATTTATGTTTCAATTCCCTCAAATACCAATAATTATAATATATTCCAATATTTAACCAACTTCGTATTTTCTGTTACCAGAAAGTCGTTAGGGATATGTATATTCTCATCATTAGTAATGCTTCTATATTTCTTTCTCAAATGCATGTAATGCTTTTATTACATCTAAATATCTCTCAATTCAATGAAAATAATTTTTTCAGCCATTCAAAAAACTATATTAGAAATTCATTTTAAAACAAATTAATTAATAAAACAATATAATGACTTTGAAAATCAATACTAAAAAATATAGTACACATATTTCAGAACAAGTATGGTCTTTTATTATGTGATAAAATTTTCTCAAAGGTATTTTCTAAGAATGGATTATGTTATTATATTTTTAAAGCCTTACCAAGTCACACCACGGTTCAATACATTTTTTATTTCAATATGAATTCCTTTATTATATTAAAAAATTGTTTTCCTTCTTATTCCAAACCTCATACAACTTAGTATAAATATTTATAATAGTAAATGAACTTTCTATACAAGAAACATCAATAGTTATAAATTAAACTCTAATTTAATTAAAACAATTTTATATATTTATATTTAAAATTATTACCTAAGGTTGGGGGTGGACTCTCGTATATCATGTGTAGTGTGAGGAGGTACAGAAATAATATGAGTATCATCTATAGTATTTCATGTAAAAAAAGGTGAGTATGTGGGATTAGCTATATAGGAGGTGTTAATGGATTAGTACAATTAGTTACCTATATAGATGGTGGAGGATGAGGGAAAAATGTTCATGTAATGGGAGTTGGACTATCATGCATGGTATATGGGGGAAATAGATAGTATGGTGGATTTCTCATGTATGTGTATTACCTAATATGTGAATACATAATTGATGTAAAATTTCTTGATGTCTACAATGGAATGGAATGTGATGTTACAAAATTAATAGGTGAAACATATACAGGGGTGGTAATATACAATATACTAGATATATGGTCTTTTATAAGATAAAATTTATTACATAATGATGTTTTTTAATAATCGAACTTTTATGTTTAAATTTTATACACATTCAATAGAAAAATATAGTATATGAAATGAGAAAATTTCATTATGTTTCAAAAAACTAAAAAATAAAAAACAAATCCAATAAAATGTTAGAATAAGATATAAGAAATTGTATAATTTTAAAAAGGATGAATACAAATAGTTTATAACTTTCATATTTCTATATTTAGGAAAAATATAATTTTCATTAACTTTCTTAAATTGAACCTGAATCGGTCACCCAATCTGGCCTGCTGCATGTCCTGAGGGTCGTTCCTGGCCCGCCAAGGATGGAAACTTATTCCAGGCATAAATATTTAACCATTGGGAATGATTTTTCCCTAAAAAAATATATAATAAATATATAAATACTGATGATAAAAATAAAAACTAGAAGTAAAATGAAGATAAAATTACACATACCTCTATGTGACATCTTGGCCACCTCCAACCACTAATAACCTACCTCAACCATGGGCAACACTCCGGGAAACTGAACCATGATACTAAACCTTCATTTGAAAATATAGGATATATGTGACCATTAAAAATATCGGTAGGGATGCCAATTTAAATGATTGAATCAAATAATTTACATTCCCAAAACAATCCATTATCAAATGTTTGAAATACAAATATTAAAGTAGGGTTTTCACATTTTAAAATAGAAGAAAAACTTTTAAAATAAAATATAAGCTATATACCATTTCCAAAACCAATTTCCATTTTATATAAAAACTCAAAACCAAAGCTGACCTAATATAAAATATGTAAACAGTGAAATATGGAAATAAACTAGTACAACTAAATGAAAACAAGAAATGAAAATAATTAAGTAAACATGGGTGATCCTAAACATCCATAGAAGTCCCCTGGATGTACTTGGTTTGGAGCCACCTTCCGGTGTATAGTGCTGACCCATAGTCTATAAACAAGTTGATACTCTAAACAGACTCACTAATAGAATATTCCACTTGTCTTAATCAAATATAGGGGGGTACCAACCCATCTAATTAGGTTTTATTAGAAAACATCACTTTATCATTTAAAAGACACCTTGGAACCCATGGTGGTAGTAATACTACGTAATTAAGTGGCCCTCCCTTGTGTGACTAACCTTACATATTATCCCCGCATATTCCAACCCCAAACATGGAAACCAATTTATAAAAAACCCTATGAGATATACATACTATAAAGGTTCCCCATATAAATATACGTAAATTTCATATCACATGAAGGATCCAACTGGGCTCTTATACTACAGAAACCTTCAAACCATTTCACAAACCCTCTCTAAGTTTTCAACCAGGTTCGCAAATTTACCAAACATAATCCTTTCCATATTCAGCATAGGACATCATTTTAGAGTGGGAAGAGCTAAACATGCCTTTATTTCCAAAGCCTCCAATGTATTTTGAGCAAAAACATTCAAATTTTTTAATAAAAAGACACAATATTATTAAACAACCCAATAGCCCCTAGAGCATAACATTCCTTGAAACACAAAATGAAGGCCAAAATGGAACACCCTATGAGATGACATTTCATAACATTCATAAAATCCACACAAAGGAACAAATATAATTTAGGAAAAATACCATTTAGAAAACCAATTTATCTAGAAAAAACTATTTTAAAGGTGTAGTTATCTTTTGAAGGGACATCCATGTGTGCACCTAGTGAAACCATAGATGTACCAACATCCAATAGAACACATAATATCCATGAAAAAACCCCAAAATATTCCCACAAAATTACCACTTACTTAAAAACAAAATCCAATGGTTCACATTATTTATAAAGAACACACACAATCACATTAAAACATTAGAACCCCTTTTTAAAACAAATAAAAAAATTTATAAGTTTTTCCAATACCAAATGTATACACCATATCATGTTCATATTTAACCAACACCAACACACAATATGATTGAAGATCAACATTTCATAAAAACCACCTATTCCACATTGAAGAAGAATAAAATTTAAAATAAACACCCTAAGGGCCAAAATCCTTGTAATTGCAAATAGATATTATTAAAAACACATTTTTAGTAAATTCAAACTACATAAAAACATGGTTGTCACCAAATCCATAGATAAATAAGAGAAATGAATAACATTTTATAAATTAAATGGAAACACAGAAGCTCCAATGGACTATTTCAGTAAGGAAAAATTGGATTTTCTTACCTCAAACGAAGTGAGACTACAACAGAACCTCAATGAAACGATGAAAATTGTTCCACAGAAAAATTGCATATAATAAATATCATGAATAATGATTGAAACAAAATCCAAGGAATTAAAAAAAAATTATATTGAAGAAAAAATCCCAAAAGGAAAGAAATACTAAACACCAAACAGGAAAGAATGGGAGGCTCGTCGTCAGGTTACTGGCTGGTTCACACACAAGGGAGTCGTCAGGCCGGACACACATAGGGGACAGGGGGGTGCTGCTGCACTGTGGGAGAAGGCATCCAGGGTGAGTCCTTTGCTGCACACAACAAGATAAGGGTAGGGGAGTCGTGATCCGTAGGTTGAATGTGAGGATGAGGGAATGGGTGGAGTGGTGCCGTGGGAGAAGGGAGAGGTTGGTGGAGCCATAGACTGAAAGAGGGGTTGTGGGGGTCAGACAGCTCGAACAGGAACAACGAGGGGTGTGGTGCGCAATGCAAACCAAGAAAAGGTGGGGGTGGTATGTGTGCATCGCACAAGAGACGAGGTAGATGTGGTTTGGGTATATTTGCGTTTAATAAAAAAATGATAATAATAATAATATTTAATTTACTAAAAAACTATTATTATAATTATAAACACTAAATTATTAAATTCATTCTAAATTATAACAATATCATTAACAATTTAAATAATAACAATAAGAAGAAGAACACTTTAATAATAATAATAATATTATTATCTACATAGTAAATATATTATTATTATTATTACATTTAGATTATTTTATTTACACAATTTGTTTTTAAATTTTAGACAAAAACACATGTACCTAGGCCAACCGTGCGGTTACTGCCAAACATGCAGTTCCCACACAGTAGTCTGAAACCTGCCAAAATGATTAAACATCACAATATTTTAGATCATCGCTCATCTTTCACCTCTATAAGTATAACCAAATGCAATAAATTAACAAATGAATAATTTAGAAAGGTTAGGGTGTGGAAATTATCTCCACTATAAAAAATTTTCCCTGTAAAAAGTTAGTAAGCCCACATTTAAAAAATCTTGAGTCTATGACCACATACAAATGTGAAAATACGAAGCCTCAGGATGAACATTCCCAACACATGTCACTCCCAAATGATTCACGCTGAACCAACATATGGGATTTAAGGGAAAACATGGGAGAGTTCTCCCAACCACAACAATTTCAATAATATAGAAGTCCCTGAACCCTACACACACCACCTCTTGGGGGGGGGGTCAATGTGGGAACTCCCAAAACGAACTCATGAAATTTTTTCACACGTAGCAAACACACCATAGAGAATTAAATGGCATGATTTCTACAAAACAACCCCAAAACCTAAGAATGAGAAATTTACTCAAAACCTCCCTCACAGACCAGCTAAAATCATCACCAAAACTGGAGACTAGGGAATTCCTAGGTCTAACACAATCCACATTCTCAATGCTAAGAGAATAATTCCACCACCTGGATTAAAACGATCATGGTGAAAACCGACACACCAAGACACTGTGTTGGGTGAATCCCCTAAAAATAAAAACACACAAGAGGAAAAGCCACTAAGAGACAAAAGAACAATGAATGGCCCCAAAACAATATCCATTAATTTCACAAAACCAAACACTCCACGAAAAAACACAACTGAGAGAAAACTCAAAATTAGAATTAGTCTATTTATTCACATCCAAACACCCATAAAGTAATCAATGTGATTTACACTCCACACTAAGTGAAGATAAGGGTTATTGGATTATGGTAGAACAATATCATCACACTCCCACAACAAGGATGATCTATGGACGGATAAATAAAAAGGATATGAAATCTTTTGATATTTTCATACCAACTCTGAAAACATGATTCATACCAAGGTTCCAAACACTCTTGGAAAATACCGACTGTGTGTAAAATTCACACCAAGAAGAACCATAAAATGGGATTGACTCACTAGAAACATTAGTGACCCTTCTTGGTGGCATACTCTGAACTACATGAAAAACACAACTGAAATCAGCATCAAGCCAAAATTCAATCAAGGAAACAGTCTATCCAAGGGCAACATGCTCATAATCTCACCATATACAAACAGTAGTAAAAAATTCCTTCCTAAAAACCACTATTTAATATAAATTCTAAAACCCACCTATGAACCTTATTAACCATCACATGTACTTTTATCAGATCCCACATACATCATCCATGGAAAACTTCCCCAATGCAGTCTTCGTACATCCCCACACACATATGACCCTCCAGAATGAATGTCAAGGTTCAAAAATCACTTTTTCTTATAAATTCCAAACGTATACCAAATTTTACAAATAAAATCACTTTTTCATTAAAAAACCAATACAAAAATTTCAATCAACTTGAATTCGAAACCACATACATATTTAAGACCCACTCACACCAACTGAAATCAAAACGAAACACTAACTATAACAAACCATATAAAGGAGGAACTAGTCCCTATTATAAACATGGAGACACGCTGGTGGGACATGCCCCATGTAAGCCATAACACTACAAGGTCCTTGAACTGAGATCTTGGTCTCCACATGGTTCACTACCCCATATCAAGCAACAATGTAAACCGATTCATCTCTATCGGTATGCCATAATCCAAAACAACCAAAGACAGAATAATCAAATCCAGGACTACACCTAGAAACTTGAGGATCAATGTTAGCAAGAGTTTAAGATGTTCTTCCCACACCAACCATCCAGGCCCTGAATGACCTAATATCCTTCTAATGCACACCCCAAATAAAGAGGTCCTTCACAAAAAGCATTTTTTTAGGAACCTACCTTGTTCGACCATGAACTGGCCACCTAAGGCAACCCATGGTTTGTACCTAGGGGCATTCTTGATTCTCTTGGTATGTCTAATAATCTCTGCTATCAAAATTTCACCATTGGGAATGATTTTTACAATAAAAAAGATAAAAAGTTATATAAAAACATATGAAAAAAATAAAAACTATGAGCGGAAGGAAAAATAAACTAAACATACCCCATGTGACATCTTGGTCACCTCCACCGCTAATAACCTACCTCAGTCACTAGTAGATGAACAACATGAATAATCCATGTAACTGAACCTATATATGAAATTAAAGGATAGGTGTGATCATTTAAACGGGTAGTATGGATGCCAAGATAATCCACTGAATCCTTGAAATTCACATCCCAAAACAATCCATTATCATAAGTTTGATATAAAAATATAAAAGTTGGGTTTTCACATTTTAAAATAGGGAACACACTTTTCCCATTTGAAAATCCAAAATATGCTTCAAATCATTTCCAAAAAAATTCCATTTTTTAATGAAAATAAAAAACAAATGATACAAAAGCTGGGATAAAGTAAAATAGGTAAACAATTCATGATAGAAATAAACTAGTACAACAAAAAGTAAAAAATCAGTGAAAATAATTAGGTAAAAATGGGTGGTCCCAAACCTGATTAGAATACCCATATACGTACTCAATTCGAAACATCCTACCTGCGTAAGGTGAAGACCAATATTCTATAACAAATAGGATGCTATAAACAGCCTTCCTAGTGGCATAACCTACCTGTCCTAACAACTAATCTTGGGGTACCAACCCATCTAATTAGGGTTTACCATCAACTATCTCTTGATCCACTAAATGAATCCAAAGAACACATAGCTATAGAAATACTGTGTAAATTGGAGTCCTACACAAACATGACTCAAATTACCTGTTATCCCTACACATGCCTACCCCAAACCCAAACACTGATATAAAATATTCTTTTACAGATATCCCTCCTTTAATGGTGATCCATATAAATATACATACATTTTCTATCACATACTGGTTCCGAATGTGAAGTTGTATTTCATAAACATTAAAACCATTTCATAAACCCCCTCTATGTTATCAACCAGGTTCACATATTTACCAAACACGAAGCATTCCATGTTCAACATAGAACATCACTTTAGCATTGGAAGAACCAAACATGCAATCATGTTCAATGATATTGATGCATTTTTTTGTAAAAATTTCAATCTTGTAAAGAAAAACACACAATCTTATGAAATGGAAAAATGACCCCGTGAGACTAACATTCCTTGAAAGACACACTAAATTCCAAATTGGCACACCCATTAAGATTACATTTCAAACCCTTCATAAAAGACAAAAATATTACAAAAACTTATTTTGGAAATAAAAACCATTTATAATACCAACGTTTTAATAAAAAATTATTTTAAATGTTTCAATATAATTTGAATTCACATCAATGTGTGAACCAAGTGCACCCATGGATGTGCCAACATCCAATGGAACACATAAAATCCAAAAAAGCACCCAACACTATTTCCACTATCTTTGAAATCAAATCCCACTACTCACATTATTTAAAAAGAACACACACACAGTCACATTAAAACCAATGATCTCCCTTTTTAAAAAACTTTAACACAATTAACAAGCTATACCAATAACAAAATTATACATCAAACTAAGTTAAAATATATCTGATACCAAAAAAACAACATGATTAAAGATAAAAATTTTATAAAAAACCCCCAATTACAATTTTAATAACTATAACATTAAATATAATCAAACTAAATGCCAAAATCCTACACAATGAACATAGATATCATTAAAACCATTTTTTAATAAATTCAAACAACAAAGAAACAATATTTTCAACTAGCCATAGAATAATAAGTGGTGTGAATAACATTTATAAATTAAATGGAAACAAAAAAGTGACAATGGTGGGTTCTAGAAAGAGAAATTTAGAATTTCCAACCTAAAACCATGTGTGAATGTGATAGAACCTAAAAAACATAAAAATTGATCTATGTTCTAATCACATCCCCTAAACACCAATCAAAATGATTGAAACACAATCAAAGGAATTAAATTTTTGTAAAATGTAGAATACCCCCACCCCCCCTAAAGAAAAGAAATACTACAAATGAAATGAGTGTTTTGGGGAGGTTCGACACTAGTTTTTTGGCTCGTTCTTAAATAATGGAGTCGCCAGATATGGCGCACACTTGGGACTAGTGGTGTTGCACCATGGGAGATGGGAGCCGGGGTAAGGACTTCATTGTGTGATATATGAGGAGAATAGTGGATTAGTGATTCGCAAGTCAAATGTGTGGATGAGGGAAAGGCTAGAACTGCTCCGTGGGTGAAGTAGAGGGTCGGTGGCGCCGTAGTGTCCAGGAGGAGGGAGAGGTAGTTACAATTCCGAAATAGGTGTGATGAGGGATGGGGAGTGCCTTGTTGTACCATGTAAACTATAGGAAAATGGGGGGGGGGGGGGTGCATAGTGCGTAGGAGACGGAGTAGAAGAGAGTGGCTGGTATATTACGATTTAATAAAAAGATAATAAAAATAATAATAACAATAAATCATTAATTAAAACAATGTTAATATTATTATAATCCCAAATATATTAAATCCATTTATATTTATAACACTATCAATAACAGATTTAATATGAAAAAAATAATAAGAACACTTTATTAATAATTATATTATTATATACAAAATATTATTATTATCATTATTATTACGGTTTAAAATTTTACCTTATACTATTTAGATAAAATTTCACTTATTTGAAATGATATTAAACTACATGGTCACCTGGGCTGACTATGTGGTTACCACCAATCGTGCGGTGCCTGCACCCCATTCCAAAACCCACCAAAATGATTATACATAAAAAATTTGTAGTCCAACACTCAACTAACCCCTTGAAGAGGCTAACCAAAGCTAAAAATTAAAAAAAATGAATAATTTAAAAAGTTTGTGGTGTGAAGATAATCCATGTGTTACATTAGAAATTAATAAAACAATTAATTAATATCAAAATAGATAAATATTTAATAAAAATATAGATACATAGAATACGATGATGTAATGAATTCTCTAATACACCATTATATTAACACTATGTTCTAATAATTGAGCCTTTTGTATCATTATATGTATTTTTTGTGAATACAAACTAGTTCATTGAAAATATTTAATTCAACCATGTGTTTAAAACATTATTTTCTAAGAATGACATTAATAATAAAACTAAATTATTCATTAGAATAATAAATAAAATAGAATACCAAAATTTCATTTAATTGTAAAATATAATGTTCATTGAAATGTATCTAAAGATTCATTTCAGTCATCATAAATCCATAATTATCTATATTCATGAATTTTAATGTCATTGATTCTAAATAGTTAAATTTAATCATAATAATTTGACCCTACGAATATTAATACAAAATGTTTTATCTATAAATAATACAATTAAAAAAATTTAAGATTACGGATTCATGTATGACAAATAAGAATAACAAGATGTAGTTAAACTTAACATTACATCATTATGTTGTGTTTTTATTTTTTCTATGAAACATATTATGATGATTTTATAACACAAGATAACTCATCCATTATAGTCAGTTGTGATATAATTTTAACCAAAATTAAATGAATGTATATCATGAGATACATCATGTGTGGGGAAACATCAAACCTGAAATATATCAATATTTTTTATAAAATATTAACCTGTAATGATGACATTTAAAAAATTAATTTTCTTACCATCGATTTTAGCAAAGCATGATACTCTTGGTTTAGCAAATTTTTTTCCTATTAATATAATAATAATTCTGATTTGTTATATTTTTCTTTGTTTAAAATTTATTTTTCAAATATAACGGTTCTTGAAGGTAAATAAATGATTATACTATAAATTGAAATATATTATTAAATTTTCAATTGTGATATAATCATCAACCACCCTATAGTTAAAGAATACATTGTGACAATCTATCTCCCACTCTTAATTTCTCAACATATACAATGAATATGATCTATATAGCACCCAATGATTATGAAAGTGATGGAAATATAGGTTTAATGGGATTTAACATATGTAACATACAATTGAAAAATAAAAGAGGAATTTTTTTTTCTGAACTCCCAAAAAATGTATTCTGTATCATTGTTCAACTTCATTATAATTTTCATGATAAATAATTAATCACAAATTTATTGATAAAAGTGAAATAGTATAATTATAGTGACTCTCATTTTATTTTAGAGTAAATTATGGATGGATATAATAATCACACCATGAAACAAGACATGATAGTCATGCATTTGGATATACATTTATATAATAATATTTTTTTCTCCCAATTCTTGAAATGTATCTTGAATAACCATCTTGAAACATTACATTATTTGGAATATGATGGAATTTTTTATTCTCAAATTTTCTTATAAAAACATTAACAAGGATATTTCCATTGATTATGACCAATAAACTTAAGATGAATTATACAATTGTTTCCCCAATACACAATTTTATGGAAAGATTGTTTTTCAAATTTATTTTTTCCAAATAAATTTAAAAATTTTATAAGACATATTTAACAGAAAAGTTTTTTTTATATGAAATGAATCTACGAAATCATATAATGAATTAGATAAAAACTTTGATAGTTTAAATTATATACCTTTTCTATAATTATTGACGCAATTTTATGGAATGTTCCTTTTATTTATTGATTTTTTTTGACACATTATGGAAATAAAATTTATACCATTATGTTATTTTAGAATATCATCCTATGATATAAAATTTGTTCGAGATTAATTATCTATTAAATTTTCAAATTTTAATAGATTTTCTCAAAACAGATAATCCATGAGTAAAAATATTTGATATCCTATAAAAATTAAACGTCGAAAAAAATTAATATTTTTTAATGTATATTTTTAATTATAAATATTACAAGATAATTTTCCTTTAATATTCCAACCATTCATCATTAAATTGGTAGGAATACCATTTATCATCCAATTTTTTTTAACACACGTCAAAAAATACTCCATTCTAAATGCATTATAAGTTTTTACACCATCATTTTGATGATATTTACAATAATTTAATAATGGTTATAGTTATATATAAATATTATATCGATGATCAATAGGTTTACATATCGATATTATCATAATATTAAATTTATTTTCCACACTCATCCATAGAGTAATGTTATAAACATATATGAAAATAATCTATGTACTATGTGATGTATGCATCTGTAAAAAGGAGTTCAATCCATCACCTCGTAATCACAATCAAAGAATATATGATTTAAAGAAAAATATTATTTACTTTTTATTTTTTTCTTATTAATATATCTAAAAGGCAGAATAATTTTTTATCCTTATTTAATTATTCTATATGTACAACATATTTGTTACTAGTTTTTTTGGTATGAATGATATTTTAAGCCTTGTTATTTAAGGATAGTAACAAATATTTTTATGATACATGAGAGAGGGTTCCAAATATATTATTATTATAACATGATGAACCACTCTCTTTATAATAATATAAAAATTTATTTTCATTGAAAAATAAAATATAGTCTTTAGAGAATGCATGTGTAACACCCCAACCATAGTTACCCAGAGTTTATGATTTATTACATAACATTGGAATGTTCAAAAGAGATCATTTCTTGAATTTCAGATTAGTTTATTAGCCTTGGAAGTACTAGATACATAAATAAGTTTTACATTAAATTATGAAATGGAAAAAAAATAAAATTGTGATCCCATTGAACACACTGAAATACCTTAGCCTATTCCTGTAGGTTAACTGTAATATATTTCTTCACATCTTGGAAAAAATAAAGCCTAATAAATGGGTGTTCTCTAATGATCTGTATGGATAACAATATTGCAGAAACTATCATAAATAAATATAAACATTTAGAGAAATGTGTATGACTAAATATTAGGCATTTTAAAATTAAACTTCAGTATAATATGAAAAATATTTATCAAATATTTCCATTTACTTTTTCACATGGATATTCTACTAGTAGAAAAATCACATGTAATATAAATGGCCAATTTCAAAATGATGGAATGCATAATTCCGAACATCATAACCACATATTAAATGCCTCTTGCCAGGAATAAAAATAATATTCTGTCAATCCCTTATGTTAAGGAATTAGTTTGCCTCATGAGACCTACCGATGCATTGAGGAGATAAATAAGGCTCCACCTATCACTTAATAAATCCAATGTATTCTTTATATGAAAAGGTCGAAACGTAACATAAAAATTCATATTTAAACTAGCATATGAAATATTAATACGTTAACCATAAAGCATGAATGGTATAAAAAATAACACATATATAGTCAATAATATCAAAAAACATCAAATACAATATGAAAGACTGTATCAAAACAAATTATCATTAATCAAGTGTAAAATCACAGAAAGGATGCTAAGAAAGATGAAATCAAAACAATTTGGGAGAAATATCTCTTTCTACATTGAAATAATTTCAAGGTTACATATTTATAAAAAAAAATTTATTTTGAAAATATTATTACATGATTGTAGGGGAAGCTTTGAATATGTTATAACATTATAAAATTGACACACTCACCGTATATGTTTAAAAACATTATTACATTAATTTATCAAACAGGTCATAAGGAACCTTGTTTGGAAAATGAAATAAATATTCCATTAAAACATTATATAAAAATTCAAAAAATGGAATAAATGTCTTTAAACCATATTCTTTGAAATATAAAAAATGTTTTGAAATACATTTTTAAGAAAAACATATGTGTTTGATAAAGTGGTCCAAATAGATTCTCATGTCTAAACAACCAAGGATAATAAAGAGATTATAAAATTAACCATTACCTTGTACTTTTAGTTAGTCGAGGGTACATAAGTATACTATATAATATATTAATCATTGTTATTAAATTATAAACTAACCATATATATAAATATTATATTATATATGATCCTAGAATATTGTTTTGTTAATGATAATTCTATAGTATCATCGTTTCGGGTGTTAAGTGATTCATATTACTTTATTTGTTTTATTACATAGGTCGTGATTGTTATGTATAGGATGTATTTTGTTAATATCTAGAATGATATTAAGTTATTAAACAATATTTTTTAATCATAAAATTAAATTTATTCTTGAATGGTTACGATGGGGAATGAATCTCATCGTGTTCGTGGAGACAGTAATCTGTATGTACGCACGAGCAAAAATACCATTCTATTGATGGTGAAATCGTATGTAATTGGATGGTATATCTTATATAAAAAATCATTAACACGTTTTGTTTGTTATTTACATCAATTATTCTCATTATTATACCCATCCAAACAATGAAGTGTTGAATGACAAACTACACCACGACGTGGAGACGATAAGCCATACGTACAAACGTATGGTGACATTGTCATTAATAGGATGGTTATAATAATGAATATTGTTTTAAAAAATTCATAATAACATAAAATTATGTATAAGGTATTGGATTTTTTTTTTGGAAACAAAAAAGAAAGAGGATGTGGAAGATGAATAGAACTTTGAAAGAGGTGGTGAAATAATTACCTCTTCTTTTGGTGCTTCCTTTTGATTTGATCAAAAGGGATCCATATTTTGGCTTTCTGATCAAATTAAGGCATCCAGTTTTATGTGAGTTTATTTTGGAGGTTATTTGGGTAGGTTTTGGATGAGAAAAATATATTTGGAGGTTTCATTTTGAGAGAAGGGGAAGTACACTTTTATAAGAGAGGTGGTGGTCAATTTAGGAAAAACATGAAATATTAATTTATTATAACATCATATTCAGTTTATAATGGATCAAAAGGATTAATTTCATGGATAAGGTGGGGGTGAGTCAAAAATATCATAATAAATAGGTTTTAGATAGGTTTAGATCTTCATATTAACCTTATCTTTTGGATTTAACTCTTAGTTAAATAGTTTAACTTTTACTATGTATTCTTGAATTATTATAATAAATGGTTAGTAAACATACTATAAAAATCCAAGATAATTACAAATGGTTCATTAATAACATATATATAATTATATGAGTCATTTGGCAGAACCATAGATTTTTAGATATATTATATCAATGAATAATAAATTATTATTTTTTAAAATCATTTATCTCAATTTTGACACTATTTAGATTTTTCTAAAGACATAACAAGAAACTTAGACTGAAAAAATACATCAAATTAACCCTAAAATGGTATATTCATATATTAAATTCTTGGATGGCATCAAAAGTCTCAATTTGCATTTATTTTGTTATTTATAATATTAAATATTTTAATCATTCATTAATAAGGTAATTATTGTATCATCATTGTGTCATAAATAAATATAATTTTTTAATGTATAAAATCTATAAATAAAATATAATTATGTATGAATACTTATAATATTTATAATGAATATTTATAGTCGAATTTATATTATTTATAACCATATATTAAAAATGTTTTAGTTTTGTAAATTTGAATATACCAATTTTAGCTCTTCTTTAAATAAAATAATAATAAATGTCATAATCTAATCCATGTGGATCAAATAGGATCATATTTTATTCCTATGGATTATTTTGGTTGAAGAAACATATCCCATAGGATTAATACATGTTTTAGGGTAATTATAATACCATTTTACCTTTAAATACTAGATTTACTTCTAACCGCGGTAAAAAAATATAAAAATTTATTATTCACCAAAAATTATCTTCATCTAATTGAACCAAATTTTACATCGTGATGTCAACCATGTCTCTCAGATTAGTGAAATTCAATTCATAGAAGCTATACAATTATGTTTTATGCAAATTTGCAAACATGTAGAGAATGTTGGTGA
This sequence comes from Viscum album, assembly GCA_963277665.1. NCBI lineage: Eukaryota > Viridiplantae > Streptophyta > Magnoliopsida > Santalales > Viscaceae > Viscum > Viscum album. The sequence goes on along the minus strand of OY728140.1, from coordinate 1,003,032,131 downwards.
AAGAAGTTAAAAAGTGAAATAAAATTTTATATATCTTATGTTATTAAAAAATGACTACAATAAATTAAATTTAACTTATATAGGAATTATATATCTATTTTTAATGACAATAAATTTATATAAAAAAATAATTATTTAAATAAAAAGTCATTTTTAAACAATGAATTAGTGTTTTTCAATATTCATCCAAAAATTTAATGTTTTCAAAAAAATACCAAAAAATCACCATAAGAAAATTTCCATATTCCAAATTCAAAAATTATTTCTATTTTATGAAATTAAAACCATATAAGTTGAATTATTTAATTTAAAATTAATTCCTATTATCAAAACCCAAAATTTGGTTTTTAAGAGGTAAAAACTATCAAAAGATTGATATGTGTTTATGTCCAATTTAAATGTAAAATTACTTCCATTGACCAACATTGGATTGAATGATAATAATATAATCTAATTATACATCAAATACATTCAAATTTATTTTTAAAAATAGTAAATTATTTTTATTAAAGAAGTTGTTTTCAATTAAAATTTTGTATTTTCATTATTCATCAAAATATTAATGTTATTAGAAAAACACCAAAAATTTATCGAAAATAAATTTTTATGTCCATCTTCTAAATAGGTAGTTTATAATGTCAAATTGAATTTATAAAATTTTCAAAATTGGATTTAAAATGGGATCTTCATTAAAATATTATCAAATTGTATTTTTTTAACAATACTTCATTTAACTGAAAAATTGAATTTGTTTTATATCATGTATATGAAACTAATATTATGGATGCTAAAATTATATGGAGTATATAAAATTCAAAATTTATTTAATACTATTCATAACTACTTTGTGAAGAACTACTTTGGTAAATCATGGTGCGCTGGAATTTGGTGTTGTGCGTAGCGCATGCTATTGAATTTCTTTAAAGAGAGAGCGTATTATGAAATACTTTGTTGTTACATTTCCCCCTCATTCAATAAATTTTGTGGTTGAAATTTGAAAATTTTCATTGAAAGTAAAAGGTTGAGAATAGAAAATATCTTTGTGGAAAATCCACATCCGAAATCAGGTTACTGTAATTTAGTCTTAATTAAAGGGAAAGGGAAATGAAAAAGTCACCACCAAATTAGGGATTTTAATATGATAACATTTGTGGAAATTATAAACACATAATTGGAAGAAAAATATAAATATTTATAGGGAGTGATTGACGTCATCAATCACAAACAAGTGAACAATAAATGTAAAACCAATGGCATCAATGACATAAATATATGATGATTTAAATTATCAATGGTTTAACCAAAAAAATGTATTAGGATCAAAAAATTTTGGTTTAGGATCCTATCCCTAATTTTTTAGAATTAATTTCCTCATAGAATAAGGAAAAGGAGAATACATAACATGTATTCTTCCATCCTTTAACATATTTCTACCACAAACTCATCTTTCACTCCAAAAGATAATAGAGCTCAAAAGTAATATCTTTAAACAAATTGTATAGTTTTCCAAAAAAAATGAATTTATAATTTTTTTTCAAACAAATAAAAAACTACATTATAAAAACAATGTCATTTTGTGGACCAGTGGTAGGTGATGTATCCTTATCGCCCTTCTGTTGCAAATTCATGTCTTTCGGCCTAGTCAGACGTGGTAGGTTGTCACCTGACCTTCAGGTTGTCCTTTTTATAAAATATTCCAAAAATAATCTGAATAAATGTATTAACCTTAAAACATAGTATCCAATGTCCAACTTAATCCATTCCATCCTTTAGACTTATCCAAAATACATGTGTCCAAAATCATATTAAAAAAATTTATATGGAAGGTTAAAATAACATAATGATGATATCTTTTTTACACATAATAACATGTCAGTCCATTCATCATGTACTCTCTGAAAATAGGGTAACACCCTAAAAACCATAAAAACATATTTATTGCATCAATAGTCCCTTATTCGTTATATAATACTATATATATTCTTCATATAAAACAATTTTTAATACTCTAACTGTAATGGAATAAACAAACCTTTAATTAGTTCCATGGTAGTGAAGAATATCCAATATAAATTATCCTAATAAACCATATCTTATTCCAAAATTTCTACAAGAGTACCATAACCATATTAAGGAATATCTTAAATTAAACCATGTATTTTCTGAAATTTTTATCTTCTTGTTGAGACACATTTCATAGTACCATATAATCTAAAATCCAAAATGAAATAGTATTGTAGTACAATCCTTATTTATTTCCATAATTAATATAACAAGTAAATCATTGATACAACACTAAAATGACATAATTCATTAAATAAAATATAAGAACATGAATTTTTCTTCTTTATATTCGATATTATCACAGCATGATTATTATCCAACAACATCATTTGGTGTATAATTTGTCAATTGGAACAGTGATTCGCCTACTGTCCTAACTCCTCACAGATGAAGTATTATACATTTTAAACCATTTTCTTACCCCTGAAATCACGTACTTGGTCTCATTTTTTCTCCTCACTTATAACAAACTCTCATTACCTTCAATCATTTACCAATGAACTTCTTTCCAGAGTTATCACATATGATAAAATCTTTCTTTCTAGACATCCTTTTATCCATATTTCTCTCTACCATCCTTTTTTATCCAAATTCCCTTCAAATCCACATGACTCAGATAATTCATGACATATCTTATTAACACTTGATACTGTTTCCCCATATGATGAGAATACATTGGAGACTATTTCCCTTATAAATAGTGGATGAATATCATAAGTGATATGATCCTTCTTACTCATTGAATCAAGCACATTGCTGGAGTTCTCAATCCTTCTATTGGGAGCCATTTCTAAACTATAGAATACACTAGGTAAGCTTATGAATCACAATGCATAATATCAAAAATGTAACATATATAATGTAAATTGAAATGTTAGTGCATATAATCCATATTCATTATTATTTTTCATTAAGTATGTATTTACACATAAATCATTCCTAATGGTTTGTAATTAAAATGTAAATTATCCTAATCATATCCCCCAGGTGTTTTGTGACCAAGGGGGAAGAAAGTCCAATTGTTGTGTATGAGGGTACCGTAGGTAAAGCTCGGAACTTCTTTTTGGAGTTTTTACACCTAGCTAAATTTGTGCTGGAGCTGCCTCTACCTGCTCATATAAAGACATATATGTATTTCTTGGAAAACCGGATAATATTTACACTACCAAAATTTATGGATTTTATTCAATACAAATCCTCAATGTATATCTTATGGTTATGTTCTCTAATCAGAGTTTTTCTAAATCTAGTTTCCAAATTTTGTACTAAACATCCTTTGATACCAACTGTAACACCCTAACCCTAATTACCCATATTCGGTGCTTTATTACATAACATTGGCATGTTCACAAGAGGTCATTTTTTGAAAGGCCGATTAGATTAATAGCCTTTGAAGTACAAGATAAATATATAAGTTTTACATTACATTATGAAATGAAAAAACAACAACATTATGTCCCCTTTGAACACACAAATATCCCTTAGCCTATTCTTGTAGGATAATCATAATATAATTCTCAATATCATTGGAGAAAAAAACCTAGGAATAGGGTGATCTTAGATGCTTAGTAAAGTTTACAATATAGAAGCAACTATAATAAATAAGAATAAATATTTAAGGCAATTTATGAGACTAAAACACAAGCCTTTTAAAATTAAAAATTACCACAATATGGAAAACATATATCAAATAATGTAATTTAATTATTCACATGGGTATTCTACTAGTCGAATAATCACTTGTAATGTCAATAGCCAATTTCATTAATGATGGAATGCATAATGCCGAACAAAATAACCACATAGTTAAGGCTTTGTGCCAAGACTAAAAATAATATTTTCTCAAGTACTTATGCTTAGAAACTTGTTTGTATCAAGAGACCTATCGATGCATCGAAGAGATATAGCTGGCTCCACCCGTCACTTACTATATCAAATGCATTCCTCATATGAAAAAGTAGAAACCTAAAATAAACATTTGTATTAAAACAATCATATGAAATGTTAATACTATAACCCTAAACCATGAATGGATTAAAAAATAACACATACATAGTCAAAAATATAAAAAAACAATCAATACAATATGAATGGTCGTATCATAATAAATCAACTTCAAACAAGTTTAAAATAAATCAATGAATGTTGGCATAAATGAAATGAAAACTATTGGAGTGAAATATCTCGTTATATTTTGAAATAATTTACAAGTCATATAATTATAAAATAAAAAAATTATTTTGATAAAATTCATATAAGCTTGTATGGGATGCTTCAAAGATGTTATAATTTTAGAAAATTGACGCTCCCGCCGTATATGTTAAAAAACATTCTTACCATAATTTGTCGAAAAGATCATAATGTACCTTATATTAAAAATGGCAGAAATATTCTATCAAAATATTTTATAAAAAGTAAAAAAGGGTATAAATTACGTATAATAGTTTTCTATGAAATATTAAAAAAATTGAAATATATTTTTAAGAAACATGAATGTTGATTATAAAGAGGTCCCAGTAGATACTAAAGTATAAACTACATCATATAATAAAGAGATTGTAATATTAACCATGACCGTTTACATTTCCATGGGAGATGGTATGTTATCCTCTTATATAATAGTTAAATCATTTTTATTACATTATAAAATACCCATATACGTAAATATGATATTATATATGATCTTATAATATTGTTTTTGTTAACGATATTTCAGTAGTATCATCATTTCGTGTGTTAACTGATTCATTTTATTTTATATGTTAATATGTACGTAATGTTTTTTAGGGATATGATATATTTGATTCATATACATAATTATATTAAGTTCTTAGACATCATTTTTTAATCATAAATAGAAATTTATTATTGAATGGTTATGATGGAGAATGAATCACATCACGTACGAGAAGACGGTAATCCGTACATATGCACAGGGGACAATACCATTATATTGATGGTGAAATCATATGTAATTGGATGGTATATCATATATACAGAATAATTAATATTTATATTTATTATTTACATCAATTATACTCATTATTATACACCTTTAAATAATGACGTGTTGAATGAAAAACTACACCACGATGTGGAGACGGTAAGTCATACGTACGTAAGTATGTTGACTTTGTCATTCATAGGATGGATAAAATAATTAATATGGTTTTACCACATTTATAACAACAACACAATATGTAGAATGTATCGATGTTATAATTTTTTATGGAAACCACAAATACAGAGAAATCAGAAGAAGAAAATAACTTTGAAAAAGGTGATAAAAAATTACATCTTCTTCGGGTGCTTGCATATGATTTGATCAAATGGGTTCCATAAGGTTAATTTATAATAATTGTAAGTCCTCCAAGTTAAATATAGGGTAGTTGGGAGGATATTTTAGTAGTGGTTGGTCTAGCCAAATGGCTTTGGTGTTGTGATTTGGAGAGAAGGAGAAGTACCCTTTTATAAGAGTGGTGAAGGTTACTTTAGGAAAAGTTTTAAATGTAAATTTATTATAGAATCATATTCTATTTATAATGGCTCAAAATAGATTTATTTCAAGGATATTGTGGGGATGGGTAAAAAACCACCCAACCAATAGGTTCTAGATAGGTTTAGATAACTATATTCACATAATCTTTTAGATTCAACTATTAGTTAAATAGTTTAACTTTTGTTGTGTATTTTATTATTATTATAATTAATGGTTAATAAACCTGGTATAAAAATACAAGAGAAACCAATGTGGTTCATTAATGAAATATCTATCATTATATGAGTCCTTTGTACATACCTTATATTTTTTGGAATATTATATCAATTCATAATATTGAATTTGTTTTAAAAACTCATTTATGTCAATTTTGACACTATTTAGTATTTAGTTTTTGTTAAAGTCGTAAAAAGTTGATTACTTTGAAACAAAATACATGAAATCATCTCTAACATGTCATATTCACTTTAAAAATTCTTGAATGGCATCAAAAGTCACAATTATCTTTTATTTGGATATTTATAATATAAATTATTTTAGTCTTTCTTAAATAAGTTAATTACTCCATCATCATTGTGTCATAAATAAATTTATTTAGATATTGTATAAAAATTATAAGAAAATACCATTATGTTGAAAAACATATTTTATCTATAATTAATATTTATAATATAATTTATCTTATGTATAACCATATATTAAAAATGTTTTATCTATGAAAATTTGAATTTAAAAATTTAACTCTTCGTTAAATAAAATAATAATAAATGTCATAATCTAATCCAAGTAGATTATATTTTATTCCAATGGTATATTTTGATTAAAAACACTTATCCAATAGAATTATGACATGTGTTATGGTGATTATAATATCATTTTTACTAGTAATTACAATATTTACTTCTAACTGTGGTAAATAAAATTCAATAGTTACTATTCACCAAAATTTATTTTCATCATATTGAACCAAATTTTACATACTGATGTCAACTGTGTTTCTCATATTTTTGAAATTCAATTCATAAAAGTAGCAATTTTATGTATTATGTGAATTATCTAGCATGCTTAGAAGGTGAGTAAAAGACGTTAAAAGGTTCAATAAAATTTAATATATGTAATTTTACTATAAAATGACTACATTGTATCAAATTGAACATATAGAGTTATTATGTATATATTATTACTTAAAATAAATTTAAATAAAATAAATAATTAGTTAAATAAAAAGTCAGTTTTAAGCAATTACACAGTGTATTTCACTATTCATCAATAATTGAATGTTTACAGAAAAATAACAAAAAATTAACCTAAGATAATTTTAAAATTACAAATTACAAAATGATATATATTTTACCAAATTAAAACCATAGATGTTTAATTAATTAATTTAAAATTAATACATGTTGTCAAAACCAGATAGTCTGTTTTTGAGAAGTAAAAACTATGAAAAGATAGATATGTGTTTATATACTATTTTAATGTAAAACTACTTCAATTGACAAAATTGAATGAAATGATAAAAATATAATTTTATTTTATTTAAAAACCATTCAAATTTATTATTTAACAGTATAAATTATTTTTATTAAAGAAAAATTCAATTAAAATTTATTATTTTTTTATTCATCAAAATTTGAATGTTATCAGAAAAACACCAAAATTTTATCAACACTAAATATTTATTTCCAGAAAATAAAAAAGATGTTTATTTTTTCAAATTGAATATATAATAGTGTCAAATATCGGATTAAAAAATTGTTCAACACTAAAAGATGGTAAAATTCAATTTTTTTTCTAAAAAACATCTATTATCTAAAAAATTGAATTTGTTCTTATATTATGACTAAGAAACAGATAATATGGACGTTAAAATTATATGGAGTATATAAAATTCAAAATGATGTAAATAAAATTCATAAAAACTTTTTTTAATGGCTAGTTTGGATTGTCATGTTGTGTTGGAACATGGTGATGTGTGTAGCTAATGATACTTAGTTATTTAAAGAGATAACAATTTATGAAAACCTAGGGTGTTACACCATGGATGTTATCAGATGAAAATCCAATAAAAATTGGTAATTTTTTCCCATGAAATAATTTTCATCATTACGTGATTCATAAGAATATTAATCCATAAAAATGTGATGATATAATCATTTATTTTAATCATAAATCCATTTTTGTTTTCTCATGATAAAGTATCTTTAAAAATCCCATAATACTCAATTTAGAACATAACAGATATAATATAGTGGTTACATCATCCACAAAGCATAAATTTTTTGAAAATTATCATCATAATTAGTAGATGTAATGAATTTACAAATATTTTAGTCATATTATGATTATATTTATGTAGTTTAATAATAAAAAATTAATATAAAGAAACCATGAATAGATTTATCAATACCAATCCTATAAACTAAATTATTTCCATCCTCCACGTAAATATTTTCTCCATTTTGGTACCTCACATTATAATAATTTTATAAACCATAATATTTTATATGTAAACTCGCTTTTAAAATACTTATACATTCCCTACTAACGTTGTAATAAAATGGGTGTTATATTAATCCTCCATCTGTAGAAAGTTTTAACAAAAAAATGAAATTTTTTCATAAACTCCTTTAATATTTTTTTTATCATTATAAATCCAACATAAATACATTATAATGTAAAAAAGAAATGTATTATTATATTAAATAATGGTTTATAATTTTTAAAAAAATATATTCAAAATGATGGAGTATATATTTACAAATAAAGTAATTTTAAAATTTTAAAACATAATGAACTATATTGTTATAAGGATGAAAAATTATTATTTTTTATCTAGACATATAAATATAATACTAAATAGAAATAACTACGAGTTATTATTTGTTAATCCTCATCCTAGGAATAATCAAATCAATTATCGAAGTATTATAAATTTATTTTATATATCTACTTACTTTTAATGAAAACCAACAAATGATCAGCTGTGAATTTAAATATTACCTATTTGATCGCACAAATCATTTTTACTCACTTTTTGAAATAGTTACATAAAATATTTGGATCTTATATTAATTGATAAAATTAATTCCTTATTTAAATCATATTATATACCTGATTTTTTAATGATATTTACTATTTAAGGCCACACCTATATTTGTTTACATTTAGATGAATGTAGGGAAATCACATATAACCCAAAAACTAATTCTATGCATGGTTAAAAATAAATGAGATAATCCAATTTAAATTATCATTATAAAATAATATACTGAACATATAAAAATAAATAAGAGGGAAACAATTCAGATAATAAAATGTTTATATCTCACATTAATAAATTTTAATCTTTCATGTTATTTTTAACAATAATCTACATATTATTACATAAAATGTTCCTTTATCATGAATCTAATGAATAATAGATCATTTTGGTGAGATTTCATGATCATAATTGTGAAAAATTAAATCTTTAGTACAAAGGTAATATTTGGGTTAGTCCATTAAATATGAACCCATTTTCTATTAATACATGAATTTAGAATATTCAAAACCTATCCAAAAATTATATACCTTGTCAAAAGAATTTAATGTCCTAAAAAATTACATTAATAAGAATAAATTAAATAATAATAGGAATTATATAATTATATCTACCCATAATAAGGTAAATAAATTATCTACATTCCATGAAACCAATTAATTCATAAAATATAATTGATAGATTATTTTTAATCATTCTTCTGTATTACAAGATTTATAAATCAAGAAAAAATTATATTACGGAGATTAAGTTTAATATGATTATTTATATAATATATAAAATATTTTATGTTCTGTACTATTCATATGTAAACACTTATAATATAAGTCATCGCTAACCTCGGTTCATTTAGATAGACAATCCTCATCCATTAATCACGAACTAATTATATTATGATTCTAATATCACTAATCATTAAAAATTACCCAAATTATATATATATATATTTTAGGGAAAATCATAAATTACCTTAACCAAAATATCTCATCACGATGGTTATTTAACAACTATAATGTTTTACAAAATTCTTATTAACAAAGTTATCTTTTCATACATTCCATTAAAAATTTATCAATAATCGAATAGTTTTTCAAATGTTCCTATGAAATCCCATCAAAAAATAAATATAATTACATACACCCCATATCCATTATCAATATAAAATATAACGTGGGAAAAAATGAAAAATAAACTTTATACATTCAAATTATAAGAGATGAAAACTAATAAGAGGTGTCTAGAAAACCAAGCCATTTATTTTAAAGTTAGCATATGAATCACCTTATTTTTCAAATATTTTTCTCATGTAATGTAATCTATCAGGGGATAAGTCATTGTTTTTGGTTGATATTTTGTTTAATAATTAATCCAAACTATAGAAATATCCATATTCTTTTACCATGGTCCACATTAACCAGAATAGTATATTACATTACAGATTGGGTATATATAGAAAGTGAATATAATACGACTCCAAGATGTCTATGGTCACGGTTTACGTGGAATCTGGATTTTGTGAAATCTACTACAATTTTCCATGTGAAAATTTTAAATTGAAGCCACTCAATAGTATGATTTGGTAGTAATAAAAGATAATATGATTATCTATCTAGGTTATCTTTTTTTGTTTCTTATTGTGAGGGAACCTTATTTACCTCTGTCATTTCCCAAATAAATTACACCATCTTCTCTACACCTGAAATATCAAAATTAATATTAAGGGAATATAAATTTATCTATTATTTATATCAATATTATCAAAAAAAATTCAAAATATTATAATTGAAAATAATCAGCTATATCGACCTTTATGCATTCACCATCATCAATATTTCTTCCTTCATCATATTATAATGAATAATTACTAAAATTAAAAGGGAAGCGGTTTATGTTAACCATATTTTACAAAAAAATAAATAATGAAAGAGTTATTATCTAAATACTAGCTAGAGAAGTGAAGATAAGTCAATAAAATCTTTCTTAATTATGATCCCAAATAAAGACCCAATAAATTCTACATGCTTATTTCCTATTGATAGTACTACTTATCCAAATTAGTTTTTTACTAAAATCATCAAAATATACTAAATAGAAAACATAAAAAATATTTCTGAATTCATCATATTCAGTCTAGAACCTGTTAAAATCAATTCTCTTTTTATGTTCCTAGATGAATTTAACTCACCCTTAACAATCCATTTACACTTTAGATCAACCAAAAAACTGATTCAATTAATTCCATTACATAATTATTTAAATATAATAGTTATATGTATAGATGAATCAATAAAAAAAATTCCCTAATAATTCAATATTTAATATTTAATGTTGTATGATTATAATGAATCCATCTATTTCAGTACATTCCTTGACCATCACTCAAACAGTCACTACCATTGCATCTAACACACTCCAAACTGAACAGAATAATTAAATAAAAACAAACCATAAGACTAACAATAAAAATAAAAAATGACCATTAGGCATAGTAAAATGGAAAATATAATTTATAATCATAGGGTTAATTAAACCAAATATGTTCCAAGATTGTAATTTCATATTATTGATTGAAGATCTTGTTTGAGCTCTATAATTAGTTGTATCATGGACTTGACAATATTTATCCTTTTCTCAATACTTCCATTGACTATTTCCATCCATTTATCCCACTAACATTTATTCCTCAAAACCATTTTTTCCTCTATAACATATTCCTATACTTTTCTTAGAATCTTCATCTAAAACATTTTTAAGAGAACATAATACTTTTTTAATATAACTAAAAGTTGCATAATTTTTTTGAGAACTATGAAGTTTAGTGATCATTTACGCTATTAACTAATACCACAGAATTCCTATTACATCATCATGGGAAACACCCATATAGGATTCCACTAAAACAAATGGTTAAATATCTCCCAAAAATGGGATCATGTCACCCACTTTTCTATATAAATAAAAATCATTGATATGTTTATTTCATTAACTATCTTTCTTTAGTGATGAATGAGATAAATTAACCTCCAAATATATAATCTATTTCATCTCCATATAATTTAATTAGATCCCTTTATTCTAGTTAGGCTTAATCTAATACTTCAATTGAGATTTTCCCTTACTATTTCTCTTCTAACAATATGTACAATTATGATATTGTATTTTATAGAAGGACAATATAACCATTCAACTACTAAAATCATACAATACATATTAGACTATCATGTATAAATAACCTAATGAAGAAAATCCCAGATAGAGAAGAAAAACAAATCTTATCAAAAAGTCACTTTATCATGAAAACATGATACTATATCATAAATAATCCAAATAATTATCTCATAAATAATTCTCTAATCATACATATTTGAAAGACTCATCTTATCATTAAAATTATTATAAAAATATACATCAATCTATATCAAAGAATAATTTTTCTAAATTTATATCTCTCAATCCATTATGATTGGATCTCCAACGGTGGATAAAATATCTCAAAAAAATTTCAAATACCTCAAAACCAATTTATTTATAAAAATATGAACCCAATCTAGGAATATGATTTACTATATTGGATGAAATTAAATTTTAGATATCAATTTTTAATATAGAACATACATAGTTTGAGATTTACCTGGCCAAACCACCGTACATGACACATTAAATCATCACCCATAATTACAACATGAAAGAATCCACTACACATGACTATAAATTGTTTTACAATAAATGCCCCCAAATGGTATCTAAGATGATTTAAGGGTTATACAACCACCTATTTTCTCTCTCTTTTCAATAAATTTTTCTTACCAATTATAGAAGAAATTTAATATCTTGACCACTTTACAATCAATATTGGATTCATAATGGCATGTGCTACATCATAATTATTCAGAATTATATCATCTACCTCATGTTATAAGTAAAAAATCCATGATATCAATATTTTCATATCTCTATATCCCAAAAATTTTCATAGACATTATTTACTAGTTAATTTCTCAAGGATAAAAAATGAGGAATATTTATATGTCTAACAGGTTCTTTAAATTTAATTACTATGAAAGGATATAGGGTTAAAAATTAAATCTCGACATGGTCATATAATTCATCATCTAAAGTACCTCTTGAAAATATCCCCCATTATAATTAAAAAAATATAACTGTAGTAGTAATAACAATAAAAACAATAATAATAATAATATGATTTGTATTTGTAGACATAAAATAAATAGAGACTACCCCTTTCTTTCCTCATTTATGGATGACAACCCAATGGAGGGGATGTTCCCAATTCACTCAGTGTTATATTCTCTACTTCTCCATTGAAGAAATATGATATCTTTATGGTATAATTTATTCATTCGCTATATTTTTTTCCATCCTCTCCTTGTCATACAATCAGTATTGTCTCAATATAGGATTCCAAAATGAATATGATTTTCCCATGTATAGAAAAAATAAACAAAATTTCATAGTTCTTCTGATGTTTGGATTGTAAGAACACAATTTATAACCCCAATCTATCCTATTTTGACGAGGGAGAAATGGTTTCATCAACATCTAGGTAGTTGGTTATATATAACCACTACTATTTACCAAACTATGAACGATTGATATTTTCTATGATGTTTTATTTAAAAATAAATTTTATATTGATTATCTATAATGGTTTTATTTTTTTTCAAGTTTTTTTCAACTACATTGGTTATAATGTTGTTTTTATATTTTTAAATGGTCAATATATGTTTTCATGGATTCCTGTAATGACCCAAATCCGGAGCCCCTCAACTAGTGCCCCGTGGCCAGTTCGCCACATGACCTCAAGTGCATTTCCCCAAATGCTAGAGGCTTCCAAATAGCAGTGAGGGCCTTGGTAAGTTATTGGGGGAAACTATTCCCTCATTTGGTATGGTATACCAGGTACATGAAATATCAATAAATAGTGGAAGCAGTAAAAAATACAACAACTGAAAATAAACAGCGGAAGCAATGTATTATATAATAATGATGCAGCATGGTACATGTATATAAGGGAAGCAGCAAACACAACAATGTGGTAAAATACCACTGAGGAAAAGGCACTAAATGTAAACAGCAATTCCAGTAGCATTGAAAGCCTATGCTCGGTCCCATTCTCTCCAGCTGCAACCAACAATCATGTACCTGAAGTAGAAGGGCCAAAATCCCTATTCACTTCTACAACCATATAACCTGTTTGGGAAGAAAAGCATGACCCAAACAGGGTTTGAGACTAATCCCAATAGGCAATCACCACAAGATCTGTTCCCTACTGCCAGTGAGGAATATAGAAAAATTAATGGAAATAAATGCAGTTGAGAAACATGAGTACTCTAAATTAAGAAATCCTACCATTCTCCATTCACATTTATTTATTAATTTAATTAACTCATTAAATTTTCAACCAAGTAATCTAGAAAACATCTCTATATTCTCAAGGCATAGAAAGTAACAAAATAGGTATCTCAGCAGACTACCGAAACTACAAGCCGTACAAAACACAAGCTTTCTCATTAGCTTGGTGGACTCATCACAACCCACCAAACAACATTAAAATTGACTATCTCAGTGGTTCATACTAGCAGACCCCTATAGTCATATAATCATACAAAGGAACATACACTCTAGGAAGCTCTCACCATCAATTCACTTACGGTCTTGCAAGGATAACTATAGAATCTATGAGGAAGCACTTACGTCTAATTCTACCTATAGTCTCGATACGTAACTAAAGACAATCTATGGATGCACATAGTCCAATTCCTATAGGTCCTGTTAATGATACTAATTTATAACAGACTCTCTAGGGAAGCCCTTAATCGTCAATTCCATCTTTAGTCTACCGAACTAGGTTCACACAGCCCGAATCAGTCTAGTCATGTGTAATCGAATGTCAGAAGCACTATGTAAGTTAAATAACTACTTGGATAATAGCTACCCTACATCAAAATCATATAAATAGCAAACAATACATACAATCAATTATAACATGGTAGGAAAACAATGCGACAAGGTATGCCTCACAGGCATCCTAAGGAAAACGGCGATAAACAACCAAAACTGGCAGAACAACCATGGGGTGATCCACAAACATGCTAACAACCAATTATCAATAATCTAATAACCTCAAACATAAATGAAACATGAGGCAGATAATAATACAGGATCAAAACCCTAACTCGAGATACCTGATACAAGGGTATCTGGCAATATTTCACCAAAAACTCAAATACATTTAACATAGGGAAACAAAACACCTACCTAGATCCTAGGTGATCGATATACATAAACCCCAGCATGTGAATCATCCTTGAATGGAGAATATCTTCAAAAATTCTAAAACTTTCAACCTCATAAAACTCTCACTAGAGAAGGAATCTGGAAACGTGGCGAAAGAAGAACCAAGAACTCACCGGGGCGATTCTATTTCCACCGACGGCGTTCGATTCGGATAACCGGTGGGGATCGGTGGCTCGGGGAAGATTCATTGTCTTACCCTCACTCACAGTTGAAGAAGCTGTAGAACAAGATTTATTCGGGGTTATGTCACGACCCCAGTTTATTTAATGAAATAAAATGAAAAGTACATGGAATGTACTTCTTGAGTACACAGCATGTACACACCCTTTTCATACACCGCATTAAGCAGCCTCCACATCACCGCTAAAAACCGTGTGTGTGGCCCAGACATGGCCAACACACAACCTCACATTGGAGAAAAGTAAATGGTGTGTACTCAAAAAGCACATGGTGTGTATTTAAAAAATTTCCAGATTCTCCACTTTTTCAAAAAAACGAACATAAAAGGAAAAACATACCTAAAATGATGATCGAAGTTCTTACAGACTTCCCCCCTTAGAAAAGTCATCCCAAAATTTCCCTAACATGGTGGTGAAGAATAAATCTCGAAAAACTACGGCCATTGTGATCGCATATCGGCCTCCATCACCCAAGTCTCGTCCTGTACACGACAATGCTACCATAACACCAATTCCTGAGGAATCGACCAGCCATGGAGTATCATTGCACTACGATCAACAATCCTGATAGGATTCTCCTTGAATGGTGCATCCTGATCCTACTCAACCTCCTCGGGTAGAAATACATGAGTAGTGTCTGAGAAATAGAGGTGAAGATGTGATACATGGAAGATGTTGTGTATAGCCTGGTACCTCTGAGGCAACTGCAACCTATAAGAAACCAGCCCGACACTCTCCAGAACCTCAAACGGCCCAACGTATCTCAGTGAAAGATTACCATGTCTCTTGATCCTCTTGTGTCCCAACCTCAGGGTAACACGTAGGAATACCTGATCCCCGACCTTAAACTCTAATGCTCATCTCCACTGATCAGAATAATATTTTTGCTGAGACTGTGAAGTATCCATCCTTTTTCAAATCAAATCCACCTTCTCTATGGTCTCTTGAACAAGACGATGTCCCAATATAGCGGCCTCTCCTTCCTCCAGCCAGCACAAGGGTGATCAGCATGACCTACCGTACAAATCCTCCAAAGGTTCCATCTGAACAGTTTCATGAGAAATATTATTTTTGGAAACCTCTACTAGAGCTATGTGTCTCTACCATGAACCTCCAATATCAGGGACACATGCTCGTAGCATATCCTCTAGCACCTGAATCATGCACACTGACTGACCATCTGTCTCGGGATGGTAAGTTGTACTCAGAAGTACCTGTGTACCCAAATCCCATTGTAGGCCTTTCTAGAAATGCGACGGGAAGCATAAGTCCCTATCTGAAATGATCATACTCAGAACCACATGCAATCATACAATCTCACAGATGTACTCCCGTCCAAGCTCATCAACACCGAAGGACTCCTTAATCGGCAAGAAGTGATCAAACTTCGTGAGCCTGTCAATGACAACCCATACTGCATCATTCCCTTGATGTGATCTCTGTAACCCTATTACAAGGTCCATTGTGACATCATTCCACTTCCACTAGGGAATGGGTAGCTACTGTAAAAGCCATGCTAGTCGCTAGTGCTCTGCCTTCACCTGCTAACATACGGGACATCTCATGACAAAGCCATCAACATCTCTCTTCATACCTGGCCAGCAATACTGGTAGTGTAGATCATGATACATCTTGGTGATTCTAGGATGAACTGCCCAGACTGAGGAATGAAAGTATCACATCATCTCCTAGCATATATCTACTAGCACCCATACGTGTCCCAGGAAAAACAAGATCTCATCCTCGCCTACGGTCCATCCTGGAAGAGTGTCCTCTCCTGACATGCTTTTCTGTAGGACTAGGCCTTCAGAATATGATAACGTCCTCATTCGAAATTGTTCATGGAGCATAGAGGTAACAAATACAGAAGATAGTAAAGTCTACCCCTATCTATTGTGCACCTCCGAATGAATCTAAGAGAATTGTGCCATAAGCTTCCACTCACTACTGGCCTCTTGAACTGCTTGTATCTGAGTCCTCCTACTTAGTGGATCAGCCACTGCCTTTCCTTTCCCAGGTGTATAGGAAAGCTTGAAATAAAAAGACTACAGGTAATCAACCCACCTCCATTGCCTCTGATTCATGTAACGCTGTGTGAACATGTACTTGAGGCTCTTGTGGTCAGCATACACCACAAAAATCTCTCCTAGAAGGAAATGTCTCCAAACACGCAAAGCATGAACAACTATAGCCAACTCCAGGTCGTGCATAGGACAGTTATTCTCGTGTAGCCTAATCTTTCAAGATCCGTATGCAACTACATGATCCTCCTGAATAAGAACTACTCCAAGACCGATGCGAGATGCATCACAGAAAACTGTATAACTCTTTCTCGGCTCCATCAAAACTAGAATTGGTGCAGAAGTCAATATCACTTTCAACTCCTAGAAGGATGAATTGCGGGCTTCTGACCAAACACACTTTACCCATTTCTTAGTCAATCCCATCAACAGCACTTCTAGGCATGATAAGTCATATATAAACCGCCTGCAGTAACATTCCAGCCCTAAGAAACTCCATACCTTGAATACATTCTTTGGCTGCTCCCAGGTGACTACTGCTCTCACCTTCTCTGGGTATACTGATACTCACGACTCTGAGATGAAATGACCCTGGAAGTTAACCTCATCCATCCAAAAGTGGAACTTTGAGAGCTTAGAATATAACTGATGCTCCCTCAGTGTACTCAAAATTCTTTCAAGATGGGTAGCATGGTTATGTCGAGTGTGAGAGTACAACAAGATATTATCCACGAAAACCACCATGAAGGAATCAAGTAAAGATGGAATACTATGTTCATCAGCACCATGAACACTAATGGTGCGTTCAAGATACCTAACGACATAAAAAATTACTCATACAGACCTTACCTGCTCTGGAAGGCTATAAGAGGTATATCAGATGGTTTGACACACAACTGATGGTAGCTTGATATTAAATCGATCATTGAGAACACTCTTGCTCCTCTAAACTGATCAATGAGATCATCTATCTATGCCAATGGATATTGGTTCTTGACCGTGAAATGGTTCAGCATCCGATAATCCACCCAAAGACTAAGGGTGACATCTTCCTTCTTCGCAAATAGGACAGGAAAACCCAAAGGAGAAGTACTGGGTAAGATGAAACCCTTTGTCTACAACTCCACCAACAGATTCTAGATCTCTTGAAACTCAGGTGTTTCCATCCTATAAGGAGTAATGGACACTTGTGCCACTCCTGGATCAAGCTCAATAGAAAAGTCAACCTCTCACTCTGGAGGCACACCTGAAAATTCTTCTGGAAAGACATCTGGAAAGAGATTAACCACTGGTGGAAAAACTATCTGAGAATTCTCATGGTCATCTAGATATAAGAGAGAAATCATGGCCATAACACTGCCAAAACAATGATGCTCTTGTCCAGATCTACTATCCTAGACATCCCATTCGCCTTTGTGAATAAAAAATCTACCCTCTGGTGATGTGAAACTCACCTTGCGGTGATAGAAATTGACAAAGGCCTGGATGTGAACTAACCAGTCCATCCTGATAATAACATCATAGCCTGTCATCTCAAAAACATATAGACTCCAAGAAAAAAGACATCCACCAAACTCATGGGGGAAGTCTAAGGACTGACGCACGCTAGCAGTTCTAATTCCAAAAGGAGTGTCTAACATCATCATATCCTCAGATTTATAAACAGTAAGTCAAAGGATTTATACAATATGCACAGAAATAAATCTATGAGAAGCTCTTATATTGAAAAGTAAAGAGGATAAAAATGATGCTACTAAAATTGTACCTTTAGCTGTAGAAGGTTTAGGATCCTGATCCTATTGAATCTGCTCTACAGCAAATGTCTGGCATGTACCGCGACCCTACATTGTAGAATGAGATCCTTGTACTTCTCATCCCTAAGACTATCCACTACGTCCACATCCTCTACCTATCCTAAACAACTGGAAGAACATCATCCCCCAGTTTTCTGTGGAACTAGTAATCCTGCACTTGTACGTGGAGTCGAAACTAATCCTCCTTCACTTGCAACTTGGAGAAGAACCTTGTAGAAGAGCTGCAGATGACCCATCTTGCCACAAGATCGTCACTCCACAGGGTCCCTTGGGAACTAGGGATTATTATGCCCACTTCTCCAACACTTATAATACACCACTTGGTTGCTAGAGGGAAGACCCTATCTACCAAAAGGAATACCTCGCTTCCTCGAGTCACCTCGTGTAGACTCTCAGTGGCCCTTCCTGCTGTCTGTCTGGATAGAATCAGCCCTGGATGATGAACCGCCCTGGTCCACAGCTCTAGCCTGCCTTAGTTTTCCCTCCGTTATAAGCATCTAGTTGACTATCAGAGTGATAAATGTCAACTGAAAGACATTAACCTGTGACCTGATGTCCGATCTGAGGCCTTCCTCAAAATTCCTCCCCAAAAAATAGCTCGTCATTTTCCAGAATGGGAGTGAAACGCTGTAACTCTAAAAGCAGGAGGAATACTCCCTAACAATGAGAGTACCCTTCTGCAGGTTCATGAACTCTCTGGATCTGTCAGCCCTCAGCATCACCGAGTAGAAGTAGTCATAGAACGTATGCTGAAACTCATCCCAAGCCATACCCTATTGATGCCATGTCTGCAAAACACATCCCATCATCTCCTGGAGGAATCTCGTAGCATATAAGTCACGAGATTCACCCTCCTCTCTGGAGGTGTCTCCAGATGCTTGAAGATGGACTGCATGGCTTCTAGCCACGACTCTACAGCCTATGGTCCTCCATCCCCTGTGAAGGTGGGAGGGTGATGCTGCTGAAAAACCTACGTCAGCTCTACCATAGACGGGGCAGGATGCTGAGCTCCCTGGTAGGTCTGCAAGAATCTCATGAAACCCTCTCTGAACAAAGTTTCAACAACAATGTCTAGAATAACTACAGGTGTCTTGTACGGAATGATAGGTGGAACTACTGGTTGTCCCTGACTACCAAATCATGTGTACTGTCACTGCCTAGTTCCTGACGTGCAATTGGAGGACGTCTTGGTGCCATAGCTCTGAAAGGTTAAAAAGCACACCTTCATTGATGATGAACACAGATGAAACATAAGAGATAAAAACAGATCAGGAGAGAAAACTTTAAAATTTTGGAAGACACGACTACATGGAGTGTAGTACTACTACACGGTTTGTTTCTGAAAAGTTTACCCTAGGTGTGTACCTTGTCCATACGTGGCTGTGTAAACCACCCAGCTACACGGCGTGTTCTTAAACTACATGGAGTGTACTAAACCTTTTCCACCATACCCATTCAATCCTACACGGTTGGGAACATGAACTATCCTACTAGGAAACTACACGATGTTCTTTTCCACTACACAATGTTTCTTTAAGTTCTCTCCCTTTTCCGTGTCATTAGTCACACGGACTAGAACAAGGACCACTACTACACAACATGTCAAAGAAGACACAATGTGTACTTTAAATGCCTTCCCTGGCCTGTGTTGTTAGTGACACGGCCTAACACATGGTTGAAACTACATGGCGTGATCCATATGGACACGGTGTGTAAGCAAAAGGATAACACCAACCCGTGTTGTTGGCTACAAAGCTGACTACATGGTCAAATATACACGACATTTTCCAAAGGGACACGGTGTGCACTTGAAGGAAAACCCTGGCCCGTGTTGTTCATGACACGGCCGGATACCTAATCCAGACTACACAGTGTGATAATCTAGTACAGGGCATGTTACTACAAGAAACATTACAACCCCGTGTCTCTGCCAATCATAGTCAGGGACACAGCTAAAAACTACACGACATGCATGCATAAAGTACATGCCGTGTATTCTTGGTTTTTTCGGACAGTATCCTCAAAACTACACCAATTCCTAGAAAACACATAAAACAAGTGTTGAGGTGCCAAAATCATATCCATGGGGGCCCATACTACCCGCGAATCAATGCATGTCATTATAACAATAGATATAACAAGTAAAAAGTATAAAAACTCACGATCCACAAAATTCCGATCCTCAAGGGACCATAACTCCTCTACGACCAAAGATTGGCGTCCATGATAAATAAGCAATAATGTAATGATACCCTATCAACATAGTAGGTATTCTATCACAGTAGCTATCACAACAACATGCATCTTATATCACAAATTCTATCACAACAGTATGCAAATTCTAATGTAATCTAGATGGAATGGAAAAATGCATGACATGAGATTTTCTAAAAAGTGCATATGTGATGCATGAGATTACATACCCCCATCTCATCGGGTTTCAAAAAAATAGAACCACAATCCTACACTATAATAGCACAAAACAAGTGCACCACCCAACAGTAAAATCAATTAAACTATAACATTTAAAAAAATAAAAAATTAAAATATTCGAGGTAATCTGGCTTTATCCATGTACACGAGTTCTAGAAAGCCTAGGAACAGCTATTTACCATTTACATATTCCTTCCTATCCCTGCCTAATTTTTCTAGACAGTATGTCAATAGAAAAATAAAGAAACTCTTTTGATACCACTTTGTAATGACACAAATATGGAGCCCCTCAACAGGTGCCCCATTCCCAGTTCTCCACATGACCTCAATCGAATTTCCCCAAATTCCAGTGGCTGTAGACTAGAAGCGAGAGCATTGGTATGTTATTGGGGAAACTATGCACTCATTTGGTAATTTATTCAAGGTATATGAAATAACAGTCAATAACCGAAGAAGTAAACAGCATACAACAACTCAAACTAAACAGTGGAATGAATGTATAATATAATAATGATGTAGCAGGGTACATGTATCTAAGGGAAGCAGCAAACACAGCAACGTGCTAAAATACAACTGAGAACAAAGCACTACAAGTAAATAGAAACTCCAACAGCATCGCAAGCCTAAGCTCGGTCCTATGCCTTCGAGCTCCAACCAGCAGTCATGTACCTGAAGTAAAAGGGCCATAATCCCTATCCACACATGCGACCATATAACCTAATTGGGATGAAAATAAGTACATAAATAGAGTGTGAGACTAATCCCAATAGGAAATCACCACAATATCTGTGCCCTACTGTAAGTTAGAAATATAGAAAATGTAAAGGAAATAAATGCAGTAGAGAAACATGAGTACTCTAAAGTAAGAATTCCCACCAATCTCCATTCACATTTATTTATTAACTTAATTCACTCATTAAATTATCACCCAAGGAATCTAGAAAATAGATCTATATTCTCAAGGAATATCATGTAACACAACAGGTATCACAAAAGACTACCTAAACTACAAGTAGTACAAAACACATGATTTTTCTTGGGCATGGTGGACTCATCACAACCAACCAAACCATATTCACACTGACTCTCTGGGTGGCTCATACTGGTAGAACCCTATAGTCATGTAATCATACAAAGGGACAAACACTCTGGGAAGCTCTCACCATCAATTCCACTTATGGTCTTGCAATGATTACTATAGACTATATGAGGATCCACTTACATCTAATTCCCCCTATAGTCTCGATACGTAACTATGAAAACTCTAAGGAAGCACAATGTCAAATTCTTTTAGGTCCTGCAAACAATACTAATTTATAAAAGACTATCTAGGGAAGCCCTTAATCGTAAGTTCCCTCTTTAGTCTACCGCACCAAGTTCACACAGCCCTTAACAGTCTAGTCCTGTGTAATCGACTGTCAGTAGCTCTAAGTAAGTTCAACAACTAATTGGCTAATATATACAATGCATCAAAAGAATATAAACAGCATACAATACATGCAATCAATTATATCAAGGTAGGAAAACAGTGCAACTAGGTATGACTCACAGGAATACTAAGCCAAATGGCGATAAACAGCCAAAACAGGGGGAACACCCATGGGGTGATCCTCAAACATGCTAAAAAGAAATTATCAATCATCTAATACCCTCAAAAATACATGAAATCAATGGAAGATAACAATACAAGATCAAAACCCTAACAAACGATACCTGATACATGGGTATCTGACACTTTTTCACCCAATACGCATAGAAAATTAGCGTAGGGAAAAAACCACCTACCTCGATCCTAGGAGAACAATATAATTGAACCTCTTCCTATGAATTAGCTTAGAATAAAGAATATCTACAAAAACTTATAAAACGTTCAACCCCAGATAACTCTCACAAGAGAGGAATCAGGAAACATGGCCAAAGGAGAACCAATAACTCAAAGATGCAATTCTATTGCAACCGACGACGTTCGATTCAGATAACCGGTGACAGATCGGTCGCTCAGGGAAGATTTGTGGTCGTACCCTCACTCTCGGCTGAAAAAGCTAGAGAAGAAGACATATTTTGGTTTATGTTGCGACCCCAGTCCGTTTAATGAAATAAAAAGAAAAGTACATAACATGTATTTCATGAGTACATGGCATGTACTCACCCTTTCCGTACACCGCATTAAGCAGCCTCTACATCACCGCTACACACTGTTTGTGTGGACCAGATACATCCAGCACACGGCATCGTGTGGGAGAAAACTACACAGCGTGTACATTGAAAATTTCCAGATTTTCCACTTTTTCTAAAGAAAGACTAGAAAAGGAAAAATATACCTCAAATGAAGATCCGGGTTCTTACAAAACCATACACAGAAGGTGTGTGACAAAGTTTATGATACTTTAGCATAAACTATTTTAATCTAATTTTGTGTAATTATATTTCATGACTTGTAAAATATAAATATCTTGTTATTTATAATTTTTTTGAAATAAAATTGAGAGTTTAACTACTATAATGTTTTTTATTATGTGACTTATAGAAATATTATCGTAACCAAATATTAATTATAATATAAAATTTTCACATGAACTATAGAATATAAGACCTCATTATTATCATCTTGGTTTTAAATTAATATACATTTTTGACATGTTTTAAAATTTTAGTTATGTTTATTTCTTTTACACCCTTATAGATATAACCCTTTTTTAGTATATATAAATAGGAGATTACATTATGATATGTTTTAAGGATTGATCAGGGATATTGTTTTAAAATGGTTTTTCTTCTTTATAGTTCTTCTGGAGGTTAGGTGTGGGATAATTAAATATGATAATATATTGTTATACTGAATTGTTTATTACCTTCAATTAGTATACGTCATGGGAAGCATTGAATTTTTCATTATGAATTTGGGGGATGAGTTATACACTAGTGTATGATTACAGACTATGTAATGTTAATTTAGTTTATGATTATCCTATAGATTAGGGTATTATTGTTCATGGAGGCCCAGTGAGAGAAAATTATGGGTTAGTGATATTTGGGTCTCATTAGTGTAACATCATGACCAGTCTTACACTCATCGCGATAGCCAGACCGGTCCCCACATGACTTCAAGCACGACTCCCTGTATGCCAGAGGATACTGACTAGTAGTGAGGGTCTTTGGATAGTTAGTGGGGAGACTATACACTCATGTTCAGAGTGCACAACAACCTTACTATATTTAAAAAGATAACACCAGTGGAATACAATTACAATATCAAATCAATAATGAAAATGGAAAATATTAGTTTATAAAATGATTTCATGTCATGGTGTTAATTATATAAAAGCAAAAAATAAAAAATCATTCATTAAATATCATTACAAAAATAATAAAATTCTCAAATACCCAAGAGATTTTTTTCATGAGCATCTCATGATCATGCTTGATCCTTTTCTCGTAATTCACAAGTAGAAGAACAAAACAACAAGAAAAAATGCACAGTCCCGAGAACAAGAATGTCTACTCAGGTACCCCAGTACAATGGGGATTGAATATTCCATGATATATAAATATAACTAAGTCATGACCACTGGTGTCTATACCACTCTAGACAATTAAATATGATAAAATAGTTTTTAGAGATTTCAAAATTATAATAGAACAAAATAAAAATCAAACAACCCATCTATGATCCAAAGGGACACCTGACGACGATAACTGCATCGACTCGTAGCCGGAATTATAGTATGAATAGGAAATATACATTTACCATGCATTAATTAAAGTTTCCATACATTCATTTCACATTTATTAACAATTCAATTATATTGAATAAAATATGTCTTGAGATCCAACATAAACATGACTTCCCCTTTATAAATGTAATCACATTATATGCCTCATAAGACCATCTAATCAAACATGTATGAAGACTGAATTCAATCAAGAGCTTTGTCTTGGAAAAGGTGTCATAAGACATTCAATTTCAACATTCATGTCATTAGTAAATGTCCACCGATGACTTATAAATATCTTTAAATAGAGATCATCCTTGGAATCCCTCATTGGATTCAAGGTTTACGTGGAATTTAAATAAATTCTACATGATCCCAACCACCTATACATGGATCGTACAGAACTTATCATAATAATACACTCTTGAGATCGTCCATAATCGTTTAACAAAGTCCATGGCTCACCAATGGCATATAATGTGTAATAGTCACACAGGCCTGACCATGCCTTTTAACCTCAGGCTATTGCTTTCCCATTTATATTTATCCCATTTATCATTTATATTAGAAGAAACAAATATAAATTAAACTATTTAATTTTTTAACATTAATATGTTCCATGGGAAAATCATATCACAAGAAACACATGTAAATTAAATTATTACAAGGCATAAGTAGTCAATCTACATCATTTAATACAACACAAGAACGGAATTCATGTTGTGCCTCATATGCATCTTAGGGAAAATGGCCATAAACAATCATTCTCAAGAAATGCATTCTTACGGTGGCCCTAAATTAAGTTGAAAAACTCTAAGCAGGAATATGAACACATTTTCAATTACATAATTGAAAATACGAAACACAAATAATCATGATTAACATCATCAAAAGTCCACTCATTATGTTTTTAGCATAAAGTAATTTCCCCTCCATTAGAGGGGTTTTATTTTAAAAACATGACTTTGTTTATCAACCAATATTGTGTCACATTTAGAAATTTAAATCAAACATGCTAAATTCACATTTATCAAAAATTAAATTAAATACACCATGGAATTTATTAAATTAAGACAATAGTGAAGTAATAAATTCATTTAATGATTTTATAATATTTAATGGATTCGAAAGTGATACTTCCTCAAGGAATAGGACAAGTCATTTCTTTCTAACTCAATATTAAATATTCTCTTTTACACACTCTAAAAAAATGTGTGTCTACATGGAATTGATCGCAACACCCAAACAATAAATATCAACACCTATAATTAGTGCGGCGGGGATCAACTCACACCCAAATAACTAACAACAACTCAAATAAACCAAAAGAATCCAATTAAAATTGTTATAATACAATTAATGGTAATATAGAGTTACCCAAATATGACAGTGGTGAACAAAATCATGTCAAAATGCATCACCTTTGGTGGAATTCATTGGAATACAGACTTATGGTTCCCAATACATCATTTTCACTATTTACATTTGGAAGAAATGAAGAAAAAGAATTCTACATGAAGATAGAGTTATAGCTTCATAGAGATCGGGTGACAGAGATGTGAAACAACTTATGCGAAGAAAGAAATACATGGAGAAGGACTTACCAGTTTAAGATGGAAAAATTCCTTGAAGAGACTAGGAGGAGAAAACCTTGTGAAAAGTATCTGGGTGGACTAGTGGTGCCCCACCCCTTAGAGGGGGCTGCATCACATGGTTCCTCACCAGGTCACACCTCATCTATGGTAGAAGGAGGGGTGTGCCTATACTTTATTTATTCCCTCTAAAACAAATTAAAACACTAATAATAATACTAATAATAATAACAACAACAATAATAATAACTAAATAGTAAAAATTATATTTCTATGATTATCAATTAACTAAAACAACTCTCTAATAAACCCCAAACGCCTCATTAAGCCATATCATTTAATAGAATTAATTTCAACTAGATTTAATAGTATAAACTATCCAACTTGTCTTTATTTAATTAAATTCCCTCAACACAATTTAATTAAATAAATTCCATATTTTTTATCAATTAATATAATTCCACTTAACTGTAAATTTAGTTAAATAAAACCCTTATTTTACAACATTTATTTAAATCCCTCTCTACCTGTAATTTTAGTAAATTAAATAACATGAAACTCAAAACTTGGTAAACCATACAATTTAACTCGCATGGTCTGACAGATCGTGCACTAACAATTTGCACGCTACTAGATACCCAGTTTAACATGAAGCACAAGGTTTGAAAAACTGTGAAAAACCTATTTGAACATTGTTCCCTAGTTTGGTGCTCCCAAAACCCATTGAGCCACCCAGTAACTTCTCGAGCCTTCACCAAAGCCTGATCACAACATTATAAATGATCCCTCATCCCGAAGCATCATCACAAATATGGGTTTAAAAATGAATTATCTATTAGTTACGAAAAAGTGTTATTCCTACAAGATTTCATATGGTTTAAAAACACAAGTTCTTACAATCAACCCATCTTAAAAACCTTTTTTCCCCATGAATCCATTAGGAACAACATAAAATTTACCCATCTAATAATGGTTGTGATGTTTCATTAAAATGGTTTCACTGTGCATCCAACATCCAATAAAACATTAATAATTTCTTTAAAAATCCACACTTTTGCCTTTATAGCACGAGACAATTCTCAGTTAAAACATAAACACTAAAACAGATCTATCATGAGCCTGTTTTGATATAGTTACAATCACGACATCAACTCGGTAACATTCAACTGACGGTTCTCCTCACCATAGATCCCAACATAAGAAATAGACAAATAATTTCCATGCTACTTATGCCATTGTATTTTCAATAAAAATCACACCTCTAATCACCCCCATGATGCTCCATGTGTGATTTTCTTAAACATGAATGGTCAAATACAGACCAACCTTACATAAACTAGTCATGAAAGCTTCTTTTAGGGAACTACCAACCATTTTTAAACTACCCTAACCTTATCTGTGAAATGTGTTTTAAAAAATTCCTTACAACCATAAAAATTAGATATAGAGAAGAGCTAAAAATCAGTCCACCTAGAAGACTAATCTCGAAGATGTCTGACATAGACGGCTGACACCAACCTCATTTTTATCCACTTAACGTCACACCTAAAAACGATCATTCATCAATCATAAAAATATCATGAGGAATTTATTTGATCCACTGTAGTAGACTAACATAGAATATGTTGGATTAGAGGCTCTATGTTTTTTAAGCTGAACTACGATGCTTTCACTCAAGGAATATTCCATTTAAAATTATCATTTTCATAAAATTGCATTCCAGACTTCTAGTGAAGTTTCATTGATCAAACCACAAACGAAACCATTAATTTGACATGCAACACAAAAAGAGAACCATATAAGAAGTTGAAATGATTTTAAGGATTTATAATGGTATAAAACTAACACACTCATAGTGTATTAAGGATGATGTCTAGATGGGGGAGATTCCCACATATTAAAATGATTACAATAAGAATATTTACACATGGGAATTTCTAGTTAAATGTACATAGAAATTGGAAGGAAGGATAGTTGAACCACAAGTGGTAGACTTATAACAAGAATATCGGCTTCACCTACAGACGAAACAAGTTTTACTAAATACATGCATTCACATTTCTTGTCTTATTTATAGATTCTGACCATAAATGAGTGGGAAAGCTCTATTAACCTAATATTGTCCAAGATATATTTTTCAAATTCATATTCTTCTGAATTGCATCATTCTATTGAGGTGTTCTGAGAGAATAAAAATTAATTTTTATGCTATATATTGAATTATAGTAATTGAACTCTTAGTTTTCACATTCTCCAATTTGGTCACTTCTTCTAGAAATGATTTTGGAATATTATTTTTTTTACGAAATTAAAAAAAATTAGGATAAAATAATAAGATTCACTCTTAACAAACACAAAATTAAACCCAATATATCTTGAGAATCTGTCAACTAACACATAAAATAAATGTTACACTCTACAGATTTCTATTCTAGATGGAACAATAAAATCCATATGAATATGTTCTAGAGGTATATAGTTAATAAACTCTTTAACTGGTTTAAAATATCACTTTTTTTATTTCCCATTTAACATATAAGATAATGTTTTTGTTCAATTTATGTTATTATAAATATTAATATAAATTTTTAGGGATATTTTTCTCAATGAATAATCATTACAATGTCATAATGTTATATACCAAATCAAACATTCATTAGTTTCATCATTTAAATAGTTAATTTTTGGTCTAATCAAGGAATAAAGATCTATAGTATATATATTTTCCATTATAGGTGCTTTAAATTTTAAAATTATAAATTTGAAAACCGAACAGACAATGTTAGAAAAATATATAAAACAATCTTTTTCAAAAGGTTGTAAAAAACTTATTATATTTTTGTCTAATATATCCACCTAATGAAATTTTTTAATGAGGACTGATCTAGGATTTTTTACTGACCCAAATCCAATAATCTTGTCTTTTTAATCAACACCAAATGTGAAATAACCTCCCTTGATTTTCAAAAATCAGTGGTAATTGGGAAAATCACTAATCATATGACTTGGCAATAAAAATTCCATTTATCTTTTCTTATTGATGTTCAAGGATTATTTTTTATAGAAATATAAATTAATGAATAAACCTTTTTATTACCCATACTTTCATGGTTCTTTTATTTCCATTAACAAATCATTTGGAAACACAAAATATTTTTATTTTATAATAAAAATCCAATAATAATTTCTCAAAAAAATTAAAGGAATGTAAGAACACAGTTTTTCCTATAAATTATATTGGAATATTCATGATGTTATTCCAGAGAAGCACCTTTAGACGTCATGCGATTCCGATCCCCGATGTGGCCGAAATTGTGTTTTAAGTACGTTCACAATAGGAACGCCACATAAATGGGATAACTCCTAAACGGTGATTTAGATCAGAGATATGAGTGCAAAGATGGGTTTGGAATGGGTTTTTACCCTAGAAATGACATAAAACATGTCGGTATGGGACGTTTGTACCCCTCCCTCGGTATCGGAGTATGGAACAGATAAATTAAATAATTAATTTATTCGTTTAATGGCTTAACTCAAGTATATCTTAAATAGTATCCTGGATTGGGAAACCTAGGGCACCATTGAGTCTGAAGCATGCCTTTTACCCAAGGAGGGGTGTATGTTTCGCAGGTGTCGGCCGTCTGTGAAAAATGGCCCCAGGGGTGTTTTCGTAATTTGGTGACATCGGGCGTTGAGTTTTATAACATTCAAACGGAATCTTGGAATCAAATTCTAAGACCTCCAATGTGCTCGAGAGGTGGTGTTTACCCTAGGGGAGGCTTAACCTCGACCACGTCGAGCGTTTCAGATGTGGATTAATTTATAGTTTTAAATTAATTATGTTTTTAATTAATTTCTTCCTACTTAAACCAAAAATCCTCTCCTCCCTTGTTTATTCCTCCTGGAGGAAGGAGCTCCCAACCAAGGAGCTCTCAACCTCAATCCCTCCTCCCCACCTCCCCAAAAAGGTGATTGTGGATCTGCTCCGACAGATCACACGTGAAGCGTTGTGCAACGCCCCATGATGTAGGATTTGTCGTTTTCGTTTTTTTCCTACACCTACTTCGAGTTCGATTATATGGATCAAATTGTAGTTTGATCTGCAAAACAAAGCCCATGCTCATGTATTATAAATTCTGTCCTTTCCAACACACATTTTGGTTTTGAATTTTGAGTCCCGAGGCCACCGTAATCGCCCGCCGAAGATTGCAGGTTTTGGGTGATCTCCGGTGGGTTTGGAGGTCCTCCAGCCAGCTTTGGGGGTTCCGGCGCGGGCGGGCGCGGCATTCCGACGTGTAGGCACGGCGGCGTGGTAGGGGTCTAGGCGGTGGTGTCAGATGGGCGTTGGAAGCTTCTCAGCGGACGGTCTCAGCGGTGGCTCGGCTCGAATGGGCGCCGGCGGTCGTTAGCGGTGCCAGGTGGAGGTGGCCGAGGGGCGTGCAGCGGAGGCGGTTGCGGGCGACGGTGAGGGCGAGCGGGCTCGGCGATGGCACCAACAGAGGCGGCGGTGCCTGCGTGTGGGGGCGTCGGTGAGGTGAGGTCAAGGGATGATCGGATTTTGCTGGTTGGTGCTCATGAGGGAAGTCCGGGGACGACGGACCCCGGCTGGCTGACAAGGACCCGGACACTGCGGGTCCTATTGGGAGGCGATGACCGGCCGAATGGTCGGTATGGTTTTTTAAAAAACAATTACTATTAAAAAATGGTTGATAATAAAATTATTATTATTATTATTATTATTATTATGAAAAATGATTTATACATGATAAATCATCCGCAGGGATTCTGTTTTGGTCACTGTCTGCGGCGACACATCCCTTAATTTGAGACGAATATTTTGAGATGCTTTCATATGATTTTAATCCCTGAGACGAGGGCCTTGGAAGCACGACACACCATCAAGCGGTTGGGCTCTTTTTCCGGGGATTCTTTTTTTGGATGGCGCAGACACATCCGATGTCCGAATTGAGCGCCGTCAGTGGCGTTGCGGCCCTGACATTGATCCGGAGTTTTCCAGCATGGCTTCGGGCGTTGAAACCAGAGTTGAGGCATGAGACACGACCCGTCATTCGATCTGTGTGAAGCACTTTACACCTTTTTCATCAGATGTCTGTTCGGGGCATGCGAGCAGTCGTTTTTGGGTGTTTTTACGAGGGAATTTCAATAGCGCAATCCGCCTGCTTTAATTCTACACGATGGTGCGGGACCCACGAGAGCCGTTTTGGGAGTTGACGGGGATTTTCCATCATTATGACCGGGTGTAAATTTTGGACAAGTGAATAGTCAAACTTGTGTACTTTTTCGAGAGGATCGCACAGGTTCGATCCGTTCATTGTGCATCGGGACCGGGATGTGGGTCCCACGCAGCACCACTCATGTGCGGTGCACATGAATGCATATTTTTTTCCGGATATCCATTGCACTCAAATGAGCAGACCTTTTGACGTTTTTTCCAGAGAGGATCACAATGGTGCAATGCGCCCGACTGTTTTCGGGGCCGAGGCTCGGGATCACGGGACGTCGTTCGGGAGTAAGGCAGTGTTGGTGGCTTTTCCGTCAAATATCCGTTTAAGGAGAGTAAGTAGTCTATCTCCCACGTTTTTCCATGAGGATTACAGCGGTGTAATCTGCTCAGGCGTGCAGAGCCTCTTGTGTGATCTTATTAAATGTGGAAATATGAATGGTGTACCGGTGGTGGTTCTTCCTGCGGTGTTAGCAGAGAACCCTTGGCGTGTGATCACGTTCAATCATGGGAGAGTGAAGTAAATGTTTGAAGAGATGTGGTCAGCCACGCCTAGGCCAATGAGGTGGAAAGTGGGAGTTGTTATGTTACGCCTTCGCATTGACGTTGGTTTCTGTGTGCACGATAGCCTTTGGTATGGAACAACTACTACAAATACGGGAACGGGAAGCGCCCCCTTATATCAGCGCTAAGAAAAACTACGGATAAAGGTTACCCTGTATTAGTGCTAAAATTATATCATTGATACAGGGTCTCTTAATCAGCGCTTTTCTAGCCCTGATAGAGGTTATCTTTATCAGCTCTAGAAAAGCGTTGATAAATAACTCATGTATCCGCACTAAAATTGTAGCGTTGATACATGGATCCTTTATCAGCGCTTTTCTAGCGCTGATAAAGTCACGATGTATCAGCGCTAAAATTTTAGCACTGATAGAAGAATGATTTATCAATGCTAAAATGTTAGTGCTGATAAAGGTAGTATTTATCAGCACTTTTTTAGCACCTATAAAACCTTAGTCTATTTTTTATAATATCGGTCACACAGTGCCCACATTTTATCGTGACCTAAAGCTCTCGTGGGAGTGGAACCCTGCGACTCCCCTCTGCCGCCCGTGCTTCTCTTACCAGACCTCTGCCTCCCTTGCTCCTCTTTGTCGGACCTCCACCGCCCGCAACGCCCCTTCGGTTTTACTGACCTCCGCCGCCCGCAGCGCCCTCCTCTTTTTGCCGGACCTCCGTTGCCCGCAACGCCCTCTTTGGTTTGCCGGACCTCCCAAGGCATGTTTTACAAATATTTTTTCAATATTGTTCTTGTTGTTGGTTGAATCATTTATTTGGGTAAAATCTTTATGGTTATGGTGTTTAATTGCATCCATAAGGCCTTTCATTAGTTCAGTTGATGGTTTCATTATGGTTTTGTGAAGATATCAAGAAATAGATAGGTTTTTCCATTTTTTGACATTGATTTATGTGTTAAGTATGATTTATTTGGTTCTAAAATGATTTTATAAATTTTCTAGCTTGTGGGAATCATGTTTTCCAATTTTGTTGTTGTGTGTAAGGGTTTGATAATGACTTGAATATTGTAAATGGTTTTTTGTCATGTGTGTTTCTATTATTGGGTGTGTGATTGTATAAAATAGATATAATTTTATATAGGGGGTGGAATTGAGCACAATGGAATCCTAGTGATGGAGAATAACCCAACCCCATAAACTCCTTTATACCAAGAATATATTAATTTAAAAAATAATACATCACCAAAATTTAGTAATCCTTCCCAAAAAAAATCTCCCCACCCTTAGGAATACAGTGACACACCTAATTTAAGAGGAGAACAAGTAATTAGAATGTAATTAAATGAATGCAGATAATAGAATGTTACATTGACAATATGAATGGTGTTACAAATAATGGTTATAACAAGGGGATAATTATAATCAATATGTCATTAATAGACCATATTATATTATTATAAATCGAAATATCATCATTGGAAAAACACTTTGTAAAACATGAGACATTCTAATATTATAAACTTGTGGAATCATCTACCAAAATATATTCACTTCCATAAATTATAAGACATTATGTTACTATCTTTATCTTATCGGGGAACTCCAACAATATGATTTTAATCTACACAAGGGTACACTAGTCAGTGTAGTATTCTAATCTAGTTTATCATATAACATGATGTCTCACATAGTTACCCATGTTTCCCTTACCATCAATTATATAGAGATAATAAAAAAGTATGTCACTAAAAAACTATAGTTATTATTAATAAAACATAACAAATAAATCTCAACTAACGTCCAAAACCATCTGAATAAATAATCAATTTCTCATATACATCCATGCCTCATACAGAAATTAAATTCATCCCATTATTGGGTACATGTCAATAAATCACATAATTATTCCAAGGATCTACAGTTAAGGATGTCAGAAGCATAATGTAAAAATATTTGATAAAAATTCCAAAAAGGAATTTGAAAAAACAATGGAATCCTTATTATTTACCATCCTTTGAAAAATAATATTTGAAATCATTCCTTTTAAAACATTTTTAAATCACATATTCCTTATCAATAAATCTAATATATTCTTTTGAAATTATGAAATTCGTACCATAAATAGAGTTTAAAATAATAAAAACATTTTTACTTTGAATGATTTATTCATGTAATTATTTAAAAATTAGGAAATATCATAAAATTCATATTTATATCTCCAATTATATTTTACAAGAACAACTAACTTCTGAATTTTATTTATTATTGAATCGAGAAACCTAAAAACTACTTTAATCTCAATGTTTCATGTTTGGATATAATTTAAAAAAAATTATAAAACCCCACATTAATATCAAACATTGGAATATTTTGATAATTTATAAGTTTTAGAAACACATACACTCTCCAATAGTCAATAAAATTAATTTAAGAAAATATTTTAACTCAATATTTGTTGAAACCACATTCCATAAATGTTAAAAGACAAATTAATCAAAATTATGTCCCATAAAATAACTAGACGGACAAATAAACTATAATGAACTAGTCAAAACAAATGTTTTTACTGCCATAATTGTTAGGGTTTAGTGAGAAATAGAAAACCAAGGTTCCCTTGGTGGTGATGGTGGATATATGTGCTAGTAGTTCCCCTTTTGTTGACTGTTATTGGTTTTGGAATGGGGATGTTGACCCTCATGTTTAATGGAGGCTTGGTTGTATTGTTAGTTCCCTTAAATTTATTTTTTATTTTGGATTAGGTTGAAATTGTTAAATGCTTATCCCCTATTGTAGTGTTTTCTTTTTTGTTATTATATTGAGAAATTTGGTTATGATATGTTGTATGATTATTATGTAATATTTATGGTTTTTTTACAAGAAAAAACCATTCCCAAAGGTGTTACTCAATGCCTAGGCACTAGTTAAAACCCATGGGGATTGGTAATTCCCATTGGACCTTCCCACAAGTTGGGTCTGGTGTCATGTGTGATGGAAACCAGGCCTAGTTCATGACAAGAAGTCTATAACATAGTATGGTTGTCTAAATCTTTTCTGTATCGTGTCCATGGGAGGTTTCAACGTGGTATCTTATTTTATTATCTTAAATTCCATGATCCCATTTTATATTCTTCTTTATCCTACACAACTCCCATTTGAAATCTTGATTCTATAAGGATTACAAGAGTCATTTAAACTCCTCCAAACTCCCTTCTTCTCAGATAGATCCAGTGGATGTGTTTGGCTTCTATTTGAGAAGGAGATCTCTCATTGATTCTTTAAGGATTACAAGAGTCAATTTAACTCCTCTAAACTCCCTTCTTCTTAGATAGCTCCAGTGGATGTGTTTGGTTTCACTATGATAAGGGGATCTCTCATCGATTGGAAATCCTCTATCTCCTCTTATATCCTCATTATAGAGTGATAGATCATCATCTTTTTAGTGAATCTAATATTATTTTTATGAATCTTGATTATAGGTTAGACTACTTGATCGTATTATAAGGAAGTGGTTCTCTTATACTATATTTGGAAGTCATGTTTGGTGTACTTGAACCATAAATACTAATATTTGAGATTCAAATAGGTTGAAGAGGAATAATGATTGGATGGATGCTAATCGTTTAACAATAGTGTATGAGAACGGAGGGAAAGAGTTCATCAAGTTTGCAAAGGATCACACAAAGGATCCTTATCAAATCCATTTTCCATGTTTACGTTGTTGTTATTCTAGACTACTTACTCCCGAGGAATTGGAAGATCATTTGATATGTCACAGAATAGATTGGAGTTATAAATGTTGGAATAAACACGGAGAAAAAGCGAATGTAGCTACTGGATGGGATAAAACTACATTTTATTGATTGTCAGATATTAATACAAATATGGATAATGAAGAAGACCGTATGGAGGATTTTATTATAGATGTCAATGATTATGAAGATAGTATTGATGAAATGACAAATACATTTCAAGATGAACTCCGTGATTGCCCAAAATTGTTTGAGAAGTTAAAGAGTTGTGAAAAGACCCCATTTTATGCTCCTTGTACAATTTATACAACATTGTCAGTTGTACTGATGTTGTATAAATTGAAATAAGGCAATGGATGGAGTGATGTCAGTTTTACAGAACTACTTTCTCTCTTGAATTACATTCTCTAAGAAGATAATGAGCTCCCATGCCGGACATATGAAGCTCGATGAATGCTACACTCGATGGGAATGATTTCTAAAAGAATACATGCATGCCCGAAAGACTGTA
Organism: Viscum album; assembly: GCA_963277665.1. Lineage (NCBI taxonomy): Eukaryota > Viridiplantae > Streptophyta > Magnoliopsida > Santalales > Viscaceae > Viscum > Viscum album. Next base: position 1,002,995,435 of record OY728140.1, on the reverse strand, counting down.
TATTGGTTCTCAAAGAAAAAAAATCACTTATAGAATGACCAATGTGTAGTTCATATCGATACAACAAAGATAAATCCAATCCTACTAAAGTTGTATGGTACTTTCCAATCATTCCATGGTTTAGGCGTCTATATGGAAGTGATAAAACTACAAGACAATTGTCATGGCATGCCGATAAAAGAAATAAAGATGGGTCATTATGTCATTCGGACGACTCTCCTCAATTAATGAAAATTGATCATGAGTATCCTAAATTTGGAAAAGAGCTGAGAACCCTTCGTCTTGAGTTATCTACAGATGGAGTGAATCTTTTTGGTTTTCAAACCAGCACTCACAGTACATGGCCTGTTATGTTGGTAAATTATATCTTGCCACCCTGGTAATGCATGAAATGGAAATTAATCATGTTATCTATGTTTATATCAGGACCAAAACAACCAGGTAACAATATTGATTTTTATCTGGCTCCTTTGATTGAGGATTTGATGGTATTGTGGAAGTCAGGGGTCATGTTGTATGATGCTTAAAAAAGTGAATACATCATGTTGACAGTGATGTTGTATGGGACAATAAATGATTTCCCTGCTTATAGATATTTTTCAGGCTATAGCATTAAAGGAACTCAAGGGTGTCCCATGTGCGAAGAAGATACATAATCAATTAGGTTGAAACATTCATCCAAATCGTTGTTTCTATGAAATCAAATATTCTTAACTCGTCAGCATAAGTACCGATATTGGATGACATCATTCAATGGAAGTTCAGAAAAATGTGCAACATTGTCTCCACTAACAGGTGATAAGTTTTTTGAGAAAATAAAGGATCTGAACACAGTTTTTGGTAAACAATTTTCGAAAAACCTTACGGAAATCAGTTGGAAAAAGAGATCAGTTTTTTTTTGAGTTACCATACTGGAATGGTTTGTACGTCAGACATTTTCTTGATTGATGCATGTTGAAAAAAATGTATGTGAAACTATTATCAGAACAGTTCTAAATGCCCCTACAAAAACAAAAGATGGAATTAAGGCAAGGTTGGACATGGTTGACATGGGAATATGAGAAGAGTTGGCTCTCGTGAAGGGTGAAAATCGAATGTATCTTCCTCCAGCTGCTTATACTTATTCTATTGCAGAGAGATATCAGTTTTTCAACTTCTTCAATGATGTAAAGGTTCCCAAGGGGTACTCATCAAATATCAAAAACATTGTGTCAATGAATGATTTTATGTTAAAAGGTTTGAAATCAAATGATTTCTAGGTTTTGATACATGATCTAATTCCTATGGAATTACGTTGCATTTTTTTCATGAATGTTCTTCATACGTTAATTTTTTTTTTCTTTTTCCAATCTTTATGTAGAAAAGTTTTAGACCCGTGGAATTTGCCAGCTATGGTAAAAAAAATTTCCATCAGATTATGTGAATTAGAAATGTTCTTCCCGCCAACATTCATTGATATGATGGTTCATTTGATGATTCACTTGGTGAGAGAGATTCGACTTTGTGGTCCTGGGCAATATAGATGGATGTATCCTATTTAATGGTATTTGAATATTTTGAAAGGGTATGTCAAATATCAAAGTCGGCCAGAGGGTTGTATAGTGGAGCGATATATTGTTGAGGAAGCCATTGAATTTTGTACTGAATACCTATCTGATGGGGAAAGAATTGGTCTCCCGAAATCTCATCACACTGGACGTAATGAGGGTGAGGGAATTTATGGATGAGAAGTTGTGACAATCAGTATTACAGATCTAGAGCAGGCTCATCATTATGTTTTTCATGACAGTTGGGAGGTTGGTCCAAATATTGAAACTCACAATGAAATTCATAGGCAGTTGAATCCATCGAGGGCTGAAATATGGTTATCAGATACACATAGACACTAGTTTATAGGATTGTTTCAGGACCATATTTTAATGCAGTTGTATGAAAATATGAATTCAATTTCAGAACGTCTTCTATGGCTAGCCATTGGACCAATTGTGTATGTATTATCTTATAGTGGTTATTTAATTATTGGTTATACATTCTATACAGATGAACATGATGAAGATAGTTCCATGCAAAATAGTAGAGTTACTATAGTGGATAAAGCGATGCATGTTTCTGGTAGTAAGGACATAAATCCAATTTATGAAAATATGTCATACTTTGGCATTATCAAACTAATATGGGAGTTGGATTATATGAAATTTAAATTGCCTATTTTTTAATGAAAATTGATTGTTAACAATAGTGGTGCTAAAATAGATGAATGGGGAATTGTGAAAGTTGATTTTAGTAAGGAAGGGTACAAAGAATAATAATTCATAATGGCATCACAAGCGGTACAAGTTTTTTATGTTCTAGACCCCACAAATCAAAAGTGGCTGATTGTTCTGTTATCATCCAAAACTACTGAAGGTTCCAATGAAAATTTAGTTGAGGACGATCCTTTTAGTGGTACGTCGCAGTCATTTCAGAGTGGTCCCAATGCAGATGATGTTTTGTATGTTAGAGGAGACCACAAACAAGAGATTTGGATAGTCGATAGAGGTGTCAAATCCCTTCAACCATAGAAAAAAATAAAGAGAGTTTAGTAAACAAGTTATATTTTGTTTGTAATATAGATCTTGTTATCTTATGTTATTATCTTATCATTACTGAATTTATGTTATCTGGATTAACTGTTCAACCACATTTGAAGATAATGACTTCTGCACAATGTGGTGCTCCTAACCTTGAGGCTGAACAAGTCTCTCAAGCAGCAGCTGCTGCTCCTGCAGCTCGTGCAGCTCATGCTGCAACTGTTGTTGCTCCACTGCTGCTCCTACTACTCCTACAGCTCCTGATACTATTGTTGTTGCTCCTCCCGTTGCTCTTGTTGATCCTACTGCTCCTCCTGTTGGGGCTCATGCTGCTACTGCTCCTCCTGCTGCTCCTGCTGCTGCGGCTCCTACTGCTGTTAGTGTCGTGGCCCAACAACCATCATCACATGTCATTGATGCCATTCTAGATGAACATATAGATGATGTTGATATCGATGAAATGGTAGGGAATGAAGGACCAGTGTCTCATAAATCACAGGTGCATCTTAGTTTGACGGTGTTAGCCAAAATTCTTAAGGCGAAAAGCATAGGCATCAAATTTGAAGTCATATGGAATGCATGAGGCCAACATTTTAATCCCAACAAGGCTATGTTTAGTAGCTACATTGGTGTTGTCACTCATCAATGCATGACGATTGACATAGATTCATAGCACCATGTTGTGTCCGGGCTGAAGGCTGTGATCTGTGAAGAAATTACAATAACATTATTAATTTATTTCTTTAATTTACTAGCAAATAAAATAATGAAACAATGTAGTACTCTTCTCAATCTCTTGCAGAGTACATTTATAGTAGAAAATTCACACAAAGATTATGTATTAGGCTTGCAGGAAAGATTCATCGATGTTTTCGCACTATTTTAACAAGATGTCACCTCAACGATTCTAAAGGTAATATAAACCCACACCCACCCATTGTTTACACTCACTTGATATCCCAAGAAGCATGGGATTAATTTATTGGCCGTCGTGGGGATGATAAGATTCAGGAAAATTGTGAGCGATAATACGTTGTTTGAAGATACCTTTATTCATCACATTGATTGTCAATATTTCATTTATGAAAAAGAAACTCTGTACTAAAGATAAGGTATGTGTTTCAAATCCAACATACCAATATCGTAAAGCAAGGATGGGGTACGCTTCCATAGAAAAGATAATGGTATGTATTTTAAATTTACAATAATATTGTTAGGTGCTAATAAACAAAATCATAATTATTTTTCTATGTTAATATGTAGATTGTTGAGTCTAATACCAAATGAACTTCCATCCCATGTCATGTCCTATGGAAGGAGGCATGTGTGAACAAAGAAGGGAAATTAGTAGATGAAAACACAAAGAAAGTGTGGGAAATTTATGTAAGTACGACACGACGTAAAAATAATTTCTTTAAAATTGCTATTACATTAAAATAATTAGTTATTTTCCTATATCTGATAGTCATAGGAATCAGCTAATCCTGTAGTTGATACATACCTATTATCGACGGGTTTGAAGTAGCCAAAAAAATACGGTTGTGTCAGAGGTGCAGGGTTTGGGGTGACACCCCGAGTATATTTTGAGAAGAAGAAAAAAATGGATGATACAGATGAAAAATAGGAACAAATGAGTGAAAAAATAGCAACCCTTGAAGAACAATTTCAATGGAAGGGAGAGTTTCTAGCAACTTTTATGGGTGGGAAGCAATGGGAAGATATAAATGAAGAACAACTATCGCATGAACATCCCACCCCACCCCCACCAGCTTTGAGGCGAGCCATTCGCCTCAAAGAACTATCTTAGCCATGGTAATCAATATTCTAAAAAATTTTCCCATGATATATGAATCAAACAAACATAGATAATTTTTATGTTCTCATCTTTTACAGGGTGATAATGATTGGGATTTATATCTGTCAACACCCGCCTATCACCTTGTAGCGAGGGCTACCGTGTTCAATATCCCAGATGCCACACTGTATAATAGACCACTTCCGAAATATCATCTAAAAGTGATGATTACTGTAGCTCATGAGAAAAGTGGAGAGCTACCTATTCTACTTGATGATGATGATATTCATATGGTCGAAAAGGCTATTGGGACATTCATTTCCTGGATGTCACAACTTGTAAGAGTACATGCAGACAAAGAGGTATTTATTTCCTTTTATTTTCAAGATAAACCCTTAAAAATTAATGAATAAAGGGACCGAAACAATGATTTTTTTATAGATGGAGAAAGGGAAGGGGGTGAAAAACGTCGACTCAAAACCATCTAAAGGATCAGCCAATCGATCCCAAGGAGCTACTGAAAGCATAATAACACCACCTGTTTTCTATCCACATTTACTAGCATTGATGACTAATGTTGATACGAAGCTAAAAGATGGCAATAGTCATATAGGGCTTTTCGAATAGAATATATACAGAGAGGAAAGTCAATATTTCATTGCTACTGAAAATGTAAATGAAATCCTCGAAAATCGTTGGCTAGGCGTCACAGTTTTAAATCTATATATGATGTATATTTCCATGAATTGATTTTCCAAAAGCTGATCTAATGTGAAAATTATGACTAAATTAATTTTATATTGTTGAAATATGCATTTATAAAAAACTGTTGAATGAATTTTTCCATGAGCCAAGATTTGTACTGGTTAGTACTCATATCACATCAACACACCTAACAAAAATAGTGCCATCAAAAAGGGATTCAATAGTGAACGACTAGCTGAAAACATTTGAACGTAATATTACAGATGACATAATTTTCCTAATTCCAAGCATGCAGTGGTAATACTATACGATTAAAGCATATCAATTATATTTTAGATTATTTTGTTACTTATTTCTTTTTGTGTTTTTAAGAAACATTGGTTGCTAATTGCGGTGAACTTGGATACTCTGAAAATTTATTTTATGGATTCAAAGCAAGGATATCCATAAAACTGACCACACATGATGGAGTTTGTGAATTTGTAAGACACTACATCTTACGTTTTAGGTTTAAAAATCAGGTAATATAATTTATATTATCTTTTACTGAGGATTCTATTATGATTGGGTGGTGTATCATTATCATCTAAAAAATAATGAGGATAGGGGCTAAGCATAGGGAGGAAAGAAAGTATTACATCTGGACAAATATTAGGGTATATATAATAAAATTTCACTATCCAAACACATATAAACCCAAGTTACTTATTCTCTTAATTATCAATTTTTTTTTGCAGTGTCCAAAACAAACAAACGATAATTATAGCGGTTTTTTTGTTTGTAAATTTATGAAATAGATCGTTTTTTCATCAGAAAAATAGCATCCCTAATGAGGTATTTTTGAAAACAACTTCTAGTTCGTTTATGTTATTTATTATTTCTTTATTTTTTTATTTTGTAGTACTAATCTGACTGCCGAAAAGCCTCATACTCACAAGACGATATTTATGTGTTCAGAAACGAGTGGGATGCATACCTGCTGGAATATTGTACAAAAATATAATGAAGATCTGACATGGGGACATGTACAATTTGTGTTCATTTTTGAGAGGGGTTAAGGGGATCAAAAAATGAATAATTGTTGTATGTAAATGTTAGTAGGAAAATTGTAATTGTTATTAAATAAAACAGCCTTTCTCCAATGAGTCATTTTCCCATTTTAACAGATGATATGCACCAGCAACATGCAAGAATACTGAACCACTCAAAGGGTCTCTATTTTGTTTAAAATGTACACGATTTTCAGTGAAAACAACAACTGGCCAACGGAAATCCAACCAAACGCATTCGGATTGCATTGATCATTTATATTAAAAATTCATGGGTCTTTTTTGATGTGTACGAGTCAACCCTGCCTCAATTCATGGCATGTTTTGGCCACTATCACTCAAAGGGTCTTTATTTTGTTTAAAATGGACACAATTTTAAGTGAAAACAACAACTAATCTATGGAAATATGACCAAACGCATTAGGATTGCATTGATCATTAATAAGAAAGATACAAGGGTCCATGGTGACGTGTATGAGTCATCCCCGCCTCAATCCGAGGAACGGTGTGGCCACTAGCACTCAAAGGGTCTCTCTTGTTTAAAATGGACATGATTTTAATTGAAAACAACAACTAACCCACGAAAATCTGACCAAATACATTCAGATTGAATTGATATTTTATAAGAACTATCCAAGGGTCATTGGTGATGTGTACGTGTCATTCCTACCTCAATCCGAGGCACAGTGTGACCGCTAGAACTCAACGGGTCTCCATTTTGTTTAAAATGGTCACGATTTTAAGTGAAAACAACAAATGACCAATGGAAATCTGACCAAATGCATTCGGATTGCAATTATATTTTATAATAAATATCCAAGGTTCCTTGGTGATGTGTACGAGTCAACTCCTCCTCAATCTGAGGCATGGTGTGGCCACTATCACTCAAATGGTCTCTATTTTGTTTAAAATGGACACGATTTTAAGTGAAAAACAACAACATACCTATGGAAATCAGACCAAACGCATTTGGATTGCATTGATAATTTATAATAAAGATAAAAGGGTACTTGGTGACTTGTAAAAGTCAACCCCGACCCAATTCGAGGCTCGGTGTGGCTGCTAGCACTCAAAGGGTCTCTGTTTTGTTTAAAATGGACACGATTTTAAGTGAAAACAACAACTGAACTATGTAAATCTGACCAAACACGTTCGGATTGAATTGAAATTTTATAAGAACGATCCAAGGGTCATTGGTGACGTGTATGAGTCAACGCCAGCTCAATCCGAGGCATAGTGTGGCCGCTGGTACTCAAGGGGTCTCTCTTTTTTAAAATGGACACGATTTTAATTAAAAACAACAACTGACCTACGGAAATATGAACAAAACAATTCGGATTGAATTTATATTTTATTATAACGATCCAAAGGTACTTTTTGACGTGTTAGAGTAAAAATATCATCAATTAGAGGCTTAGTGTGGCCGATATCACTCAATGGGTCTCTATTTTCATTAAAATGGACATGATTTTAAGTGAAAACAACAATGAACCTACAAAAATCTGACCAAACGCATTCAGATTGTATTGATAATCTATAAGAACGATCCAAGGGTCCTTGGAGACATGTACGAGTCAACCCTGCCTAAATCTGAGGCACGGTGTGGTCGCTAGAACTCAAAGGGTCTCTCTTGTTTAAAATGGACACGATTTTAAGTGAAAACAACAACTAAGCTATGGAAATCTGACCAAACGCATTCGGATTTCATTGAACATTTATAAGAACGATCCAAGGGTCCTTGGTGTCATGTAAGAGTCAACCCCACCTCAATCTGAGGCACAGTGTGGCCGCTAGAACTCAACGGGTATCTATTTTGTTTAAAATGGACACGATTTTATGTGAAAACAACAACTAACCAACAGAAATCTGACCAAAAGAATTAGGATTGCATTTTTCTTTTATAAGAAATATCCAAGGGTCATTGTTGACGTGTAAAAGTCAACCCTGCCTCAATCTAAGGAATGGTGTTACCGCTACCACTCAAAGAGTCTCTCTTATTTAAAATGGACACGATTTTAATTGAAAACAAAAACTGACCTATGGAAATCCAACCAAACATATTAGGATTTCATTGATATTTTATAATAACGATACTAGGGTCCTTGGTGATGTGTAAAAGTCAACCCCGCCTCACTCCGAGGCACGGTGTGGCCGCTATCACTCAAAGGGTCTCTATTTTGTTTAAAATGGACACGATTTTAAGTGAAAACAAAAACTGACCTACGGAAATCCAACCATACGCATTCAGATTGCATTGATATTTTATAAAAATGATCCAAGGATCCGTGGTGATGTGTATGAGTCAACCCATCGTCAATAAAAGGCATGGGGTGGCCGCTAGCACTCAATGGGTCTCTATTTTTTTAAAATGGACAAGATTTTAAGTGAAAACAACAACTAACCTATGGAAATCCAACCAAATGCATTTGGATTGCACTGATATTTTATAAGAACGATCCAACGGGTCCTTGGTAACGTCTAAGAGTCATCCTCACCTCAATCTGAGGCACAGTGTGGCTGCTAGCACTCAAAGGGTCTCTCTTGTTTAAAATAGACACAATTTTAATTGAAAACAACAACTAACCTACGGAAATCTGACCAAACGCATTTGGATTGCATTGATCCTTTATAAGAATGATCCATGGGTCCTTGGTGATGTTAACGAGTCAACCCTGTCTCAATCCGAGGCACAGTGTGGCCTCTATCACACAAAGGGTCTCTATTTTGTTTAAAATGGACACGGTTTTAATTGAAAACAACAACTGACCTACGGAAATCCGACCAAACACATTCGGATTGCATTGATATTATAAATGGGGGGTAATGGAATGTGATCTATCAGGGTAATCATATATATCATGTCATGGTTGACTTGGTATACTAGGTTGATCATGTTTTTGGTTCTATGATACTTATGGGCTTATATCTGGATGAAAATACTCCCATATGGGAGGGTGGATATTCTTATGGGTATTATTCCTTAAATGAGAATACTCTCATAGGGGAGGGATGAGATGTATATAGGTATTATTCCCTAAATGAGAATATAACCATAGGAGTGGGATGTTATTCTTATCGAGAATATTCACTAAATGAAAATAATCCCATAGGGGAGGGCTGAGATGATTATATCGATTATGCCTCAAATGAGAATACAACCATATTGGAGGGTTTATATGCTTCTATGGATTATTATTTGGATGATAATTCACCCATATGGTATGGAATATATCTCTCTTAGTATTATTCTCCAAATAAGGGTACTCCCATAGTATAGGGATGAGATCCGTGTTGGTCTTATGCCTCGGAATTGGATGAACACATATGGGTTGTCTGAGATTCTATTAAGGGTATTCCCTAGATGAGAAAACTCCCATAAGTGGTTTTCCATGATGGATTATAAATAAAACACACACATTGGAGGTTAATGAAAATTATTTATATAGTGGGGAGACCTCGGTATATTATATGTTTTGTGTGGTTCCTATGATGTACTTAGAAAAACCCTAACATTGGATGAAGTTGGTATGGTTGATCAAGCATTAATACTTGAGAATCAATGTGTCTTGATGTAGATGGGGTAAGACTAGGTCAAACTATATTTTTATATTGTCAACACGATCCTTCTGAAATTCTTGGTAAATGTTCAGCTCTTTGAAAATTAATTTTGGTTTAATCATGGTCATGGATATGAGGTTCAATTATGATTGTTTATTAGTTTTATTCAAGTTATTTCTCAACTAGCTTGTGCATATTGCCAGATCATGCACTTACAATATCCTATTGCATGTTTAATATTGTGGGTTTATTAATGAGAGTCATACCCCCAAGTATATGCACCTCAGTGTGTGGAAAGAACTTATAACTTCTTTGAGGTTGAGAACACGACACATAGTGGATAGAGAAATGTCCAAAGATTTTTTTATTGATAAAACACACCCATGTGGAGCCATATGATTGAACTAGAAAGACCCCCAGACACCCCCGGACACCCCCGGACACCCCCTACCCCCCTTGGACAGCCACCCCAAACCCTTGAACAGCCCCCAAACCCCTGAAATCTTAATTTATTTCTTTAAGTAATTAATTAACTTACAAATTATGTGTTAATGGTGTACGAGTATAATTTTTGTGTGGGTATACCTCGTCTAATTTGCTTATTATTTATTGGATAATTTTGTTTGGGTATACTTCCTTTAATTGGCTTATTGAGGTGCTGTTTTTGTGCAGGTGTTCAGGTGTGCTGCTATAGATTTATCGTAGCAGTAGAGAGGGCATTTATCAGCGCTCGTTTAGGGCTGATAAATCGTGCTTTTATCAGTGCTAAAAAAGCGCTGATAAACTACACCTTTATCAGTGCTAAAAAAGAGCTGCTAAAAGATAAGTTTATCAGCGCTAAAGGAGCGCCGATAAAACACTCATTTATAAACACACTTTTAGCCCTAATAAAGGGTTGTTTTATCAGTGCTCTCTCAGTGCTGATAAAGGGGTACCCCCTTTATCAGCACTGAGATTTACAGCACTTTCATAGCACTGTTAAAGCCAGTTTTTAGTGCTATTAATGCCCTTATTTGTAGTAGTGAACATGGTATACTCTTGGAGTATATGAGAATTCAGGGAGGTACATGTGGATGCTTGTAACTGAGAATGTTTGTGCACATGGTTGGGGTTGACTTGGGGCCACACGTCGTGTGGGCCCTATATGTGTGTCGTGTTCAGCTTTGTGTACTTTTCACCTCTCGCGACGTAGAGGGTTCCTCTATTCTCGTTTGTTTGACTAGTGGGGTTGAGTTTTCCCCTGGTATTTTTCTCATTTGATGACAAGAATGGTTGTGTTTTCCATTGATTCTGTTCTCTTTTTGCCGGCAGAGATGGTTCGGTTCCTCTGTTTCTTCTGCTGTGAGGGGTTTCAGTGACGTGCCCTTTTCACCGGACTGCAGCACCGTTCACGACTATGTGTGCTTATATAGGGTGGCTATTTTCCCACCTTCTAGGATGAGTTGTCTCTGTCTGCTTCGACAGTGACTCTACTGATTGGTGTGTGATCACCCTTAGATGCCTGGGGAGTTTCTCATGTTCCTTCATGTTCCCCAGTAGTGTTCTTGTGGAATTGGTGTGACAAACAATTTACACGGGCACCGATCTTCTACCCAGGAAGTTGTTTCCAGCAGGGATGGACAAGATTTTGTTTCTGGCAGGGCTGGCCTATGTGGTACCATCCAGCAGGGGTGGCTAGAGTTGTACCGTCCAGTAGGGATGGCCAGTGGGTTACCATCCAGCAGGGATGTCCAGTACTGCTGTGTTCACCGACCAGTACCATCCTGCAGGGATGGCCAGAGCAGTTCTAGATTTACCTCCAGCAGGGCTGGGAAGTGGTCTCCGATGCTGGGTTTACCTCCAACTAGGCTGGGAAGTGGTCCATGATTCCTGGTTTACCTCCATCTAGGATGGGATGTGATCCCCGATGATGGTTCCGAGCCTCCGTCCAGTGGAGTACCCTTTTACGGGTCTGGGTATTTGTATTCGTCGATGACTTTTTCCAGGTCACCCTCCAGTGGAATACCCTTTTATAGGACTGGGCAGTGTGGCTCCTGTTGACTCTTGCTGGGTCTCCCTCTAGTGGGAACCCATCGACTTCTAGGGATTACCCTCCAGCAGGGCTGGGCAGGGGGTCTCCTGTCGACTTTGAGGAGACCTCAAGACTGCGGGGCAGTGAATACGTGTGGTTTGACGTTCCCCAGAATTCTCAAGCGCGAGGGGTGCTTTCCCCATTGAGATGCGTCCTTGTGATGTGACCTAGAACCGTGAGGGCAAGTCAGTGCCTTCCAAAGTGGATTGTATCAAGGTGCGGTAATTTGAGCCCCTTGACTTGCAGTTTGGGGAAGACGTGCGAGATGCTTGGCCTTGATGGTGTTTAATTCTGGGACAGTTGCTGACTCACTATAATGGGATGATCTATGGGATGGAGATCCCCTTACGATCTTGTTTGGGCTTCTTGATTGAGCATATGGATATGTATATACCTTGTTCCAGTACCCACTTCTTGGGTTTTGGTTACTTTGCTTCCAGGAGAGGCAAAGACATGCGGGGTATGACATGTTATTTCTATGTCTAGCTTCTCATGGTTAGACGAGTCTAATATCCTGCTATAGGTAGCAAAGACTCTACGAGAAGTTCATCTTCTCACCGTTTCCATCTCCTTGTGTCTGGACGAGTCTACCTTTTTTCTCTTATTGGGCGGAACTAGACTCTCTACTGTTACTCCACTGCACTCCTTATTGTACTCTTTATCGCACTCTTGGTTGTACTCCTTTACGTTCCCCAGTTCTATCTAATCCTCACCCTTTAGTACCTCTTTTGTTGCTCCCTAGAGCCTTCAGGGTATCCTACTGAGTATTTTTATACTCACCCCTGCTTCGGCTTTGCCCGAACTTGGTGTGCCCTTGCAGACGATGGACATGTTGGTCGTGGCTTCAGTGGAGCTTAGATGTTCATAATCTTTGACCACCTGCGGTGGTCGTAGTCAGGTTATAGGTGGGGGAACCTTCAAGCTATTTACATTTTTTCACCTGTTGCTGGGTGGTGGCACTTTTCTGGTTAGGCGTGTGGAGACCCAAAGCTTGACGTACATTGACATTACATTACTTTTGCGGAATATTTAGTACATAACAAAAACACACACACAAGGATCGTAATAGTTTAGTGTCTTTGGAAACTCGGAATATAATCTTCTAATCGTGGTTAACGATTTTGAACATCTCTATTAAAGATCTTCTTTTTTTTACCTAAAACCTTTCTTTATGTCCTGGGGAAAAGAAAACATAAAAGGGTGAGCTCAAATGCTCAGTAAGGGTAAACAAAAGAAATATCAATCACATCATATTCATAAGAACATAACATTTTGGAAATCTTAACCTGCAAAAGAGAGAATAATTTCATAATATGGGATAAATCATAGTAGTGAAATGATATCCCAATAATCATAACATGAAACATGAAACTTTGTGGCATACACACATAATCATAGAGAATCATTTCTTATTAGTCAAGACTCATTGTCAAGACTATCTTAGTGGACAAAGTCCATTTCTGAACCGAGTTTACTCCTCGTTTCAGTCCTGTTTCACTGAACCGGTATAACTTACCATTCCAACCATGTCTATCTCATGAGATATAAAATATTTACCCAATGCATTGTAAGGAGATATAGGTCCAACCCATCTCATAATGATACCATTCTTATGTGTGCCACAAAATCATAAACCATACATCATAGCATAACCCATGTAATAAAAATGGGAATCTTAAACATCGTGACATCATAAAACAATTCATATAAGATAATGGAATTCATAAAAATAATTCTATCACAACATAATCAAATCAATGTAATAATAGGGACAGAAACAAAACCCTATATAATCTTATATGGAAAATAATTTTGATAAAATACTTGAACTCCATTCATGAGGAATTATCATTTCTACTTCAAAAACATTTTCCTTTCTAAACATGTCATACAATTTTAAACTAAAAGAAGTTTATTAAAAACTAACTTTAAAACTTTTAAATTAAACATCTTGGAAATAATTTTTTAAAAAATCCATTCATGCCGTATAAGTTAAAAAACATTCTTTCCGTACTTTTTTCGGAAAAGTCAAAAAGTGCCACGTACGAAAAACGACAAAAGATTCCTTTTATATCTTTTACTAAAAACTCACCGAAAGGTAAAATTGGATTTAAACAATTTTAGGTGGATGGAAGCAATATTACATATTGAGGAAACATGGATGTGGATGATAAAATACACCCCAATAAATACCAAAGTATAAACAATCTCGGATAAAAATGAGATTGTGATATTTTCCCTTACCTAAGGTCTGATTTGCTTCGTAAGTGTCCGAACCTCCTGTATAATGATTTAAATAATGTCATTGACTTATTCCAGAATCATACTCATTGTTATGATATCATATATGGTTCACTTATGACTTTATATTACCCGTTCTTTTGTAAATTCCATGTTAAAGAGCGTTTTGGGTCAAATTGTTTCATTTATCATCCGTGTTTTGACTTGTAATTATTCATATGATTACATAGATCATGATTAATTAATTTCAGAATATAAAAAATGATTTATATATAATATATATTCATAATATACATATATATAATAAATCAGTAAATGGAAAGAAATACACCGTTCATGGAGACGGTAGGTCGTACGTACGCATGAACACTGTTTTAGTTTCCTTATTGAGTTGAATGGAATTAAGTAGATGACATACATATATATATACATAAATCCAGTATCATTATTATGTCATATATTTCATGATTACTTATTATATATACTTTATAATCATTCATGAATGGTTAACGTGGAGAATGAATCTCATCGTGTTATGGAGACGGTAGTCCGTACGTACGCACGAGCGATGATATAATTCTCATGATCAAGGAATTTTATTGGAGAGTATGTATACTATTTCAGAATCAATATCACTTTACAATAATCATATATAGTTATTATGTACACCATTATAACCATCCAAGTGAGGTGGTGGTTGAAAATAGATTACACCACGGCGTGGAGACGATATTCCGTACGTACGCACGCGCGGTGATTTCGTTTTCTGTATGATGGATAGATGGTGAAATAGGGTTGTTTCATACATATAATAACATATCAGTATATGAGTGATACTGATGTTATTACTTCATAATGAAACAACCTAAGAAGAATAAGTGGAAGAAGAAATAAAGATAAAAGAGTCGGTAATGGACATTACCTCTTCTTTGAAGCGCCTCTTTGAGTCCTCCTCTTAGGGTACTAAAATTGGTCTTTTAAGAAGACCAGGACCTCTATGATGTTTCTAGGGAAGTGTAACAGAGAATTTCGTAGGGTTTTGCCGAGTTTGAAGGCTCGATGTGGTGTGAGGAAGAGAGGAAGGAGGTTCCCTTTTATAAGGGAGGAGAGGGGCACCTTTGGAATAACTGAAAATATTATTATATTATAAAGCCAAATTCGGTTCTAAAGAGCTCAAAATTTATTTATTTCGAAGCTAATATGGGTATGGGTCTACATCCTCTCATCTAATATAATTTATACAAGTTTAGGTTCCTATTTAAACCTTATCATTTAGATTTAACATTAAGTTAAATAATTTTACTTTTACCGTGTGTTCTTGTGTTCTTATACTATAAGGTTAATAAACATACTATAAGAAGTCAAAAGAATCCCAATTTGTTTATTATTAACATATATAACCGTATCTAAGTCATTTGGCCGAAACTTAGATATTTAGGAATAAAATAACAATTAATAATATAATATTTGTTTTAAAAACTATTTTATGTCAATTTTGACACTATTTAGTAATTGATTTTTGTGAAAATCATAACAGAATGATTAGTTCGAAAAAATTACTTAAATCAATACTAACATGTCATATTAACCTATAAAATTATTTGAATTCATAAAAGGTCTTAAATTACATTTATTTGGGTATTTATAACATCAATTATGTCAATATTTCATTAATAAGATAATTACTGCATCATCTTTGTGTCATAATAAAGGATAACTATTTAATCACTAAAAATTCTAAATAAATTCCTATGATCTAGATAATTGTATTAGCTTTCTTGGAGACTACTCATGTTCGATGTTTCATGAATTTTATCACTAAATTAAAATTATTATACTTATAAGATTTAAGAAAGTGACATGTTTTCACATTCTTTGGTTTTAATAATAATTAAATTATTTTCATGGAACAAAGTCCATTAAATGAATCTAATCCGACCCTTAGGTGATATGGGTCGACTTTTAGTCATCCAATAGGATTTTGGAAGGTGTTATGGTAATTTTATAATCTTATATTTACCCTTAATTACCCGATTTACCTTTAACTATGGTAAATAAAATTTACCGTAGTTACTATTCATAATGCCAAAAAATAAAAATTATCTTTTTAACATAATTTGGACACACTGATTCCAAATATGGAATCCATTTTTCAAAATTCAATACATGAATGTTGCAGAAATTAAATTAAAAATAATCCCTTTGTCGAAAGAAAAGGGGCTTTTGTTTAAAACATTGCAAAAGATTGAATTGATTTATCCTACGAATTCAAGGTAGAATCAATGATAATGACATACATTATATTAAATGGTAATAATATATTCTATTTATACTTTAAAACCATTCAATATTATAATTTAACCATATAAATTATTGCAATGAAAAATTTTGTTTTTAATTATAATATAGCGTGTTTTTACTATTCATCAAAATATGAAAGTTACCAGAATAATATGAAAAATTTATCCAAAGTAAATTTTCACTTCATGATTCCAAAGAAGAATTTTATTTTGTCAAATTTAACTTATAAAAATGTCAAAACTAGATTTAAAGTGGGTGCACCATCAAAAGGCGGAAAAACTGCATTTTTTTTAAAATACTTATTTTACCCGAAAAATTTATTTTGTTCTTATACCATGTTCTAGAAAATGTGTAAGATGAATAATAATGTTATAAAGTTCGAAATTTAGTTAATACTATTCATAACGGCTAGTTCATAATAATATTATAATAATATATCGTTGTTTAGTAAAACCCGGTATTGTGTACAACACACGCTATCAAGGAAGGTCGTGATTGCGTGTAATGCAAGCCAAGTCATGGTTGCGTGTTGTGAAAGAATCCTTCATTTTTTAGTATAATATAATACAACCATATTTCATTTATCCATTGAATATATATATATATACTCAATGTTTCGTAGAATAACTATTATCAAAATTGTGTGTAACACTATCCAAGAATAGTGTTGCGTATACTGCAAGCTAATACGGTGTTGCGTATAGAGAAAGGTAATCTTGGTGTAGCGTACAACACAAGACATTAATTAAATTAAAAGAATATTTTTCATAAAATCTCAGGGTGTTACATTCTACCCCCCTTAAAATGAATTTCACCCTCGAAATTCGTCGGGGTTATAAATGGTTTACTACTCGAAAGTTTGTTTAAGAGAAACCCACATAGTTAAAAGGAATACCAAAACATGGCATTAAAAAATAAAGTATGAAATGTAATGGTTACCCAAATTAACTCATCACTGGGTTTCCACGTAGGAGAACATAGGTGAAAATATGGATATGGAAGAAAAATCTGACCATCAAGTTCTGATCGAGAGTGGTAGAGAACATGGCTACAGAAAAGCCAGCAATCACAAAGCCATAAATTTGTGACGATCTATGGTACTAACTAATTTATTAGAAATAAGAGCACTAGGACAACATTATTGGTTTTCAAGATAATTTCCCTAAAGTTGATTAAATTGGAATTAGAAGAAATACTTTCGTGATTTTGGTATAGTCTCACCGTTAGTCGTTCTTTGGACAATTTCCACATCATCTCTTAATGAAATGAAGTTGAATTTGTCATTCGTGATGTGTTAGAAGATCATGTGATAGAATGAGGGGTCACTCCATCTGTCTCAAACAAAAGGTTAGAAAAGTTATCAAAAAAATTTACGTAAGTCCATCTATAGTGAGATTAATCATATATGGTTCCTAAAATGGACTTATACTTCTTATATTATACTTATTAATATAATAAAACTAGTTTCTACTAAACAGGGACTTTTTGTAGGCCAATGGTAGGCAATAAAGGCCAGTCTCACTTCGGTTGTGGGTTCGATTCCCACAGCCTTGTCCGACGCGATGGGTTGTCACCCATCCTGCAGGTTGTCCTTTTTCTAAAACTACATTTCTATAACATCCCATAGATAATATCGAAAAAAAAATTCTATCCTTAAACAATACTACCTTATTTCCAAAATAATCCATTCCAATCTTTAGGCTTATCCATAATACTGCAGTCCACTCTCATAATATAGTGAAAATGATTACCAGAGATTTAATACCATCGTTGATCCCCATATATCATAAGATATGTCTTGTTGGTCACATTCCAAACATTCAACGGCCTTAATCATGTATTCTCTTGAAGAATGAATACCCATTGAACCTTAGTGAAAACATGTATGCAGTTAAATGTTAACACATTCCACAAACCAGAATCCTCAAAATTCTATATACTCAAACCATGACATCACTTAGTCCTTATATCAATCATGAGCTAATGAATACTGTCAAACATTTCATTTTCTCCTTATCCCTTCATTATGCGCATATCACATGCTTTCCAAAATATTTGAATCACCTTTCATGGTTACCGGTACCTTAAATTTATTGAAAACCACAATAGAATAATACAAAAATATTCTAATACACAATAAAAGTACCTCAACAACATTATTCTTGAATACTAATACAAAAACACTTAAATCCATCCTCTTCAATACTTGTCCTGGAATAATTCTTTCCTTGATTTATAAGTAACTTTTTAGGTCAGGGCATTGAGTTGGGTAATGCCCATGTTCTCCACAAATAATACATTGGACTCCATAACAGTCTGTCACTCTATGACCCTTTTCTCCACACAGATAACATCGGTCCCTCTATTTGAGGTATTCCTCAAGGTTCTTCTTCCCTTCTTTAGAAATATCAATCTTCTTTTCTTTATGCTTCTCAACATGCGAACATTCATAATAGTTTATCTTCCTCTTATTTGATGAATTAGGAATACCACTAAATTTCACCTTGTTAATCATATATCGCGATGAATGATTCAGCATAATAACAATATCTTTCTCTCTAGGAATTACACAATTTTGTTTCTCATAGTCACCAAATTGACCATTGGATTTAATGTTAACTGAATTCTTTATGGTCCCCTCCATTAACTAAAACACAAAAAGAATCTTCTGAGAGGAAAGAATCATGCTAGAGAAAACAACATAGTAAAGGGGGAGTACCCTCAATTTCTAACATCTTAGGATAAATTCTAAGATCGTTAGCGCAATTCTAGGACTATAACCTATACATATACTTAACCTTAGAGACATCCCTAGACATACCTTAGAAATATCTCTAGGGATCTCACTAAAGTTCTCACATCCTAGTTTCCAAAGGTTGACTAAACCTTTCCCCTGATACCAACTGTAGAGACCCAATGCTTGACGTACATGGACATTAAATTACTTTTGTGGAATACTTAGTACATAACAAAAACACACACACAAGGATCGTAATAGTTTAGTGTCTTTGGAAACTCGGAATATAATCTTCTAATCGTGGTGAAAGATCATCAACATATCCCATAAAGATCTGCTTTTTTATACCTAATACCTTTATTTATATCTTTGGGAAAAGAAAACATAAAAGGGTGAGCTTAAATTCTCAGTAAGGGTAATCAAAAGAAATATCAATCACATCATATTCATAAGAACATAACATTTTGGAAATCTTAACCTGCAAAAGAGAACATAATTTCATAATATGGGATAAATCATAGTAGTGAAATGAAATACCAATTATCATAACATAAAACATGAAACTTTGTGGCCTACATAGATAATCATAGAGAATCATTTCTTGTTAGGCAAGACTCATTGTCAAGACTATCTTAGTGGACAAAGTCCATTTCTGAACAGAGTTCACTCCTCGTTTCAGTCCTCTTTCACTGAACCGGTATAACCTACCGTTCCAGCCATGTCTATCTCATGAGATATAAAATCTTTACCCAATGCATTGGAGGGAGATATAGGTCCCACCCATCTCATAATGATACCATTCTTATGTGTGCCACAAAATCATAAACCATACATCATAGCATAACCCATGTAATAAAAATGGGAATCTTAAACATCGTGACATCATAAAACAATTCATATAATATAAAGGAATTCATAAAAATAATTCTATCACAACATAATCAAATAAATGTAATAATAGGGATAGAAACAAAACCCTATATTATCTTAGATGGAAAATTATTTTAATAAAACACTTGAACTCCATTCTTGAGGAAATTATCCTTTCTACTTCAAAAACATTTTCCTTTCTTAACATGTAATACAATTTTAAACTAAAATAATTTGATTAAAAATAAACATGAAAACTTATAATGTAATCTTCTTGGAAATAATTTTTTAAAAAATCCATTTATGCCGTATACGTTAAAAAAACATTCTTTCCGTACTTTTGTCGGAAAAGTCAAAAAGTACCTCGTACGAAAAACGAAAAAAGATTCCTTTTATATCTTTTACTAAAAACTCACCGAAGGGTAAAATTGGATTCAAACAATTGTAGGTGGATGGAAAAAATATTACATATTTAGGAAACATGGATTTGGATGATAAAATACACCCCAGTAAATACCAAAGTATAAACAATCTCGGATAAAAATGAGATTGTGATATTTTCCCTTACCTACGGTCCGATTTGCTTCGTAAGTGTCCAAACCTCATGTATAATGATTTAAATAATGTCATTTACTTATTCCGGAATCATACTCATTGTTATGATATCATATATGGTTCACTTATGACTTTATATTACCCGTTCTTTTGTAAATTCCATGTTAAAGAGCGTTTTGGGTAAAATTGTTTCATTTATCGTCCGTGTTTTGACTTGTAATTATTCATATGATTACTCAGATCATGATTACTTAATTCCAGAATATAAAAAATTATTTATATATAATATATATTAAGAATATATATATATATAATAAATCATTAAATGGAAAGAAATACACCGTTCATGGAGACGGTAGGCCGTACGTACGCATGAACGCTGTTTTTGTTTCTTAATTGAGTTGAATGGAATTAAGTAGATGACATACATATATATACACATAAATCCAGTATCATTATTATTTCATATATTTCATTATTACTTATTATATATACTTTATAATCATTCATGAATGGTTGACGTGGAGAATGAATCTCATCGCGTCGTGGAGACGGTAGTCCGTACGTACCCACGAGCGATGATATCGTTCTCATGGTCATGGAATTGTATTGGAGAGTGTGTATACTATTTCAGAATAAATATCACTTTACAATAATCATATATAATTATTATTTACACCATTATACCCATCCAAGTAAGGTGGTGGTGGAAAATAGATTACACCACGGCGTGGAGATGATATTCTGTACGTACGCACACACGGTGATTTCGTTTTCCATAGGATGGATAGATAGTGAAATAGGGTTATATCATACTTATAATAACATATCAGTATATAAGATATGATGATTTTATTACTTCATAATGAAACAACCTAAGAAGAAGAAGTGGAAGAAGAATTAAGGATAAAAGAATCGGTAATGGACATTACCTCTTCTTTGAAGCGACTCTTTGAGTCCTCCTTTTAGGGTACTAAAATTATCCTTTGAAGAAGACCAATACCTCTAAGATGTTTCTAGAGAAGTGGAGAAGAGAATTTGGTAGGTGTGCCCATGTTTGAAGGCTCAAAGTGGTGTGAGGAAGAGAGGAAGGAGGTGCCCTTTTATAAGGGAGGAGAGGGGCACCTTTGGATTAACTAAACATATTATTTTATTATAAAGCCAAATTCGTTTTTAAATAGCTCCAAATTGATTTATTTCGAAGCTATGGTGGGTATGGGTCGAAATCCCCTCATCCAATATAATTTAGACAAGTTTAGGTTCCTATTTTAACCTTATCATTTAGATTTAACATTAAGTTAAATAATTTTACTTTTACCGTGTCTTCTTGTGTTCTTATTCTATAAGGTTAATAAACATACTATAAGAAGCCAAACGAACCCCAATTTGTTTATTAATAATATATATAAATTTATCTAAGTCATTTTTCCAAACATTAGATTTTTAGGAATAACATAACAATTAATAATATAATATTTGTTTTAAAAACTATTTTATGTCAATTTTGACAGTATTTAGTAATTGATTTTTGTGAAAATCATAACAGAATTATTAGTTCGAAAAAATTAATTAAATAAATACTGAAATTTCATATTAACATATAACATTAGTTTAATTCATAAAAACTATTAAATTACATTTATTTGGTTATTTATAACATCAATTATGTCAATATTTCATTAATAAGATAATTACGGCATCATCTTTGTGTCATAATAAAGGATAACTATGTAATCCCTAAAAATTCTAAATAAATTCCTATGATGTAGATAATTGTATTAGCGTTATGGAGACTATTCATGATCTAAGCTTCATGAATTTTATCACTAAATTAAAATTATTATACTTATAAGATTTAAGAAAGTGACGTGTTGTCACATTCTTTGGTTTTAATAATAATTAAATTATTTTCATGGAAAAAAGTCCATTAAATGAATATAATCCAACCCTTAGGTGATATGGGTCGAGTTTTAGTCATCCAATAGGATTTTGGTAGGTGTTAGGGTAATTTTATAATCTTATATTTACCCTTAATTACCCGATTTACCTTTAACTATGGTAAATAAAATTTATCGTAGTTACTATTCATAATGACAAAAAATAAGAAGTAGCTTATTAACATAATTTAGACCCACTGATTCCAAATATGGAATCAATTTTTCTAAATTCAATACACGAATGTTGCAGAAATTAAATTAAAAATAATCCCGTGGTCGAAAGAAAATGGGTTTTTGTTTAAAACATTGCAAAAGATTGAATTGATTTATCCTACGAATTCAGGGTAGAATCAATGCTAATGACATAAATTATATTAAATTGTAAAAATATATTATATTTATAATTTAAAACCATTAAATATTATAATTTAACCATATAAAATATTTCGATGAAAAAAGTTGTATTTAATTAAAATATAGCATGTTTTACTATTCATCAAAATATGAAAGTTACCAGAATAATATGAAAAATTTATCCAAAGTAAATATTAACATATTTATTCAAAAGAAGAATTTTATTTTGTCAAATTTAACTTATAAACATGTCAAAACTATATTTAAAGTGGGTGCGCCATCAAAAGGTGGCAAAACTGCATTTTTTAAAAAATACTTATTTTACCCGAAAATTTTATTTTGTTCTTATACCGTGTTCTAGAAAATGTGTAAGATAAATAATAGTGATATAAAATTCAAATTTTAGTTAATACTATTCATAATGTCTAGTTCATAATAATATTATAATAATATATCGTTGTTTAGTAAAACCTGGTATTCCGTACAACACACGCTATCGAGGAAGGTCGTGATTGCGTGTAATGCAAGCCAAGTCAGGGATGCGTGTCGTGAGAGAATCCTTCGTTGTTTCATATAAAAAAATACAACCATATTTCATTTATACATTGATTATATATATATATATACTCAATGTTGCGTAGAATAACTATTATCAAAATTGTGTGTAACACGATCCAAGAATTGTGTTGCGTATACTGCAAGCTAATACGGTGTTGCGTATAGCGCAAGGTAATGTTGGTGTACCATACAACACAAGACATTAATGAAATTAAAAGAATAATTTTCATAAAATCTCGGTGTGTTACATTCTACCCCCTTAAAATGAATTTCACCCTCGAAATTCATCGGGGTTATAAATGGTTTACTACTCGAAAGTTTGTTTAATAGAAAACCACATCGTAAAAAGGAATACCAAAACAAGGCTTTAAAAAATAAAGTATGAAATGTAACGGTTACCCAAATTAACTCATCACTAGGATTCCACGTAGGAGAACATAGGTGAAAATATGGATATGGAAGAAAAATCTAACCATCATGTTTTGATGGTGAGTGGTAGAGAACATGGCTATGGAAAATCCAGCAATCAGAAAGCAATAAATTTGTGACGATCTATGGTACTATCTGATTCATTAGATATAAGAGCACTAGGACAACATTTTTGGTTTTCAAGATCATTTTTCTAAAGTTGATGAAATTGGAATTAGAAGAAATACTTTCGTGATTTTGGTATAGTCTCACCGTTAGTCATTCTTTGGACAATTTCCACTTCATCTCTTAATGAAATGAAGTTGAATTTTTCATTTGTGATGTGTTAGCAGATCATGTGATAAAATGAGGGGTCACTCCATCTGTCTCAAACAAAAGGTAAGAAAAGTTATCATTAAAAAATATGTAAGTCCATCTATAGTAAGATTAATGATATATGTTTCCTAAAATGGACTTATACTTCATATATTATACTTTTTAATATAATAAAACTAGTTTCTACTAAATAGGGACTTCCTGTAGGATAGTGGTAGGTGATAAATCCCATTCGCACTTCGGTTGTGGGTTCGATTCCCACAGCCTTGTCCGACGCGATCGGCTGTTGCCCATCCTGCAGGTTGTCCTTTTTCTAAAACTACATTACTATAACATCCCATAGATAATATCGAAAAAAACATCTATCCTTAAACAATACTATCTTATTTCCAACATAATCCATTCCAATCTTTAGTCTTATCCATAATACTGCAGTCCACTCTCATGATATAGTGAAAATGATTACCAGAGATTTAATACCATTGTTGATTCCCATATATCATAAGATATGTCTTGTTGGTCACATTCCAAACATTCAAAGGCCTTAATCATGTATTATATTGAAAAATGAATACCCATTGAACCATAGTGAAAACATGTATGTAGTTAAAAGTTAACACTTTCCATAAACCAAAATCCTCAAAATTCTATATACTCAAACCATGATATCACTTAGTCCTTATATCAATCATGAGCTCATGAATACTGTAAAACATTTCATTTCCTCCTTATCCCTTCATTATGTGCATATCATATTCTTTCCAAAATATTTGAATCACATTTCACGCTTACCAGTACCTTAAAATTATTGAAAACCACAATAGAATAATACAAAAATATTCTAATACACAATAAAATTACATCAAAAACATTATTCTTGAATACCAATACATAAACAATTCAATACATCCTCTTCAATTATTGTCCTGGAATAAGTCCTTTCTTGATTGACAAGTAACTTTTTAGGTCAGGTCATTGAGTTGGGTAATGCCCATGTTCTCCACAAATAATACATTGAACTCCATAATAGTCTATCACTCTATGACTCTTTTCTCCACACAGATAACATCGGTCCCTCCATTTGAGGTATTCCTCAAGGTTCTTCTTCCCTTCTTTAGAAATCTCAATCTTCCTTTCTTTATGCTCCACAACATGCGAACATGCATAATAGTTTATGTTCCTCTTATTTGATGAATTAGGCATACCACTAAATTTCACCTTGTTAATCATATATCGCGATGACTGATTTAGCATAATCACAATATCTTTCTCTCTAGGAATTACACAATTTTTTTTCTCATAGTCACCAAATTTTCCATTGGATTCAATGTTAACCGAATTCCTTATGGCCCCCTCCATTAACTAAAACACAAAAAGAATCTTATGAGAGGAAAAAATCATGCTAGAGAAAACAACATAGTAAAGGGGGAGTTCCCTCAATATCTAACATCTTAGGTTAAATTCTACGATCGTTAGTGCAATTCTAGGACTATAACCTATACGTATACTTAACCATAGAGACATCCCTAGACATACCTTAAAAATATCTCTAGGGATCTCACTAAAGTTCTCACATCCTAGTTTCCAAAGGTTGACTAAAAATTTCCTCTCATACCAACTGTAGAGACCCAAAGTTTGACGTACATGTACATTACATTACTTTTGCGGAATACTTAGTACATAAAAAAACACACACACAAGGATCGTAATAGTTTAGTGTCTTTGGAAACTCGGAATATAATCTTCTAATCGTGGTGAAAGATCTTCAACATCTCCCAAAAAGATCTTATTTTTTAACCTAAAACCTTTCTTTATATCCTGGGGAAAAGAAAACATAAAAGGGTGAGCTCAAATGCTCAGTAAGGGTAAACAAAAGAAATATCAATCACATCATATTCGTAAGAACATAATATTTTAGAAATCTTAACCTGCAAAAGAGAAAATAATTTCATAATATGGGTTAAATCATAGTAGTGAAATGAAATACCAATAATCATAACTTAAAACATGAAACATTGTGGCATACACACATAATCATAGAGAATCATTTCTTATTAGTCAAGAGTCATTGTCAAGCCGATCTTAGTGGACAAAGTCCATTTCTGAACTGAGATCACTCCTCGTTTCAGTCCTGTTTCACTGAACCGGTATAACCTACCGTTCTAGCCATGTCTATCTCAGGAGATATAAAATATTTACCCAATGAAATTGAGGGATATATAGGTCCCACACATCTCATAATGATACCATTCTTATGTGTGCCACAAAATCATAAGCATACATCATAGCATAACCCATGTAAAAAAATGGGAATCTTAAACCTCGTGACATCCTAAAACAATTCATATTAGATAAAGGAATTTATAAAAATAATTCTATCACAACATAATCAAATCAATGTAATAATAGGGATATAAATAGAACCCTATATTATCTTAGATGGAAAATAATTTTGATAAAACACTTGAACTCTATTCTTGAGGAAATTATCCTTTCTACTTCAAAAACATTTTCCTTTCTTAACATGTCATACAATTTTAAACTAAAAGAAGTTGATTAAAAATAAAAATGAAAAATTATAAAGTAATCTTCTTGGAAATAATTTTTTAAAAAATCTATTCAAGCCGTATAAGTTAAAAAAACATTCTTTCCGTACTTTTGTCGGAAAAGTAAAAAAAAACCTCGTACAAAAAACGACAAAAGATTCCTTTTATATATTTTACTAAAAACTCACCAAAGGGTAAAATTGGATTTAAAAAATTGTAGGTGGATGGAAAAAATATTACATATTGAGGAAACATGGATGGGGATGATAAAATACACCCCAGTAAATACCAAAGTATAAACAATCTCGGATAAAAATTAGATTGTGAAATTTTCCCTTACCTTAGGTCCGATTTGCTTCGTAAGTGTCCAAACCTCCTGTATAATGATTTAAATAATGTAATTGACTTATTAGAGAATCATACTCATTGTTATGATATCATATATGGTTTACTTATGACTTTATATTACCCGTTCTTTTGTAAATTCCATGTTAAAGAGCGTTTTGGGTAAAATTGTTTCTTTTATCGTACGTGTTTTGACTTGTAATTATTCATATGATTACTTAGATCATGATTAATTAATTCCAGAATATAAAAAATTATTTATATATAATATATATTAAGAATATACATATATATAATAAATCAGTAAATGGAAATAAATACACCGTTCATGGAGACGGTAGGCCGTACGTACGCATGAACGCTGTTTTCGTTTCCTTATTAAGTTGAATGGAATTAAGTAGATGAACATACATATATATACACATAAATCCAGTATCATTATTATGTCATATATTTCATGATTACTTATTATATATACTTTATAATCATTCATGAATGGTTAACATGGAGAATGAATCTCATCGCGTCGTGGAGACGGTAGTCCGTATGTACGCACGAGCGATGATATCGTTCTCATGATCGTGGAATTGTATTGGAGAGTATGTATACTATTTCAGAATAAATATAACTTTAAAATAATCATATATAGTTATTATGTACACCATTATTCCCATCCAAGTAAGGTGGTGGTGGAAAATAGATTACACCACGGCGTGGAGACGATATTCCGTACGTACGCACGCGCGGTGATTTCGTTTTCCATAGGATGGATAGATGGGGAAATAGGGTTGTTTCATAATTATAATAACATATCAGTATATTTTTGATACTGATGTTATTAAATCATAATGAAACAACCTAAGAAGAAGAAGTGGAATAAGAAATAAAGATAAAAGAATCAGTAATGGACATTACCTCTTCTTTGAAGCGCCTCTTTGAGTCCTCCTTTTAGGGTACTAAAATTGGACTTTGAAGAATACCAGGACCTCTAGGATGTTTCTAGGGAAGTGGATAAGGGAATTTGGCATGTTTTGGCCGAGTTTGAGGTCTCAATGTGGTGTGAGGAAGAGAGGAAGGAGGTGCCCTTTTATAAGGGAGGAGAGGGGCACCTTTGGAATAACTGAAAATATTATTATATTATAAAGCCAAATTCGGTTCTAAATAGCTCCAAATTGATTTATTTAGAAGATAAGATGGGTATGGGTCAAAATAATCTTATATAATATAATTTAGACAAGTTTAGGTTCCTATTTTAACCTTATCATTTAGATTTAACATTAAGTTAAATAATTTTACTTTTACCGTGTCTTCTTGTGTTCTTATACGATAAGGTTAATAAACATACTATAAGAAGCCAAACGAACCCCAACTTGTTTATTATTAATATATATAACCTTATATAAGTCATTTTTCTGAACCATATATTTTTAGGAATAAAATAACAATTAATAATATAATATTTGTTTGAAAAACTATTTTCTGTCAATTTTGACACTATTTAGAAATTGATTTTTGTGAAAATCATAACAAAATGATTAGTTCGAAAAAATTAATTAAATCAATAATAACATTTCATATTAACCGATAACATTAGTTTAATTCATCAAAAGTATTAAATTACATTTATTTGGGTATTTATAAGATAAATTATTTCAATATTTCATTAATAAGATAATTACTGCATCATCATTGCGTCATAATAAAGGATAACTATTTAATCCCTAAAAATTCTAAATAAATTCTTATGATGTAGATAATTGTATTAACTTTCTGGAGACTATTCATGTTCTAAGTTTCATGAAGTTTATCACTAAATTAAAATTATTATACTTATAATATTTAATAAAGTGACATGTTGTCACATTCTTTGGTTTTAATAATAATTAAATTATTTTCATGGAACAAAGTCCTTTAAATGAATCTAATCCGACCCTTAGGTGATATGGGTCGTCTTTTAGTCATGTAATAGGATTTTGGAAGGTGTTAGGGTAATTTTACAATCTTATATTTACCCTTAATTACCCGATTTACCTTTAACTATGGTAAATAAAATTTACCATAGTTACTATTCATAATGCCAAAAATTAAAAAGTTACATATTAACATAATTTGGACCCAATTATTCCAAATATGGAATCCATTTTTTCAAATACAATACACGAAAGTTGCAGAAGTTAAATTAAAATTAATCCCGTTGTCGAAAGAAAACGGGTTTTTGTTTAAAACATTGCAAAAGATTGAATTGGATTATCCTACGAATTCAAGGTATAATCAATGCTAATGACATACATTATATTAAATGGTAAAAATATATTCTATTTATTATTTAAAACCATTCAATATTATAATTTAACCATATAAATTATTCCGATGAGAAAAGTTGTTTTTAATTAAAATATAATGTGTTTTTACTATTCATCAAAATATAAAAGTTACCAGAATAATATGAAAAATTTATCCAAAGTGAATTTACACTTCTTTATTCCAAAGAAGAATTTTATTTTGTCAAATTGAAATTATAAACATGTCAAATCTAGATTTAAAGTGAGTGCGCCATCAAAAGGCAGCAAAACTGCATTTTTTGAAAAATACTTATTTTACCCGAAAAAATTATTTTGTTCTTATACCATGTTATAGAAAATGTGTAAGATGAATAATAATGTTATCAAATTAAAAATATAGTTAATACTATTCATAACGGCTTGTTCATAATAATATTATAATAATATATCGTTGTTTAGTAAAACCCGGTATTGCGTACAACACATGCTATCGAGGAAGGTCGTGATTGCGTGTAATGCAAGCCAAGTCAGGGTTGCGTGTTGTGAAAGAATCCTTAGTTGTTTCGTATAACAGAATGCAACCATATTTCATTTATACATTGAATATATATATATATACTCAATGTTGCGTAGAATAACTATTATCAAAATTGTGGGTAACACGATCCAAGAATAGTGTTGCGTATACTGCAAGATAATATGGTGTTGCATATAGCGTAAGGTAATCTTGGTGTAGCATACAACACAAGACATTAATTAAATTAAAAGAATATTTTTCATAAAATCTCGAGGTGTTACATGGCGCATGTTTTTTCCCTTTTCTTTTCAGTTTACATTCAGCACTTTCTTTGTACTGATTAGAGGTCGATGCACTTTTGGTTGTTTTTATGTCACAGTTGCCCTTTTACTTTACTTGTATTTTCTTTTACTCTGCACTTCTGCATTGAGTGGGCTGCGTGTGGTTGTATAGGTACTTAGTCAAAAGGCTCCCCGAGGTGTTGTGCCTACGACGCTGGTCGCGAGCCCCTGGCCTATGGAGGCGGGCTTGGGGTAGTTGAGGCTCGATCCCAAGTAGGGTCGGGCCGTCAAAAAGTGGTATCATAGGTGGTTTGTTCCTTGGGATGTTGTGCTGACGTACCTAAAAAGGATTTGTTTAGGATTTAGGGAAACAATGTTAATGTGTCTCGAGAGCGGCTCTCAGGACAAAGAGTCCAGTGATGGTGCGGTGGCTGATGTATCCATTCACCAAGACCTTGATAAGCCGCTTTTCAACTCAGGATGCTATGACGCTCGTTGCATGGAAAATGGTTTGTGCATAACATAGGATTGAGTCTTTGATTGTCCTTATTGATCCATCTCCCCATCGTTGTTGTTATTGTTATATACATATATGCTCATATGACCACGTCACTCCTTGATAATATTAAGGATGAGTCCGCGAAGACATCCAGCCAGGATACCAGGTTTGGTTCGTGACGATCACCATATGAGCTACGAGGCCTCAGTCCAGGACCCATCATGCTAGCCCTTCTCCGGGTGGTCCGATAGCAGCACCCCCACCTGTTGAGCAGCAGGCAGCTTCGACAGTGAAGACTGAGATTGAGCGCAGGTTGAGCACGCACCGTGAGTTCCAGTGGCAGAGACTGCCGAGGTTAAGTGGTGAGCCAGACCATCAGGCCATAGAGGTTTGGCTAGAGACAGTGGATCCCCTTTTCAAGCTTGTGAAGACGCCAACAGATCTTATGGTGGATTTGGCCGCAAACCTTTTCTGTGGAGCAGCTTGGCGTTGGTGGAGTCTGGAGACACAGTTTCTTGACGAGTCATCGCTTTTGTGGGGCATCATTCAGTTGTTGTTTCATGAGTAGTTTTTTCCACCCCACATACGCTACGTTCGGGTTCAGGAGCACTTGTAGTTTCAGTAGGGAGGGATGATGGTGGCCGAGTATGCGGCTAGTTTCGCAGAACTTGCATGGTTCTACCCGGACATGGTCCATGACGACAACATCACAGCGCGGATGTTTGAGCAGGGTCTCCGCTGAGAGATCCGTGATGTCATAGTACCCTTGGGAATTTCCACATATGTCGGGGTGCTAGAGCAGGTGCTGGTGATAGATAGATTCTTGTCAGGTTCTAGAGTTGGTGGTGGCAGCATGCATGTTGGAGCTGAGACATCTGCTGCAACTAGCGGGTGTCGGCAAGCAGAACCTCGATGCTGGGAGATTTCTGACAACCGATCTCAGGGGAATGGTCGTACACCACAGTGGCACTAGAGGGCACCAGTGTAGCCTGAATAGAGTTAGTGTTATGATTGCGATGGGCGAGGTCAGCTGGCACAATACTGCCCGACTAGGCATGCGGAGAGCTTCGGGAAGACTGCTGGTGCACCACCCTGACAGAGGCAGAACCATGATCAGAGTAGTACCCAGAGAGGTGGTGCAAGTAGAGGAGCGGGAGGAGCAGGTATTGGGGGACGATTTTACGGGGTCTTCCTATCACCACTAGGTGGTTCACATCAGGCTCTCGGAGCTGACAGTTGGGACCGCGGACAGCCGCGAGCTTTGGATGTCTACGATCCTGCAGAGCATGATGTGATAAGAGGTACACTCTACAACTCATCTACTTTTTGCAGTAGAATTGATAGGCTCTGTGTATGAAATTCTTTTCTCCCTGTTTCTTGTCTGAGGTGTTACCAGGGTGACGTGGGGCATCGGTGTAACCCTATGTTGGTAAGGTAAAAAGGCGTAGTAACTTTTTTTAGTCGATGGTGTTGACCCCTTCACTTCTAAGAATGAAAGAGGGTCTTGGTTGTGGGACACCGACTGTGGAATCTTGTGTGACCAGATATCCTTGGGTGTTTCACCATATGGATATTCTAAAGGAGGGAATCATCGATCCTTGTTCCAGGTACGGGCGGTGATTCCAGTCGTGGCGTGTGACATAGGGGTTTGGTTGGGAATGTCAGCTACCCCCGAGAGACTTCGGGTCATTTGAGACCATGAAAAGGGATGGTGAGGTTGTATACCACCTTGCCTTGACCCCAAAGTCTGGAGTGGTTGCACGACGTCTCTCACATGGCTCACCCAAGAAGAAGCGTGCGTGCTCTTAAGCACGTCATAGGAAAGGGCATACCTCATTTGAACAGATCAAATCCCTTAGTCTGTGTGCGGTGACGCGAGACTGTCCATGAGTTCTTATGGGTATGGGAGAGCCAGGTGTGGGATTAGTACCCTGTTTTGTTCCCTGGTTTTTCTTTTTGGGGATGAAAAGCTTGAAGGAGGGAATGATTTAAGAACCCGGTTTTGCAATAAAAGACTTTGGAATATTTTTGATGTTATTACAGAGCAGCGCCTTCAGACGACGTGCGATTCCAAGCCCCGGTGTGGCCGGAATTATGTTTCTAGTACGTTCACACTGGGAATGCCAATTAAATGGGATAAATCATAAACAGTGATCTGAATCATAGATCTGAGTGCACGGATGGGTCTGGAATGGGATGTTTACCCTAGTAACGACATAAAACATGTCAGCGAAGGACATTTGGAACCCTCACTCGCTATCAGAGCGTGGAAAGGATAAATTAAATAATTATTTTATTTTTTTAATATCTTAACACAACTATCTCTTAAACGGTAGCTCGGATTGGGAAACTGAGAGCACCATTGAGTCTGGAACTTGACATTTACCCTAAGAGGGGTGTAAGTTTCGCGGGCGCGTGTTGTCTGTGAAAAATGGCCCTAGGGGAATTTTTGTAATTTGGCGACCTCATGCATTGAGTTTTATAACATTCAAAAAAAAGCTCATAATAAAATTTCAATAGGGTTGTTGTGTTCGGGAGGTGGTGTTTACCATAGGGGAGGCTTAACCTCGATCCCGTCGTGCGTTTCAGATGCAGATTAATTTGGAGTTTTAAATTAATTAAGTTTTAAATTTATTTCATCCTACTTAAACCAAACCATCCTCTCCTACCCTTTTTCTTCCTCCTGGCAGGATTAGCTCCCAACCAAGGAGCTCTCAACCTCATGCCCTCCCCAACACCTCTCCAAGAAGGTGATTGCGGATCAACTCTAACAGATTTCACGTGAAGCGTCGGTCAATGCCCAACAAGGTAGGATTTATCGTTTTTGTTTTCTTTTCCCGCACCTATATTGAGTTCGATTATATGCATCAAATTGTTGTTTTATAATCAAAAAAATCCCTTGGTCGTGTAGTATTAATTCTGGTCTTTCCAATGCACATTTCGGTTTTGAATTTGGAGTCCTGAGGCCTCCACAATCGCCAGCCAAAGATTATGGGTTTTGGGTGTTCTCCGGTGGTTTTGGAGGACCTCCGACTGGCTTTGGGGGTTCCGGTGTGGGTGAGCGCGGCGTTCCGGCGAGAAGGTACTGCAGTGCGGCGGTGCGGCAGGGGTCCAGGTGGTGGCGTCGGCCGGGCGCGGGTGGCTTTTCAGCAGACGGTCTCAGCGGAGTCTTAGCTCTAGCGGGCACCGACGGTCATCAGTGGCGCCAAGCGGAGGTGGCCGAGGGGTGTGCGGCAGAGGAGACTGCGGGCGACGGCGAGGGCGAGTGGGCTTGGCGAGGGTGCCAGCGGAGGTGGTGGCACCGACGTGTGAGGGCGCCGGCAAGGCGAGGTCCAGGGCCGACCAACCTTTGCCCGTCAGTGCTCATGAGGGAAGACCGGGGTCTACGGACCCCGGCTGGCTGACAAGGACCCACATGCTACGGGTCCTGTTGGGAGGCGAAGACCGGCCGATTGGCCGGTATGGGTTTTCTTAAAAAAAATTATATAAAAAAATGGTTTATAATAATAATAATAATATTATTATTATTATAATTATGAAAAAGTATTTATACTTGATAAATCATCTGCATGGCATCCGTTTTGTGCACCTTCTGTGGCGACGTGTGCCTTAATTTGAGACAATTATTTTGATATGGATTCGGGTGATTTTAATCCACGAGATGGGCGCCTTGGTAGCGCGACATGACGTCAAGCAGTTGGGTGCTTTTTCCAGGCATTTTTGTTTTGGATGGTGCGGACACATCCGATGTCAGAATTGAGTGCCGCCAGTGGCATTGCGTCCCTGACATTGATACTGAGTTTTCCAGCGTGGTTTCAGGCGTTGATACCAGAGTTGAGGCGTGGGACCCATGACCCATCTTTCGAGCTGCGTGTAGCGCTTTATACTTTTTTCATCGTACATCTATTTAGGATTTGTGAGCAGTCGTTTTTGGGTGTTTTTACGAGGGAATTTCAATGGCGTGATCCACCAGCTTTAATTTTGCACGATGGTGTGGGCCCCACAAGGGTTGTTTTGGGCGTTGAAAGTGATTTTACAGCTTTATCACCGGTTATCCATTTTGGAAATGTGAATAGTCAAACTTGTGTACTTTTTCTGAGAGGATGGACATAGTGCGATCCGTTCGTTGTGCTTCGGGACTGGGATGTGAGTCCCACGTAGCACTGCTCGTGTGTGGTGTGTCGGAAAGCATCTTTTTCTCCGGATATCTATTTCACTCATGTGAGTAGTCCTTTTGATGTGTTTTCCTGATCGGATTGCAATGGTGCGATGTGACCGACTATTTTGGGGGCCGAGGCTCGGGATCACAGGACGCCGTTTGGGAATAAGGCAGTCTTGGTGACTATTCCGTCGGATATCCGTTTGAGGCGAGTAAGAAGTCTATCTCGCGTTTTTTTCCACGAGAATTAAAACGTTGTAATATGTTCAGGCGTGCGGAGCCTCTTGCGTGATCTTATTAAATGTGGAAATATGGAAGGTGTACTGGTGGTGGTTCTTCCTGTGGTGTTTGCAGAGAACCATTGGCGTGTGATCGCATTCACTCTTGGGAGAGTGAAGTAAATGTTTGAAGAGATGTGGTCAGACATGCCTAGGACAATGAGGTGGAAAGTTGGAGTTGTTACATTACCCCTTCGTGTTGACGTTGGGTGCCGTGTGCACGATAGCCTTTGGGCTGGAACTTGGTGTACTCTGGGAGTATACGAGAACGCTTGGAGGTACATGTGGATGTTTGTACCTGAGAATGTTTTTGCACTTGGTGGGGGTTGACTTAGGGCCACACGTCGTGTGGGCCCCATATGCATGTCATGTTCTGTTTTTCATACTTTTGACCTCTCGCGATGTAGAGGGTTCCTCTATTCTCGTTTGTTTGACCAGTGGGGTTGAGTGGTCCCTTGGTCTTGTTCACGTTTGTTAACCAGGAGGGATGAGTTTTCCCCTGGTTCTATTCTCGTTTGGCTGGAAGAGATGGTTTGGTTCCTCTGTTTCTTCAGTTGTGAGGGGTTTCTGTACTGTGCCCTTTTCACCAGACTGTGGCACCGTTCATGACTATGTGTGCTTGTACAACGTGTCAGTTTTCCCACCTTCTGTGGTGAGTTGTCTTAGTCCGCTTCGACCGTGACTCGATCACTAGTGCAGAAAACGTTTTTTACGTCACCATTTTTTACGTCGGCTATATATAACCGACGTAAAAATGAACCGATTATATTTTTTACATCGGTTATTTTAATAACCGACGCTACAAATCATGCCTGTTGGGTTTTTACGTCGGTTATCAAATAACCGACGTAAAAAACCAACGGGGGGGGGGGGTTTACGTCAGTTATTTGGAAACCTACATAAAAAACCCGAAGCGCGGTGTTTTTTACGTCGGTAATTTTATAACTGACGTAAAAAACCACCCCGGGCTTTGGTTTTTTACATCGGTTATTTGATAACCGATGTAAAAAACGCGTAGATATCGGGGTTTTTAAGTTGGTTTCCAATAAACCGACGTAAAAAACCACCCACGCATTGGTTTTTTACGTAGGTTATCTTATAACAGACGTAAAAAATGTGTAGATATCGGGGTTTTTATGTCGGTTTCCAAATAACCGACGTAAAAACCCCCCGCGCATTGGTTTTTTACGTCCGTTATCTTATAACCGACGTAAAAAACGATATATCTACGCGTTTGTTACGTCGGTTATAAAATAAATGACGTAAAAAACCAAAGCACGAGGAGGTTTTTTATGTCGGTTATAGAAAAACCGATGTAAACACCCCGTAGATATCTCATTTTTTACGTCGGTTATAAAATAACCGACGTAAAAAAGCAAAGCGCGGGAGCTTTTTTACATCGGTTTTAAAATAACTGACGTTATAAATTTAAAAAATATTTTATAACGTCGGTTATATAATAACCGACGTTATAAAACTTTTAAATGGCCCGTGGACTGTCATTTACGATTTTTCTACTGACAGTCCACCGGATCGTCTCTCTCGCGTGGTAAACCCTAATCGGCTCATCGATCGACCTGCGTTAAACTCATTTTTCCTTCATTGTTTATATTCTTCACTCCTCTCGGATCTATCATCTCAACTCACAACATTCAAGTAAGCCATCCACGAATTTATTCCGTTCACTTTTTTCCACGGATATTCTATAATTATGTTTTGCAATTTTTCTTCATTGTTTAACTTCTTCATTGCTGTTCGAGGTGATCTCCAAGGCCATCAGCCCTCGGAAGGGCACCGGCGAGTTGGGTGTGGTGCAGAAGTTAAAAGAAGCCATGGCTTCCCTGGTCTACGCACCCCGACCGTTGTCCCTTCCATCTTCCTCCACCCCTGCCGCCTCGCCGTCATCCTCCTCATCCTCTCGTATCTAACATCTTAACCGAGAGTGTTTATTTTATTTCTTCTTTCCCATACTTAAAATATTCTTAAATTATTATGATACATATGATCATTGATGGAAGTGATACAATTTCACATGGTGTAGGATGATTTATGGGCGGGGTGTGACCATGACATTAGCATTGGGGTGTGAGAGGAAAACTAGTGGAGAAGTGGTATCTGAGAACCTTAATTTTAGTATATATATATATTTATATAATTTCTTATACGAAAAGGTTTATTTATATGAATTATTTTGTGAGTGATCAATAGTGAGTATATGAAACTATTTTTCCTTGTTTAGGTGATGATTTAGATTCCTTTTTTCATAGGGCTTTAGTGTGCTACCTCAACATTTTCATGAGATGTTTTAGGGAGTATCTTACTATGTATACATGTTATGCCCACCATATATATATAAATATAAACAATTTTTTGGTTTTAAAAAGCAATTTGTAGTTTTTTATAGATTATAGTAGCATGGAAGTGTTGTGGAGTAGCTTTCATGAGTATATAGAGTTTGTTGTTTCTTCCTAGTTTTACTTTTAGTACTAATAATCTTCTTTTTGGTTTATTTACAACAATACATGTATGAATTCATGCATAATTATCTAAATTTATTCACTTCGAACTGAGGAGGGTTACTTTTGGTGGGAGCAGATCCTAAATGATATGGTATGAATTCATTCTATCATAACCATAAATATAATATAGTTGTATTTTATTTATCATATACATCAACTAATACTCTTCTTTTTCAACACAAAACCTTTGAGAATAAAAAACCAATCTAAGGGAATTGGTATCCACATAGCCTTTTGTTATAGAATATGGGACATCAAAATCAAATGATTGAACATATTCCTCCCAAAAACACTTCCATTGATTTTTATAATTGTGTGAAAATATTTACCCAATGGATTTAGGGTCTACAGAAACCACTAATAACATGTTAAATAGGTAGTTTATCTAATATATTAAAACATCAAAACCGCAATCAATATTAAACTATGTAGGCGTCATGGTTTTCTTTGATTCAATGAAATTTAATACTGTTATATCTAAATATATTTTGTTTTAAAAATAATATTCAAGCATATTTTTTTAAAAATATATAGATTTGTTTTATATTTTGAATTTTTTTACATTCAAATTATGATTTTTTTCATATAAACATATATTTGTCTTATCTTAATAATATATATTTTTTGTTGATATTTGTTATAGGTAATAATGAGTCGAAGTTGGATTACGACACATCGAATGAGCAATGAATTTGAGGAAGGTGTTGATGCCTTTTTGGAATTTGCAAAATGAAATGTTCCAAGTAGTGACATTTTTTTTCTGTCCATGCCTGAAATGTTTGAATATGAAGAAGTTGAAAACTAGAGAGATAAAAGATCATCTGATTTTTCATGGTTTTAATCCGAGTTACAGCCCTTGGATTTGGCATGGTGAAATAGGACGGAATGTCACTGATGATGATGATTCGCAAGATGGTAACTCCGATGGAATTGAAGAAATGATTCGCGATATTGTAGCAGAACAAATTGAGATAGAACCGACAGTTGCGCGTCTATATGGTGATGCTGAAAAACCATTATATCCTGGTTGTACAGATTTTACAGTTTTTTCAGCGGTGTTAAGATTGATTAACCTGAAGGCGAAGAATGGATGGAGTGACAGAAGTTTTACAGAGCTGCTACAATTGATGAAATACATTCTTCCAAAAGATAACGATCTTCCAGATTCACATTACAATGCCAGGAAAATATTATGCCCGATGGGATTGGGATACAAGAAAATACATGCCTGTCCGAACGACTGCATTATATATAGGAATGAATATGAATTTCTGTCAGAGTTTCCAAAATGTGGGACATCACGGTATAAGGTGAATGAAAAATCACAGGCTGATGTAGAGATTACAAAGCTCCCTTCAAAGGTATTTTGGTATCTTCCTATAATTAATCGTTTCAAATGTTTATTTGCTAATTCACATGATGCAAAAAGGTTAAGATGGCATGATGAAGAGCGGGTATGTGATGGAAAAATATGCCATCTAGCTGATTGTCCACAATGGAAGAAAATTGATGCGCAGTATTCTACATTTGGAAATGAAATTAGAAATCTCAGACTAGGGTTGTGCACAGATGGAATGAATCCATACCGAACACTCAGTAGCACAATAGTTCATGGCCTGTTTTATTGGTAATTTACAACCTCTCTCATGATGTTTGTATGAAGCGCAAATATATCATGTTGAGTACAATGATCTCTGGTCCAAAGAAACCTGGTAATGATATTGATGTTTACTTTTTACCGTTGATTAATGATTTGAAACTGTTATGGGCTGATGGTATTAGGGTGTATGATTCTTATAAAATGGAATATTTTTTAGCTGCATGCAGTGCTTCTGTTCACTATAAATGACTTCCCAGTATATGGAAATTTGTCTGGATACAGTGTTAAAGGTCATAAAACATGTCCAATTTGTGAACAACAGACGTCATATTGTCAATTGCATCATGGGAGGAAAATAGTGTACATGGGTCATCGAAAGTTTTTGCCTATGGAACACCCTTATAGAAGACTAAAAAAGGCATTCAATGGCTCACAAGAATTTGATACTACTCCAAAACCTTTATCCCCAGATCTGTATTTTGAGAGGGTGAAAAACCTTGATGTGACTTTGGGAAAGACATAGAAATATGGTAATGATTGACATATTTGGAAGAAAAGGTCAATTTTTTTGAGCTACCATATTGGAGGTATCATGAAGTTAAACATAATATTGATGTCATGCACGTGGAGAAGAATATCTGTGATTCTTTGATTGGAACATTGTTAGATATTAAAGGAAAGACTAAAGATGGGTTGAATGCAAGATTAGACTTACTATCAATGGGAATACGTTTGGAGTTAGCTCCCACTCCTAAAGGAAGACGAACATTTCTTCCCCCGGCTTGTCATACATTATCGAAGAGGGATAAAATTAGCTTCTTTCAGTGTCTTCATGATACCAAAGTGCATCAAGGTTATTCTTCTAATGTAAAATTTTTTGTCTCATTGAAGGACTTGAAGTTGATAGGTATGAAATCACATGATTGTCACGTCATGATGCCACAAATTCTACTAGTTTCATTGCGTGGAATATTTCCCATTCGTGTCAGAAAGACTATAATGAAGTTGTGTTATTTTTTCAATTCAATTTGTAATAAGGCGATTGATGTGAATGCTTTGAACATTTTGGAAAAGGATGCAATTTTTATACTTTGTCAAATGGAAATGTATTTTCCTCCAACTTTTTTTGATATAATGGTGCATTTAATGATTCATCTGGTTTGAGAAATAAAGCTTTGTGGACCTGTATATCTTCGTTGGATGTATCCTTTTGAAAGGTATATGAAAATATTAAAGGGGTATGTTAAAAATATATATCGACCTGAAGCCTCCATTATTGAAATGTATATTTCCGAGGAGGTAGAAGAGTTTTGTACGAGATACTTGGCTGCAGCGCAACACATAGGTTTGCCTCCATCTCACCATGAACGAGTTAATAATGAGGGAAAGGGGATTCACGGCTTGAAAGTCAAATCATTGTTAGCTGAACAGATGAAGAAGTTAGAATCATACATCTTGAATAACATAGCTGATGCTCAACAGTATATCACATTGCATATTAATGAGTTGAAACAATGTCATCCAAAGAAGAAATACATGTGGTTTTTGAATGAGAACAACAGAACATTTTTGTGATGGATTAAAAAGACTTTGCTTGGTAGATCAGATGTATCAGTTACATTAAAATGGATAGTGGGTGGTCCATATTTAAATGAGATAACATGGTCCGGTTATGAAATTAATGGTTATACATTTCATACAAAAGCTCAGGACAACAGAAGTGCAGTTCAGAATAGTGGTGAATTGGTGTCTGCAGAAGCAATGCATTTTTCGAGTGTTAAGGACAAAAACCCAATTTCTGCATCAAGTGCATATTATGGAGTGATTGAAGACATATGTGAGGTTGATTACATTAAAATTAAAGTTCCCATTTTTAACTGTAAATGGTTTAACGGTAACAACAGTGTCGGACAAGATGAATTTGGAATGACACTTGTTAATCTGAATAGATTGGAAGACATAGCTGATTCTTTTATAATGGCAACACTAGCAAAACAAATTTTCAATGTAGTAGATCAATCAGATATGTAGTGGGCTGTTGTTTTACAAGGGAAAAAACAATATGTTGGTGAGGATGAACTTGATGAATATGCTGATTTATGTGAGATCCATACTTCCCTGGAAATATTAACAGAACATAATGATGATCATGTTGAAGACATAGTTTGTGCCATGAGGAACGATCACGACAACGGAATTTGGGAAAACAATCCATTTGTACATTCCTAAAATTACAGGTAACATATGTTTATTTCTTGTTTACATTGATTTTTTCCATAAATGTTAGATATTGTAAGTTTTTTATTTATTAAAACATGTTTTAAAATAAAATAAGTATATGTTCTTGTTTGTTTTAAGTCTGTTTAGTTTACTTTATCATGTTTATAACCATTACATGAATTTTAAAATGCTTATTTTTGTTCACTGACAATTACTTTACCATGTTTACAATGTTTACCAGGTTTACCATTTTTACCATTTTTACTATCTTGACCATCTTGACCATCTTTGTCATCTTTACCATTGTTTAACATGCTTACCATATTACCAATGTTTACTATTATGTAACTTAGTACACTTTTCTATTTTCTTATTACAGTAGTATTAAAATATTTGAATTTGTATATTTGTGAACTGACGTTTGTTTTTTTGATTTGAAGGATAATGACAGATCATTCAGATGATCAACCACATGATTCTGGAGAGGAGCATATTGCTGGTCATACCTCTAGGGATGAACATTCACATGCTCCTATTATGACAAAGAGTTCAAAGGTTGGTAAACGTGGGTGCACACGTTTACCAAAATTATCACTTGCCCGTACGCAGGATCAGAGAATAGTCGTTGAGTTTGATGATGATGATATTCTTAGAGGTCCGAATGCCAAAGATTTTAAGAGTTTTGTTGCAACTCAAGCTAAGACCAAAGTAAGCATTCTATATGATGACTGGAGAGGTGTGGATAAAGAGATTATCTCTTAGTTGTGGGAGATGATTTTGGTAAGATCTTTTGTCATTATTTGACCATTATTTTAATGTTTCTAGTATATATAATATGTTTAACCTCTTCTTTATCAGATGACATTTGATATTTCTGATGCTGGAGGAGTCAGGAAGAAATGCTTATTGTTGGCTGCTAGGAGATGGAGGGATTTCAAATCAACCCCCTCATCTGATTTCATTTATGGTCATAGGAGTCATGACAATCCATGTCGTATATATCCTTTTATAGATGAGGACACATGGAGACAATTTTTTGAATGTAGAAAAAAAGAGTCATTTCTGGTAAGGGAAATGTAAACTTTTATAAACATTCTTATATAAATGATTTTATTAATGTTTTGTTAATGATTTATTATTCTTAAATTACACAAAACAAGGAAATCTCATCAGGAGATCAAATCTAAAAATGTATACCCTCATAGTTTATCTCAGGGAGGGTATGCATTATTGGAAGAAAAAATGATGGCGGAAAAATTTCAACAACTAAGAGCTGAGTCTTCAAGCTCTAGAGAGGTGGCCCCTCCATCCCCTCCATCTAGACATGAAAAATGGAAGATAGCTCGGAAGGGAAAAAAGGGCAATATCTTTCAGAAGAATCGAGAATTGTAGCTGAGAGGATTGTAAGATATCTATTTAATATATTTAAGTCAACTTTTTTCTTCATATAAGTTTCAATCATTACAGAAATGTACAATTAATTAAAAGAGGAATCTCTTGAGGAGCAGAGTTCAGAGGGGACATTTATATCTAGTGGGAGGGAAGATATTTTATTTGCATCTTTTGGAAGGCCTGAACATCCCGGTCTTGTAAGAGGATATCCGGCAGGTGTATCATTAATAAAAGAGTTTCCACGTTTTTCAACTTCTAATATTGAGGGGGTTTATAAAAAAAATAGAATCCATGGAGGCTAAAGTTCAAAATATTAATGCGACGATGGAGGACAAGATTAGAGAGTCGGTGCAGTCTATGTTTGCAGAAATGCAAAGACAATTTCAGACTACAGCTCCCACTCCTCCACCTCCCCTTGCAGACCCCATTTTTTATCCTCTACCTCCGCCAGTAGCTCCCACTCCACCACCTCAGCCTGCAGACCCCATTTTTTATCCTACGCCTCCGCCGCAACTTCCTACATATTGCGAGTTGTATGTTGATGATTCTCAACATCATATAGTAGCATACAGGTTGGTATATTGTATAGGAGATACAGTTCATCATCAACAATTAGAGGTAGAGAATCAGAGGGTCACTGTACAGGATATTATAGATAGATCAGCTTGGGTACCAATACCTACAGATGAGGTGGCGACAGTTGGACAGAGTATCAGCCATTTTTTAGTTTGGCCATCCAAACTTCTTCAACTCATTACCATAGAGGTATGAATGTTATATCTTTTATTTTATTTTTTTTTATTAAAGTTGTTTTATAATTTGATAACTACTATATTTCTCAAATTTTTTTCACAGGAATACTTCAAAAGTAAATAAATACTGTATAGACAACAACAAAGACAACAGACTATGACATCAGATACAGATTCTAGTGTTCTTGACAGATTGTCAAGATATTCACATTTGTCATTTGGTTTTTATGAGTTTCCAATGGAATCTCATGTTTGTGGATGTGAAATAAGTGTGGGGATTACAAAATCTGATATCATGAAGCATGTTACTGGAGATAAGTTGGGCATCAACGTGGTGCAAATTTTTTCCATATAAGTCTTAACACCATTTCCCTGCGTTATATTTATTAAAAATGTATACTTATGTATGTTTTGTATTAGGTATCTTTATAAAATTTGTGAGAGGAATGAACTGACAGAAGTATATGGATTCATGGACCCACAATTGATTTCCCCTGAAGCATGTGCATTAACTAAGGAACAAAGAATGGTTTATATTGCTGAAAGATTTGAAAAGAATATAATCAGACAATGTTGGATGCTGCATTTTTGTGAGAGGTATGAAACAAATTTCTCTCAAGGAGTTAATTATCTTTTAACATAAAAAACCACTAACATTAAATTTCCTTTTATTAGTGATCATTGGATGTTAGGGATTTTTTGCCCAAGGGAGAATGCTCTTTATTGGATATTCTCTGTTCATGGTGATGTGCGGGAATGTTTTAAGAATATATTGGAAAAGTAAGTTTCAATTTCTCAATAGTTTTATATATTATAATGAATTTTAAATTTACC
Source organism: Viscum album (assembly GCA_963277665.1). Taxonomy (NCBI): domain Eukaryota; kingdom Viridiplantae; phylum Streptophyta; class Magnoliopsida; order Santalales; family Viscaceae; genus Viscum; species Viscum album. Next base: position 1,002,951,166 of record OY728140.1, on the reverse strand, counting down.
CTATTCGTATTATTTTCTAACAGTTCATGGGTCTACTTTCAAAAAACACAAAGAAAAGAAATGCAAAGATAAAATATGTAAATGCGAAGGTAAATTTCTATTTATAATTTGTACTTTTTGATTTATTACATAAAAATAATATATTGAATTTACACTCATTCAAAACAGAATTTTCATGAATAACAAGCCCTCATAGAATGCAGATATTATATGTTAAGATTTATATTTGAAATAATAACAACTGGGACAGTTGTGAATTTTGACCTGGTATGATTTCCTCTTAAACATTGCCATAATATTTCAATATTATTTATTCATTATACACGTTAACTATCTTCTTTTTCATTTGAAGATTTTTGATGACCCTCAACCCTATATTGCTGAAGACATCAAACAGGTACAATTGGAGTGGTCAAATTATTTTACAGGTTTGATTTTATTTTTGTTGATTGTAATGTAAAATGTAATTTTGAATATTGTCATTCTAATTGTGTATTTGGTAGTTTTTTAGGTTGGATTTTGTTTTTTTTAAGTTGACAGTGAAAGTTTTGAATGTTATATAAGTGAATGTTTAATTTTGCTCTACTTCTTATTTTGGTCTACTTTTGATGGTTTTTCTGGTATGGATTTGGGTCTGTGGGGGAGGGGTTCCAAGGGTGTGGGGGTCTGTTCAGTGGGGTTTGGGGGTGTCCAGCGGTCTGGGAGGGCTATCTGGTGGAGTGGGGGGACAGTCCTAGGGGGTGGCAGGGATGTCCAGGGGTGTGGGAAGCCGGTCCAGGGGTGTGGGAGTGCTGTCCAGGGGTGGGGGGGGGGGGGGGGTTGTCCAGGGGTGTTTGGGGCTGTCTAGGGGTGTGGTGGGGGCTGCCAAGTGGGGTGAGGGGGTGAGGAGGTGCTGTTTAGGCGGGTGGGGGTTGTCGAGGGGTGTTTGGGGGTTTCCGGGGGTCGGGGGCAGTCCAAGAGTGTGGTGGGGGCTCCAATGGGGTGGGGGAGGGTTGTCCAAGGGGTATACATGAGGGTGGGAGCTCTATTGGGGTGGGGGAGGGCTGTCCACGGGGTATAAATGAGGGTGGATGCTGTCTAGGGGGTAAGTTTTATATGTTATCTATGTACATGCTTAATTTTGATGTACTTCTGTTTTTGTGGTACGATTTCTTGATTTGTTTTCTGGTTGATTCTGGTGGAGGGAAGATGACTGCATTATGTTTAAAAAAAATTGGGTTTAACACGTCGGTTATTTAATAACAAACGTGATAAAATGCCTAGAATTGGGTTTATCACGTCGGTTATTTAATAACCGACGTGATAAAAGGCCTGCAGAATGGTTTATCATGTCGGTTATTTTAGAACCAACATGATAAAGGGCATGGAGAATGGTTTATCACGTCGGTTATTGAATAGCCAATGTGATAAACGGCCTGGACAATGGTTTATCACATCGGTTATTGAATAACCGACGTGATAAACCGCCTCCCTCCGGTTTATCATGGCGGTTTTATAATAACCGACATGATAAACCCCCCTCCCCCAGTTTTTCACGTCGGTTTTATATGAACCGATGTGATAAACCACTCTCACCCCGATTTATCACGTCGGTTCTTATAGAGCCGACGTGATAAACCCCCCTCACCCCAGTTTATCACGTCGGTTCTATATGAACCGACGTGATAAACCCCCTCACCCCTGTTTATCATGTCGGTTGTTTAAGAACCGACGTGATAAACCATTGTCCAGAGCATTTATCATGTCGGTTATTCAATAACCGACATGATAAACCATTCTCCAGGCCCTTTATCACGTCGGTTCTAAAATATCCGACGTGATAAACATCACAATTTTATGTTTTTGACGTCAGTTTTTAAATAACCGACGTCAAAAACCTTATTTATAATGTTGCACGTATTAACGTCGGCTAGAAACCGACGTAAAAAATTAAAAATAACCGACGTAAAAAACGTTTTCTGCACTAGTGGATGGATTGGAGCGTGATAGCCCTGAGAGGCCTAGGGAGTTTCTCTCGTTCATTTGTGTCCATGGTAGAGTTCTTGTGGAATCGGTGTGACCAACACTTTACGCGGGCACCGATTCTCTACCCAAGAGGTTGTTTCCAGTAGGGCTGGCCATGAGTTTTTTTCCAGCAGGGCTGGCCAGTGTGGTACCACCTAGTAGGGGTGGAAAGAGCTGTACCATCCAGTATGGATGGCCAGTGGGTTACCATCCAGTAGGGATAGCCAGTACAGCGGTGTTCACTGAGCAGTACCATCCTGCTGGGATGGCTAGAGTAGTTCCGGGTTTACCTCTAGTGGGGTTGGGAAGTGGTCCCCGATGCCGCGTTTACCTCCAGCTGGTCTGGGAAGTGGTCCCCGATGCCGGGTTTACCTCCAACTATGCTGGGAAGTGGTCCCCGATGACGGTTTTGAGCCTCCCTCCAGTGGAGTACCCTTTTACGGGACTGGGCATTGGGACTCGTCGACAACTATTGCTGGGTCTCCCTCTAGTGGAGTACCCTTTTACAGGACTGAGTAGTGTGGCACCCGTCGACTCTTGTCGGGTCTCCATCCAGTTGGAACCCGTTGACTTCCAGGGATTACCCTCCAGCTGGGCTGGGCAGGGAGTCACCTGTCGACTTTGATGAGACCTCACGACTGCGGGGTAGTGAAGAGGTTTGGTTTGACGTTCCCCTAAACTCTCAAGTACGAGGGGCACTTTCCCCACTGATACATGTCCTTGTGACACAACCTAAAACCGTGAGGGCGAGTCAGTGCCACCAAAAGAGGATAGTATCAAGGGCCGGTGATTTGAGCCCATTAACTAGATGTTCGAGGCATAAGTGCGTGATGCTGGGCATCGATGGTGTTTACTTCTGGGACTGTTGGTGAATCACTTTCTTGGGATGAGCTACGGGATGGAGATCCCCTTACGATCCTGTTCGGGATTCGTGATTGAGCATATGGATATGTATATAACTTGTCCCAATACTCACTTCTTGGGTTTTGGTTACTCTCCTTCCAGGAGAGGTGAAGATGCTTAGGGTATGCCATGTGATTTTAGTGTCTTCCTTCTCATGGTTGGACAAGTATACTATCCTTCTGTAGGTACTGAAGACTCGACGAGATGTTCCACTTCTCATCATTTCCATCTCCTTGTGTATGGATGAGTCTACCTTCATTATCTTGTTGGGTTGAGCTGGACTCTCTACTGTTACTCCACTTCACTCCTTGTTGTACCCTTTTCTGCACTGCCGGTTTTACTACTTTACTTTCCCCTGTTCGATCTATAGATCACCCTTCGGTACTTTAATTTTTGCTCCCTAGAGCTTTCAGGGTATCCTACTGAGTATTTTTATACTCACCCCTTCTTGGGCTTTGCCTGCACTTGGTGTGCCCTTGCAGACGACTGACAGGTTGGTTGTGACTTTAGTGGATCTTAATAGTTCAGAAGCTTGGACCACGTGTGGTGGTCGTAGTCGGGTACTAGGTGGGGGACACTTCTAGCTATTTACTTGTGTTCCCCTATTGTCGGGTTATGGCACTTTTCTTGTTGGGCGTGTGTTTTGCTGCTTTTCTTTTCAGTTTAATTTCAGCACTTGCTTTGTACTGATTAGAGGTCAATGAAATTTTTCTGGTTTGTATATAACATTTTTCCTTTTACATTACTTGTAGTTTCTTTTACTCTGCACTTCTACATTGAGTGGGTTGTGTGTGTGTGTGTGTGTGTATAGGTACTTAGGAAAAGGCCTCCCCGAGTTTTTGTGCCTACGACGCTGGTCGCCAGCCCCTGGCCTATGGAGGCGGGCTTGGGGTAGTTGCGGCTCGAGCCCGGGTAGGGTTCGGTCGTGATAAGTAAAATCATGTTAGACTCTATAAAATTGTACTATATCAACCTAAAATTATTAGTTTAGATACCTTATTCTCAACAATGAAAGTATGTATCTATGTAGAGGTTTTTGTTCTTAGAACTAGAAATATTATAAATTTTATGAATCATTTTCTTCTTACCATAGATTTTTTTTCAAATCTATATTTCTAAAAATTATTGTTTATAGGATTTTGAACCATATAATTTTATCATTTTGTTGAAAAACATATAGCATATAAAAATTTATGATAATATTTTTACAAGATTTTAATTTATTTTTTCATTTATTTGAAATGAAGTAGAAGTATTTTCTTCCTTGGTTTAAAAATATAAAATTTTATTATTTAATTATTCTTTATCAAGATATTATTATATGAATTTTAGAGGGATATTTCCCTTATAAAACAATTCATATTTTTCTTCAATCATGAAACCATGTTAATTTAATTAGTCATAAGAGAAGATTTCATTATCATAGATTGATTTATGTTCAATGGAATGAAATTAATGTACCTCATTTGAGTATACCATAAATAAAATATTAGCCTTTTGATTGGAAATTTATTCTTATGAATCTAAATATATACTATCCCTAGTGAATTTAGATGGAATCTAGTTTTTCGTAATTGATTTCATTGATATATTTTTATATTTGATTTTCAAAAATAATGTTTTCTAAGATTTCTAATTGTCTTGTATATTAGGGAATTTTGGGTTTATGAACCCGATCTTCATAAAATTCTAACCTCTAAAATCATTATAATTTCCCCAATACTTATTATACTTATGGAAGGTTTTTGTAATACCTCATATTATAATATATAATTTCATAAATTCTATTGAAGCACACTATCTGATGTAGAACTATTTGAGTTATCTTCATTAGTTGAGTCATCCAAATGAATTTATTTGATTTTATTATCATAATTATCAGCAGAAACTTTCATAGCATCTTTATTCTTCTAAAGAACCTATTATCTATAACATAAACATCAATACCAGCCTCATATATCATAATACATAGAATAAGTACTTTTATTTTAAAATATATGACATCGGTAGATTTCCTAATATTATCCAAGATTCCAATACATATAGGTGGTATAACATTTTGGATTTTAAATGATTAACCTAGTTCAAGAAAGAGTGATCATAAAAAAACATCATTATTTAAAATTATAGTATGTATTATATTTATTTTCTTCATGATTTATCTTTCTATCATTATAAATGTCTTGAACATTAACATGGAATTATTAAATCTAAGAGTTTTCTCACTTTTTTTCCTTCATAAGATTGAAATATAGTATTCAACTTTTCTGGAATTGTTTCACATTGTATTTCACGATTAAATTCATATAGACCTCGTAAACATACTATAGAAGTGAAATATTTTTTTTTAGATAATATTTGGATTCATTATCGTTATACCATGTTTTTGGTTCTCTCCTGAGAATTTCCAATGTCTTGATGGATTAAAAATAATCCTTTATACCCAGGTTTTTTAGATAGATGATCATGATCTTCTAACTTCCATAATTATAAATAGTAGGGATATTTTACCATTATCATGCCATTTTATTTGTATGTCATAATATCCATTATCATGATGATATTAATATATCAACATTAGATATCTTAGAACACAATAGTCCCAACCACTAATATCTATTATTGTTCAGGGACTAAATACACTACAACTCAAAAGGGGTGAAATAAGTTATTGAAAATTTATACCATTATAAATCCACATACTTAAAAGATTTGATTACATATTATATTTATATAATTACTAAAAAAATAATTAAATTTAAAAATCAAATAGATTAGAAACTATAGATTTAACGTTGTTTAAGGAACAAAAATTATGTTTCCCACTCCACCAATACTCATCTTCATGATATTTTTGACATCGAAAAGACTAGTCCTTTTACTATGTATTTTAAATATTTTCCCATGGATTACATGACTTATTAAAGATATTTGACACTTAATAATATAATATGTTATTCTATGTGTTCTTTAATATTCTATACACACCCCATCTATTGGGGTTATTTTTCATTGAACCATCATAGTGAAAGAGAGAACCAATAGTGATTTTATAAATGATGTTCACAGTTGTAATATACAAATATTAGAATAGATTAATTATATGGGAGAGATAATAATAATAAAATGAATCTCCAAGAGATTCATCAGAAACACAATAATGATCATCTTGATAGTGCACCTATAGAACATAATGATTATACTTATTTTAGAATAAAATATAGAAGTACACAGATATATTTGAGAGTGATTCCAAAAGGATTTTTTCCTCATAAATATTATATTAATTTCAAATATTGAAAAAGATGTATGAAAAACATCCCTTTTAATCACACAATATCATATCTATAAAATATGGTCATATAATTAAAATTCACAATTGATTACTATAAAAATACCTCAATAGTAGTACTAACCATTAAATTAACATTTTACTTAGTCATTTTCACATCACTGGAAACCATATATAATTTTTTTACTAAAAATAGTAAATACAACCTTTTAGGGATTCTTGGAAACATTAATTTCCCTTCAAACTAAACTAATAGTAATAAATAGATGGTTGAAAAATGACATAATTGATTTTGTATAACCACATAGTTGAATTTTGTATATTTTACTTCATATAGATGAATTGATCCATGTGGTCTTTATTCATGTAATTTATTTATCCATGCAGTCTAATTTCATATGCATTATTTATATAGTTAAATTCATTCACTTATGATTTGTCCTCACATTGCTAATTTGGACAAATTCGAATGAATTGTGTAGCCGTTTGGAACAACAAAATAAATTTTAAAATGTATCCTTATCATGTACTTGATTAATCAACATAAATTATTCATGTAGTCATTTTTTATATATATGGAATTTCACATATAAGAAATCGGTTGACATTGATGATTTCTATGAAGGTTATTTCACAACATTATAGTGTCATGTAGGGGTTTTCTTGACATTGGTGATTGATGTAGTCAATTTCCTGATGTAGTCATTTCTCCACATAGTCTAATTTTTATTGTGTCCATATTATGATACATATAAATTTTGTTTCAAACCTCTAGATTTATTGATTTTATTAGACTGAATAAGAAGGTACACTAAAAATTTGACAAACACAATTGAGAACAAAATAATTAGAAACATATTAATGGTATTTTTGATCATCAAAAACCAATATACATGGGATTTATTGGAATAACATTGTTATCCTAGTAGTTTTTAAAATATAATTCTCAATTTATATCATTTTAATTTTCATATATTAATATGATGCTTATATAATTACCATTTGGTTTAATAATTTGTGTCTATAGGTTGTTATAATATTTTTTATACTGATAAACAATGATACAATTTCAATATATTAAAAGATGACCCGTATTATTGTATTTTATTTAATACAAACCCCAACACTTTTTATGGCCTTTTCATGAGTTAATATCCTGTAGAATATGGGGAGGTACACTTAATGTTAACAAACACCCCCTCTATGGTTACTATGTAATTTACTAATCCAATGAGTTTCACTCCCTTTGTCATAAGATAATCTAATTATTTTTATTTTTAGTTATTTTATTCATGTGTATAATCATTTACTAATTGAATACATTTATGTCATTTATATCAAGTATATCCATGTTTTAAATATAATTTTATATCTTATCATCCAAGACCATATTGATATTAAAAAAATGATTCTTCATAATATCGTGGTAAATATGGATATTTATTTTCATCATTGATGATATAAAGACTTTTTAAACAAAAAAATGTGTTAAGGGATCAGGGATGAGGATCAAAGGAGTTTCATGTGAGACAAAATGATAGTTAAGGCCAATCAGGGATGAATTTTTTTTGGTCTAGTGAGTCTTTTCAAGGATATAAAGGAAGCAATGTGTGGTTTAATGAAGTGACATGAATGTCGATCATTTAATAAAAAATAGGTCTTGATTTTCTGGGTAATGTAAATAAAACTAACCTTATTTTTTATTTTTAACAGTGGAGTTAAAAAATATTTATCTTGATCATCACGTTCCAAAAAAATAATAATTAACCATTAAAAGATTAACTATATTTACATCTCATTAATTTCATTTTATTATTATTTTTTATTACAAATATGGATTAGTTAAATTAAATTCTTTAGTTGTTACTGGAACATAATCTATAAATTTTTTTTTTCCTATTACTGATTATACATGTTATCACAAAAACAAAGCGGTGATAAAATTTGACCTTTATCATTTCTTTTTGTATCACTAAAAACCCTTTTTTTATAAGTTTAATCCTTTGTTCAAATATATGGTGTTCTAAATAAGAAATTAGAGATTATATGTGTTAATTAATATATGAGAATACACGCTCATAGAGATATTCAAATCTTTATGGAGACTTTTGGTTTCATGTTCATACATCCCATAATCAAGAATTCACACTCATACATTATTATGGTTACTTTTAATTTCTTCATTATATTCTTTATAAACTCATTATATATATAAATGATTATAATTTAAATATTTAATTGTATTATCTCTATATATATATGAAATGATATTGATTATTATAAAAAATGAAAATTATTATAATTAATATATTATTTTACCCCTTCATTGGGGTTCGTTGACATCAGGATGATGCCAGTATGTGGGCACCCTGCTCGTCAGCCAGATGCGGGTGGGTAATTAGTGTTTTATTGTAATTTTTTTCATTTCAATTTATTATAAATAATTACTATATTTGATTATGCATTTATATAATAAATAATAAATATATTGTAAAACATATTTATTAACCAATATAATTATTAAAAAAATTTAAATTTAATAAATCATATTTTCGTATTATTATTTATTATAGATTTTTATATATTATTATAAAATATAAATAAATATAAATAAATAAAAATTTCTGGTAAACATTTTTTGATTTTACATATAATTATTAATATTTATAAATTTTATTGAACATTTATATAATTAACAATACATTATAAAATAAATTTTACCATCTTGTAATTAATAATATTTTTTACTATTTACAATATTAAATAAATATAATAAATATTAGTTAATTTTTTTTCTATACCACTAATAATATAAACATATTTCAAATATAATTTAAAATATTTAAATGATATAAATTTTAATAATTATAATTGAATATGTTTATATATAAATATATTTTAGTATAATATAGAAGATTTAATATATTTATTAATTGAAAGAATATATTATTTTACACTAGATGAGATTGTTGGGTCAATAAAAAGATCCTTCTGGTCCCCAACATAAGGAATGGGTTTTGAAAACCTCCTCCATTTGTTGCCAAATACATGTTTTCTCATATATTTAGGATTTAGCAAAACTAATTTCAATGTTGATAAATAATTTTCACTCGCAGTGCTAAACATAGATCTTATAAAATTTTCAATTTTCAATGCTAAACTTTTTATTATTAATAAAGCCCATTTTTTATTAGCTATTTTTAGACAAACCTTATAAATACAATTCCCCACGTTTTCTCATCGCACAACAAGTATTTTAATGATCTCATAGAAGCAGACCCATTCTAGTATTTTGTGAATTCCTTTGGATGAATTAGTTATAAAAACCCAAAGGTATATAATTCAAAACATATATTTATGGATACATTTATTAATCATTTATTTATTTTTAGGTTTATTTATTATTTATTATCGGTCATCTAAACATGGGTATTTATATAGATAATAAGAATACTGAATCTATATACCAATTATCGAATAATATATTCTATAATAAAATATGTGAGTGTGTGTGTCTTTTTGTCTGTGTGTATTAATTCTTTTATATATATATATATATATATATGTATACACACACATGTCTATATGTATTTATATGTGTGTCTGTGTAATTTTGTGTGATTAATTAATATTTATCAATATATTTCTAAGAGATAGAGAGATTTTGTTTTTGTCCATGTATTGACAGACATAGACAGAAATATGAATAATTATATGTCTATTCTATAAATTTATAAATATTATATAAAATATGTGTTTTATGTATGTAATATAATTTATACTCATATTCTTATAATTAATTATTTATACATAAAAATTTACATATACAATATTTAAAAACAAAAACACACACAATTGTGTGTGTTTGTGTATTATTGTAAGTGTGTCTGCTAGAAATTAACATCAGATGAATGGAAGCTAGGTGATGAAAATCCAGAACTAGTAGGTGTTACCAAAAAGGAAAACCATCCAGAAAATTTATCAGGAAGAATTGTGAGAATATATTAGTAGTCATGAGATCCTATAAATAATTTTTATGTTTACTAGGTCGGAAAGTTGAGGTGGTGGAGATACTATACCAAAAGGTGGGACAACATGCAAGATTATTTGGGGTGTAATTAATCTCATTAAAAATAGATTTTTAGGAAAACAAGATTACTAAATGATAATATCTATTGAAGGAAATGATAATCACTTGTGTTTTCTATAGAAAAAAGAATTTATATCACCGAAATTTTCTCTAAATAAAATTAATGTATCATTTACTTATTTATTATGACATAAGTATGATCTATATTAATCTATTGTGTTATTATTTACCTCTTTTTCCTTCTATTGTTTGTTATTTTTTCATATATTCATTATTTTAAAGGAGGGTATAATAGTGTGGTGATTTGGGAGTGGTTTATCTTCCCATTTCTATATGTTGTTTCCTAGGTGCATTCCCAAACATTTCCTAGGCTCATTCCCAAAAATTTCTCATCAGTATTACTAACATAATATTTTATTTCTTATAAATATTGATTATTTTTTATAATTTGGGGAGATATACCCATCTTCCATGCCTTTATGCACCAAAACGTATATAGAATTATTCTCCATCAAAAACATTCACCATTACAATGTAGAAATTTATCACATTGTTTGTAGTTCCCTTCACTACTCTATCACAGAGCTAATCTTGATGTTTCCGTAGTAAAATCATTATCCAGACAATTAATGTATCATGTTATATTTAATTTTAATTTATTTCTCTTAAGAATTAATCATATAATAAATTATTTCTTATATAAGTGGATTATTTTTTTCAAGTTGAGGTGGGTTTTTTAAAGTTTCCAATGCGGGGTTGACCGATCAATAAATAAATCCAATGGAAATTAAGGTATCATCGACAATTATGATTATTTTGAGGCTGTGGGATTGTAGGAATCAGTCGAACCTCAATATAACACACATTGTAACTTGTATGGCTCCTAATACGTCTTTTTATTTAAAAGTATAATTAATTTTATTGAAATATAAAACTCTTATACTCAAAATAGTGAAAAAAAGTTCATGTTATTTTGATACATTAAGAAAATGATCTATATTTCATTTGTGACGTGTAGGAATCATCCGCACCTCAATATGATATGCGATATGCCTAATATGACTCAATGAGTCTGTTATGTGTTTAAAACCGACATTTTACATTAAAACGTGGCACTCAAAAAAATTTAGAGAAAACATGCTCATGTTTTCTTAATAACATATGTAATTTATTCATAATACATTTTTGACATGTAGGAATCAAGGTCACATGAAACTGATACATTATGTGGTCCATATAATCAAAGTGTGTGTCATATTATTAAAATGCACATTTATTAAAAAAGAAAAGTGATGTTAAAAAAAAGAAAACCAATTAAAATTATTTTCATTAATTAGGAATACAATCCATATTTCATTTGGGACATGTCTGAATCTTCCTCACCTCAATCTGATGCGTGGTGTGACCCATATGACTCAAAGTGCAAGTTTTTTTTAAATTTTCCAACAATTTTATTTAATAAAAACAACTGACCGACTTAAAACTGAGAAAAAACATTAAAATGGATATTATTATTTATAGAAAGCAAACATAAGTCATTTCTGACATGTATAGATTAGTCACAACTCAATCTGATACATGATGTGCCCGGTATGACTCAATGTGTCTATTATATGATAAAAAATTGACATTTTTTTAAAAGTGTCACTCACTAGAAACTGATAAAAAGCACTTAGTTTTTATTTATTTTTTAGGAAAATTATTAATATTTAATTTGTGATATGTAGGAATTGTTCTCATGCAAATCGATATATGATGTGATCAAAATGAGTCAATGTGTTTGTTTCGAGTTTGTAATGACATTTTAGTAAAAAAGAAAACTGATGTACTCAAAACGGAGAAAACATAATCATATTGCTTTTATACATTAGGAAAATAATCTATATGTCATTTGAGATGTTTATGAATCTAACTCACCTCAATCTGACCCATGGTGTGACCGAAACGACTCAATGTGGTTATCTTTATTTAAAATATGACATCATTTTTTGTATAATGGACAATTAGCCTACTCAAAACCGAGCAAACAAATTCTGATAGTTTTGATATTTTTCAAAAATGATCTATAATCCATTTTAGATGAATAATAATTCGGTTCTCTTCATCACTATACATAACGTTCCCGATTTGACTCAAATTGTCTGTTATCAGTTTTAAATCAACATTTTAGTTCAAAAATTTTGACTCGTTGAAAACTATTCAAACACCCTAATGTTTTTTTTGATAATTTAGGAAAATGATTCATAATTCATTTCTTATGTGTATGATTTGGATTCACATAAAACCGATACATAATGTGATTGAAATGAACCAATAGTGCATGTTTCCATTTAAAAATGACATTTTATTAAAAAAAGACAAAAATTTACTCAAAATTGAGAGAAATCATTATGATTTTTGGACACGTCAGGATAATGAACCACATGAAATTTTATAGGTTTTTGAATTAAGATCACCTAAATTTGATTCATGGTGTAACCAATATGTCTAATAGTTCATATTTTTATTTAAAAATGAGATCAATTATATTAAAATTAACACATTATGTTAATTTATTTCTTTATATTTTTACAAACATAATTATCATTTTCATATACATGTGTATTTTTTCATTGAGGTGGGGTTGTTTTTTTGGCAATATCATGAGTCGAATTTACAATTAAATGAAAAAAGGAAAATTAAATTCTTTTAATGTATACAATAAATTGTATTTTTGTAATTGCCTAAACCAATTTTTGATATTTCTATAATATAGTTATAATTTCATTTATTTGTGTTGTAAAAATCATTTCACTTAAATTGTCTATTGGAATGTTTTATATATGGTGTTTTTTTGGTATTATGGTGTGTAGTTACAAAATGTTGCACTGGTGTTGTAGTGTGTTGTTATGACACACTATAGTGTAGCCTTTTTTCAATTCTTTTAAAAGCTCTGATAAAGGAAACATTCGTCATTACTTTAAAATCCATTATAAAGGAAAAGTATTCATCCCATTAATATTGCTGATAAATTTACAATATATGATCACATCAGTTTGTGCTAATAAATGGTCCTTTATGTGTTATTTTTTAGCGGTTATAATAGTCCCAAGATTTCAATCTCACTCAAGTAGTATGTACATTTCATTATCCAATAACGTTCATTTCTAGTCATTTTAAAGGACTATTTTTTAGAAGTGTATAGTTGAGATTACGTGGAATTTATTCTAAATACACCCATTCTTGGATACTAAAAGAGGATGTTGTTCTAGCAGAGATGTACCATGGGCTAATAACACCAAAAATGTTGTATTGAGCTTGAATTTAGGGTATCTGAGTACACAATAATATGGATTATTGTGCACCTAGTTTGAAATTTATTGTGGATATGAATAAGATAATTTAAATTTTATTTATAAATCATTATGAAGAAATTTAATGTTAAAATATTCCAAAAGAAACTACTTTTATGGTTATGAGAATATCTGTGTTTACTATTTCACTAGTTTTGGGATTATACATTATGTTCCATAATGGTATGACATATTCTAGTGTATGTCATTATTTAGAAATGTAAACTAATGAAATGAATGGTAGATGTATCAAATAACATACTCCATGTCTAGATTTTAGTTTGAGGAAATATAATAAAGATGGATATAGAGATGTAGGATGAGCTTGTAAAATTAAAACCATATTGAGACTGCTAACATAGGTTATGAATAATATCCCTCCTCACATGAAGTATCCTACTAATCCAAAATACAATTTAATAATGTTATAGCTTTTCATGTGTCAAAAATCTCTATTATCCCATGGTAATAAAAATCAAATTTCAGTTAAAAATTGATATTTTCATTAGAGAATATATTTCTCTCTTTAGGAAGTATAAAAGGGATAAATCCCTCATGGGAGTTTGTCATATCTCTGTTTATTTAGATCAATGTTGGATGTTTATTCAAGACACTAAGGATGGGGAATAAATAGAAATCATGGAGTGGAATTTGTTCATGGAAGTATTCTTGGAAACATATTTTCCTCATGATAAATGAATTGATATGGAAAAAAGATCATGAGTTTAAGTAGAAGTCAGACTGAAGTGTTCCTATGTATGAAGACAACATTACATGGATATTGAAGAAGGTTTTGGACTACATATTTAATCTAAAGAAAAAGACTAACCATTTCATGTATGAGCTTAAGATAATTTTCTAAATGGAACTCGTATCCCAAACAATATCATCATATGAAGACATAATGTCATGTGATATGAAGGTATTGAAAAAATTCGGCATATCTTGTGGTGTTGATGATAAGAAAGATAATAATTATAATGTATGTGAAAATGAAGATATATAGAATAAGGGAGAGATGGATTTTTTGACATATGATACATGTGAAAGAAAACACCTAGGTATATTATTAAAAATATAAGGGGTTTTCCTAATGACTAAAGAAAAACATTGATATTATCTGGATTGAAAGAATGAAAAAAATAATTTTACAAAGTTCAATGATTCAACTTTAAGGATATGAAGCAATATGTAACTGATTACCTAAAGGTCCAAGGTAATATAAAACATAAGAATCCATGGGATAAAAGATTATATTTTTTTGTTACTAAATATGGAGTGGAATGTTAAATTTTATTAGAATTAGATTCAATAATTTTATATAAGAGTATATTAAACAATGATATTCAAATTGTACGAATAACGAAATGTATATGGATTTTAAAATAATGATTTGAGGATATGTAAGCATATGTTGACTGTCACCAATGACCAACAAAAATAATTCATTGTAAAGTTAAATATAATAATAGAGATATAGTAGTGGAAAATATAACCCTTCTTATGTTACTATTATTTATATAATTATGTTGATCATTGGACAAGGTTTTAGAGACTAATTAATTATATTTGGTATATTTTTGTAACCATAATGTTCTGGGAAATTGGTTAAAGATATATGGAATGACTTTTCACTCTGTTATGGATCTCAAGACCCATTAAATGATACTTTTTGTGCTTTTTAAAATAGAAAATAACTTTTGGATATTTAATTTATTATAAATTAGCGATGAATTTGAAATTGATTAAAATATATCTAATGGATGAAATTATTACTATGAAATGGAAATGTTTAAATTAATTATATTTTATTATATTCATAGATTTTAAAAGTGTCCCATGGATTTAGAAAACCAATCTTGATATAAAATTCTATCATATTACGATAATTTCCATTGATATTAATGACCTATTCAAACTTATTAGATTTAATGTTTTGAGCCCCAAAAATTTGAATTGATCAGCCACTTAATTATGATCACTAACCAAATCAATCTCCCTAAATCATTTGACTTTCCCTCCTTATCAATAACTTCAGCTTCAACCGATGTTATCCTACATAGGAAGCCAATTATATGTTAATCTATATAACCTTTTTTACTTCATATTCTCTATTATTAAGAGAATATTTTATTAAACCATATAGAAATATGTTTTTTCTAAAAAATAATTTCCAAATTTCAACACATTATTAATAAGATAATTAATAAATTATTATGTAGAAATTTATTTAAGGTGGGGAAAATATAACACTGTGAAATTTTAAATTATATATATCATATTTTATGTCATAAATGACACACAACCCCAAGAATAGAAAGGAGTATAAGATCCCATGAACTTATTATATGTTCATATTTTTAAATTAAATTAAATATATAATTTTTTATTAATTAAATCAAATGGAATGTTTATGTTGTGTTATATACAAAAATTATTCCATTCAATAGCATAGGTTACTCGAAATTATGAGTTTTATCAAACAAAAATATCATATTAATATTATTATTTAATATGATATTTATCCCCAACCAATTGTAATAAAGGATATGAATGTGATTATACAAATTATTAAAATATATGGTTTCCAAATAAATTAAATGAGTTCATTTTTTTCCGATAGATTTGAAATAAAAATAAAACTCAATTGAATATAAATCATATATTTTTATAAAAACTAGATTTTTGTGCCAAAAAAATTATATTAAAAAATTAAATTAATTACGATTAGTGAGTATTATTTACAAAATGTATATTTAATAATTTTATTTATATTCATTCAATATATATTATAGTCATATTATAAAATAAAGCGAATTGTACACATAAAAAAGAAAAATTTTAATAGAGGTTGTATTGCCACCTCTTAATGGAGTAAATGATTTAAAACTTATTTTAAAAATTTTATAAATATAATTTTTTAAAATAAATTAATTTTTAAAATATTAATTTTAAAATATCTTAGGGTGAATATTTGGTATTTTTCTGAGAAGTTCTTTTGATTGACGAATAGTGAAAAATAGTGGATTTTAATTGAAAATTACATTTTTATCTAAAGTATTTATAATGATGAATTGTATTTTTAAACAGATTTAAAGTCAAAATAGATCAATAATAAATCTAATTTTCTAATTTAGTTAATATTTTTAATTTTTATATTGAATATTGATAAAAAAATGTTAGACATCAGAACATTTTCACATTAAAACAAGTTTTCTCGTCCTGTCCGCATGATAAATATTTAGATTAATTTTTTCGACATACATGGTTTGAATTCGAAAAAATGGATTAAATATTTATAATAATAATAATATATAATTTATTGGACGGTAAATTTAATTTTTGACCAAATTAGTTATTGAAATAAAAAAAATTAACTAAATTGATTAAGCGAAAAATGTGTTTCCCCGTTAACTAATATTTAATCCTAAAGGGCCAAATGACCCAAAAACATATCCCTAATTCATCTTATGAAATTATTTTCACCATATAATTTATATTATTAATTTTTTTATATTATTTGAGCCACTTTATATAGGAAAAAATGTTTGTTGAATTCTCTCATTTCGAAAATTACAAGAGTGCCACTCACCCACCTTATAAAAGGCCCCCCCACTCCTCGTCTCTTAAAAAATTAAACGACTTTACTTTTTATAATAAAATACCAAAAAAATATTTTAATTATTCTAATTAACATTATTTTTTCATACATTTAACTATTGAAGGCTTTATTGAAAACCTAAGGAGGACACCCAAAGAGGGGGTGATGTTCTTTTAAAATCATTTTTTTTAAAGGTGAAGCTTTGGTCAAAGACCAAAGCAAAAATTTATTGAAACAAAAGAGAGATTACATATAATTTTATGGTTATGAACTACTAAATCACACACTTCCATCAAATGGGTTATGAAATCATCATTAGTGTGTATGACACACTATCACCTCACAAACCAATGTTCATTATTTTTCCATTACCACCTTTTAAGGATACAAATAATGTTGGTTATATTGTTTATATATTATATATCTGACCTTTATAATGTTTTTATGATTTTTGAATTGTTATATCACACATACCTTCAATCTTTTAATTTTTTGGAATGTGATAATATCGCTCATGGGAATGGTAGACTACTACCTCAGATAGTTATATGATATCTTCACAATTTAAATGGAATGTATTATGGAATTAATAAAAATATGTGATATATATATTACTTAAAATTGATTTTGGAAAAATAATAGAAACATATAATTTAGTTTTATATATTCCAATATGGTATGAAAATAGAAACAGTCTCCATGCATACATACGACATATAGTTTCTATAAAAAGTCTATTTCATTTTATATAACCAAATTTTATGAATTAATATATATAAAAATATTTGGAATATATATAATATTAACATAATGGTTTATATTTTTTATTTGATAAAATCATGATCAATGTTCGAATTAAAATATAACAAGTCAAAATATATTTGAAAAACAGGGCATTAAACACCCGAAATTTTTTAAAAAATAAATGATTATTTAAAAAAGTGTGAAAATATTTTATAAAAGAATAATATATTATATAATAAATATAAATATTCGCACTTAATTATTTTATAACATGTTTTAAACCTCATGTAGTTTAATGAATGTATGACCAAAAGGATGGTGTGAGGTAAGGGATTCCATCTCAATTTCATTTCAATAACGAATTTTATAATTCTATACACATAATTAATTTTATATGGTGTATATATATCCCATTGACATGAAATATCCTGAATAAATAATTATTAATGGTTATCTTCGATTAACATTTAATTATACCATCTAAATGTAATTGAACTAAAATTTTACAAATGGTGATGGATTACATAACTAAATTCCACTTCATTAGGTTATATTACTTCCTAATATTCATTTATATTATATGATTATGTTTCTAATTAATTTTCACTATATATTATTTTAGTAACACTTGTATGTTCTTTAGATTTAATTTTGATACACAAAATCAGTTCATTGATTAATCTTCACTTCAATGTAATGATAATTTGATGTGTTTACTTTAAAATATAATTATAATAGATATTATATATTATTGAATTTAATTTAATGTAAATTAAATGATAATTAAATAATAAAAACATTTATTTTAATATTATGTAGTTATAAATTATCCCTTTTAATTAATATTAACATTTCTTCACTCTTTGATACTTAACATTTTTTAGAAAAAGTTTTTATGAATGTCTGACATTATTTCTCTATTTGGTGGGAAATATGTTTTCTTCCAAAACCATGTTCACTAAAAATATTATCATTTTTAAAAAAAATTAAGAATCATTTATTAGTGAAATTTACCCCAATTTTTTCTATTTTTAAGAGGATTTCAATAGATTTTTATGTAATTTTCAAAACAATGATCATTTTTCTTTTATAGAAAAAGTGAGAGGAAACATTGTTATAATATGTGTGACTATAACTGTATTTCCATCCATAATGATCACTCAAATGTTTTAAATATTATTTTATATAATTAAATGTTTATATTAAAAGTATATTATTTTCAATGTAAATAGAAAATTTTAGTTTATAAATGTGATTTTAAAATAAAATGTCAATCAAAATTTTTTTCCAAATAAAAAGGATATTCTCCTTAAGAATGTTCTTAAAGATATTTTTATTGTATTTACATTCATTAATGACATAAAACCTTTATTCTTACTTGAATGTGAATAGTTTTTAATGACAGCATCCTTATTTTCAATTGGTTCTCTATGATCAGTTAGACTATGTATGCACTAATTTGATACCATTTTATATATTAATGTTAGTGGTTTATAGATATTTTTAATAATTATGTAAGTATTCATGTTTATTATGAAATATATTAAATATGAATTTTAATGTTATTTTTCATTCACCCCTTTAAAATGAGGAATGAACCAAACATAGAATGTGAAGGTATTGTCCCCTGATAACCCGTAATGAATTAGTAGGTCTCATGATATAAATAAGATATTGATACTTGGCCAAGGCCTTAATAATTTATTAAGATGTATTTGCGTGTGGCCATAACTGGATGTCGTAACATGAGGCCTTGAATATATGTCATGGATGGAGGCCTTAAGTAGATATATTGGAAAGATTCCATAATGGTATGTTTTAGATATCCATCATCACTCATTCCATCATTATGAATTCTTTTATTGATATTTCATGTGATTTATCAATTTTTTTGAATATCCAAGGTTAAATTTGATGTTCAGGTTATTATATATTTGGAATTATTTAATCACCTTAAATTGTTTCATATAATTACCACGTTTTTAATTTAATTTCATGTGTTTTAGTTATTTACATTTTCATTTTTATTATTACTTATTTATACATTTCTCCTACATGACACTTACCCTTACTAGTCATTTGAGTTCACCTTTATTTTGATTACTTTCTCTAGGATTACATGATGTTTTCTTTTAATTTTATGCAGGAATATTCTAGATGGAATAATGTTATTCTTAAAAAATATATTATAATTTTTGTTCAATTATTTTACATGACTCAAGAAATTATCTAGTTTATCAAGACTACTAAACTATTCTGTCCTTTGGGATGTCATTTACGGGAATATTATTCTAATGTAATGGTATAAGTTACTAGATCCAGGCTTCTCGGGTACGGTTAGATACACACATTATCATCTTGCATGACTATACAACTAATACCTTATGAGATGTATCATTGTAGATCACAAATCTATCCACACTGTTTGGTAATTTGAGAGAGGGGTAGTGTTTATCCTCTTCCTTAACTATTTAACATATTTTATATATTCATCAATCTATTCAAACATGAATCCCATTAGATAAATCATGATCATTGGTGTAAACAAGAATTATAATTTTCTCACAAATTGACAATAATACCTATAAAATACAATGAAATATTGGGTTTATATAACTAATGTTGGCCTTGGCCATTCGTCAATTGCCACAGATATTCAAGGATCCATTGATATCCCTTTAATATTGATAACACATCCCGATAAAGTAACATGATCCACCAAAAACATGAATTTACTATAGTTTACACATAACATTTCCCTTATCAAATCCATTAGTTTATAATTCAAAAACTATTCAGGTTCTTCCATTCTTCAGATATAGATGAGAATATCATCTATAAAAACGACAACAATTTTCATAAGGTAAAATGTAATGAATCTATTCCTTGTGTCCATGAATATTTTCATATTATTCCAAATATCATCACTATGAACTCATAGATCCCATAACTTTTATTAAAATCAGTCTTTGGGTTATCCTATTTCTTCACCTATAGACTTTATTATCTCGATTGAATATCCTACTTAGTGAAGTAGTGGGCTCCATGTAGATGATTGAACAAGCTACCAGTCAATGAAATATGATACATTTTCCTTATCATTATCTTGTCTATCTCATTATAATCCTAATAATGTTTTATTAAATCATCCTTATTAATGAAGTGGACTAGTTTACCCTATGGAGAATCACATGGTCATAGGAACCATTTATCAATATTCTCATGTAGTTACTTAATCAATTATTAATGTAAAATAATTGAAATTATAGATAGAGTCTTGGAAATTGAAGATGATCTAGGTGTTATCACAATTGATAATTCAACCAATCAACTATGATTAATACTATAAACGTTTTCAGGAATCACATCATTGTATTCCCTCAAATTGGGAATTTCAATAAAGATGGTATTTTATTTAGTCTCAATAGTTTGAGCAAGATACAATTTATCACAACGTATTAATTTAAATTATTGGTATGTTGGTACCAAAAAATATTCATCATTCTCTGTGTAATTTTATAGAATTAGAGGGTGATTCGTGATATGGTGGTTTTTATTTATATTTGAAATTTATGATGGATCTATATAACGAAATACAACCATTTTCTACAGTTAAATAAAATTCCACAAAATGAAGCATCACATGGTTTGCTGGGAATTTTAACCCACCAATTTTGATAGTGGAGGATTTATTTACAAAGGATGCAATAATTTTTACATATTTCATTTTCAAAAAAATCTATTCCTCTATGTTTTCCAAAAGTGTTTGAATAGTTCTTCTAAACATTAAAGATACCAAAGAATGTGTTAAACCGTATGATGTTAAGCCTAGATTTCACTATTTCGTTATGGTTATAATTATTTACATCATCTAAAATATATATAAGGATCCTAATTTAAAAACTATTATGCACATAAAAATAAAATTATGAATATTTAAGGGATAACACATAATTGATATATATTCTTTAACTTATGAATTTATAGGTTTCAATATATGATTCATATGTTTTATTTCCTAAAATTAGATCTTATATTAATTTTTTTTCTTATTAATAGCTCATAGTGAGCTTGGGAATTTAACAAATCATATCCCCTTGGACTATAAATTTTTTTGTTTGATAAGGCCCATTTTCATTCATCACGTAACTATTTACATTAGATCAGTGCACTATATTAAGTGTTATATCCCAAATATAAATTAGTGCGATTCCCACATCCACATAAACTATTAATATTGACATGTATATTATTAAAAACCACATACTTTATACTTTACCAAAATTTAGGGATTTTTTTCTTTCTTTAGTGTTATTACTAAGGATTTAAATTGACTTTTCGAATCCTGATCCCAAATATAACTACACTCTTCTATAGTACCAACTATGAAAACCCATCTAAATAATAAAAATTATTTCTTGTTTTATTAAATAAAGGTACAAAATATATAATCCAAAAATATCACGATTCATAGATTATTTGGGATAATAGTTATATATACATCAACATGATACATAGATATAGAAAAACTATTGAAAATTTCCTTAATATGCTCCTAAATTTACAATTCTGTTTTAAAAAATCATGTGATAACCTAGGGACATGCATAATTATTGGGTGAGATTTAAATCCCAATAAGTGAATAAAAGAGCATTGAATACATTACATAAAAACAATTATTTGAGAGGAATATCAAGGTATCATTGTGATGCTATGAAAATATAAAGTATTAAAATTGTATTCAATAGCGTGTATGAAACACAACACCAATCACATAAGGGAGTATAATATGCAAAGACAATACAGTATAATAACTATTTAATATAAATAAAATCTATTATATTGAATCAAATTAATGAAATACTGAGTTATCCTATGTCATACACCACAAATAATTTCTTCGACAGCTTGGGCTACACAGAAGACCGAATTTTACCAACTAACAATATATTATTGAAACATCATTATTAAATGTTATAAGATTTTAACGTGCTATGAAATTAACAGATATGAATTTTATTTTCTAACATATTAAATTATATGGTTTTCAAAAAATATGAAATTAATAAATTGGTTATAAATTAAAAATAATTTAATATAAGAACCAATTGATTTTAAAGGTAATATATTTAAAAAAATTATTTTCAAGATCAGAAATTTATTTTTTCCTAATAAGTTAAATTAATTAATATTAGTGATTTATATTAATAAAAATTATATATTATATATCTAATCAAAAAATATTTATATTGATCCAATAGATTTTATAGACATAATATACGAACAAACCTAATATTACACAAAAAATATATATTTTTATTAAGTAATTTTTATTGCCTTTTAATGGAGTACCTATTTTAAATTAAATTTTTAGATCTTTTATAGATTTTATAAGTAAAAACCTAAACTTAATTTTTTAAATTTTAACCCAAAAATTAGCATCGGGTATATTTTTGTTATTTTTCTATGATGTTTTTTATAATGAATAGGGAAAATAATGAATTGTAATTAAAAATTATTTCTTCATCAATTTAGTCATATGGATAAATTTTATTTTTTAATAATTTTAAACATTAATTTTATTAAATTTTTAGCAATTAATTCAATAAGTGTCATTGGAATTAATTTCACATTGAAATTGAATACAAAACCAAATTATGATATTGAACGTTTTTACTTTAGAAACCCACATTTTCATCCCTACTACGAGATTAAATTTAAATTAATTTATCACACTTATGTTATTAGAATTATTAAAAATGGATTCCATATTTGGAATCAAGATAATTTATAATTTCAAATAATTTAAACTTAGTTTTTTAAAATAAAAACTAGAGAATTTAATTAAAATTGGTTACATATATTAAGCGAAAAATTAGCATACCAAGTGACTAATCCTTAATCATAATGTTAAAAAACATATACACCTTTCCAACATCCATTATGATGACATATTTATACCCTATATTAAATTTTTTATAATTGTTTCTATTATTAGTGATATGTTTCGTGGAAAAATGTTAGATGAATTCCCTTTTAAAAAATTTACAAGAGTATCAATCCTCCTCCAATATAAAAATAAACTCAAGCCTACCAATTGCTCAGACCTCTCAAAAAACATTTCCTCAACAAATATATTCTTAAATATCTCGTAAATATATATCCCCAAAACCAATAATCCTCACCATGGGAATAAATCTATCGATGGAATCCAATTGGTATAAACCAAAAGTGTTACCCGAATAAGAGGTAACTTCCTTCCTCATGCTCTTTAGATTTATTTATCAATACAATATTTCAATTATTCTTATTTCATTCTTGTATAAAAAACAAGTATCCTAAATATAATAATATATTTTTAGCTTAGGTTTTTGACCCAAATAAACACACACTTCTATCTAATGGGTAATGAACATGAAATTTTTCAGTACGGTGAAGTACCACCTTCTGAAATCCGGGTTGTTCTCTTCTACATTACCCCATATTGGGGAAAAGAATTAAAATGGATACACTATTTATATATTATATATATGATAACGATAATGTATTCATGATTCTATTATTTGTAAATATAACATACCTTTAGGCTTTCAATTCTGTGTGAATACGATAACATCGTTTATGGAAGTGTGGACTACCACCTTCTAAAAACGATGTGATTCGTTCACAATATACATGGAACATATAAAGGATTTTGTTAACAAATGAATATAAAATATATGATATAATTATGAAATTCTATTTATAATATAAATTTTCATATATATAATTTTCTTAAAATTATTTTAATTTGAAAAATGAATGAATGTAGCATGCTTGTGTACGTTCAGTCTTCCGTCTCCATGAATATTACATTTCATTTCATATATAAAAATGAAATATATTATTTAACAAACATATAGAATAAATGTATATAATTACATAGTTTTTTACATCCTCGAGAGGATTAAATCATGGTCAATTTAATTACAACAACAATTAACATGTTAAAACATACACAACAAACTATGCAATTAACATCCGAAATAGTGAAACTAATAAAATATTATAATCAAATGGGTAATAAGATATTATAAAGAAGATAATATATGATATTGAATATGGTTCATTAATAAGTTATACAAAATCGTAATACTATTATACTGGATGTCAAAAGAAGTCTAGAGAAACAGAAACCCTCTGTAATGGATTTTGTGTCAATTTATATTCCATTGAGATTTTTTGTTATTATGACCCGAATTTATTTTATATAGTGTACATACATATATTTTACATGTTATATCATGAATCTCATTATAATAAATATATTATTTGTTTCATTTAATTTTATTCCTTCATAGGGGTTATGATTTACATGTTTTAGTAAGGTATAAGAAACATTGTATTGTTTAATGATTAATCTCTTCAAAAAAGTTGTTAATGATTATATTTGTAATCTCACATCCTATAGTGATTTCTAGCTTACTCTTTAGACAATTACATTATTTGTTTAACCTAATTTCATATATAAGGTGTAAATACTACCAATTTCTCATACAACAACATGATTCATTCATTCCACATGATATTTTAGGTTTCAATTTGGATAATATGATCTTAGGGAATTTGAGATAAAAGTTACCAAGCTCAAAAGAAATTTTATAACTTAATTCATTTTCATCTAGTTATATTACGTCATCATTTTCATTAATATTAATTGACTATGTGCATAAATTATTTTTAATCTCCATTGATGTCCCTCCACTTCTATTATTTGGATTTTTGGTTGATACACATAATCTATTCTATGATTGATTCTCACTTAAATGTTATGGTCTTATCAATAATTTACATCAGAATCAATTTTTTTAGGATTATTTACACATGAATTTCAAACAAAAAATCATTTGATCATTTTCTAATAAACAATTTCATTTTATTCATATATTTGTATTCATGAAATTTTTCTATGAAAAAGTATCATTTTCCATTATATCATACTAGAATGGTTTTAGAAATTTTTTTTTAGAAACCCCTACTTCATTTCTCTCTATAATCAGGGAACCTTTTTTTCTTCTAAAAAATAATTTTCTATAAAAAAATTTGGGCTTTTGAAAATGACACAATATAGAAATTTGTTCCATTTTTTTATCATTTTTTTGAAAAAATGTTCTTATCTTCTTCTAAACAAGGCACATTTATTATAAAATACATCAAAATATGTAACATTTTTAAAAGGTAACATTTTAATGAAGATGATTTCCATTGTTCTTTTTAAAGACATTAATTTCCAAATAATTTTCAAAATAAAAAAAAATATTTTAATAAATAATGTTTCTAAAATAACTTTTTATAATAATTCCACTCATGAATGAAAACAAATATTTATCATAATTCTAAAAGGGATATTTTGAATCGATATTATCCATATTGTTTCTTTATATGGTTATAATGGATTTTTTTCTAGGATTGTATTAAATGTCACTTCATAGATTCCTTTGATTAACATCATAGAAATATTAAAATTTCATACGATCATTAAAACTTTAATTTCCACTAATTACCCATATCATTTATCATGGTAATTTTTATTTCATAAACCATATATCATTTTTAAATATTATGATTACTTTGATAGTAATTTGATCACATGAGGAAATATTGATAAATCTATAATATTTATTCAATATAGATATTTGATACGGAATATTATTTATTTTGATTACTCATGATAAGGAATGATTTTGAATGGTAATTAATGGTTGGGCACAAAATTTATATATCCCCTCAATGCATCGACATGTTTTCCTAAGACAAATTAGTTACACAAATTACACAATTTTCAACCATTAGTTTTAAATGTTCTTGTGAAATATCTTGATGTTATACGAATCCATGGGCCTAAGGAATGATGTCCAATAACTAAAATTTTCCCTGATTTATATTGATTTATTAGTTATCTAGTGTATTTTATGTCTATATATTTATATATGCATTTTAAATTTAGTTTATTGATTAAATGGAATATGTTTTCAATTTCATTCCTTTCCTAATTGGTTTTTCCTTATATAGTTTATTTGAATGTAATGTGTTTCCATTTATTACCTTGATATATTCGTTATGTTATTCCTTATAAGATTAATGATTACATGTTACGTGTGTTTAGTTATTTTCTATGCCATAATTTTAAGTCTCATTGATTCGTTATTCCTTCTAATATACATAACCCTTAATTAGAATTTCAGCTCACCCTTATTATATTTCATTTCCCTATGATTCACTGATGTGAACTAATAAATATATTCAATGGTATACTAGATGGAATAAAGTTATTATAATCAATATAAAAAAAATACTTTTTAAATAGTATATTTATTTGCAATACAATACGAATATATATGTCTAGTTAACCAAGACTATTAAATTGTTTAGTCTGTTGGGATGCGATTAAATTATATCTTATTCCAATTTAACAGTTTCATGACAGTAGCTCCAAACTAATGGGGTTGGGTAACTACAATATAAGTTGGGTGATACTCCTAATATTTATCAACAATGCATGATATAATATGATAGCAAAAAGGAATCATGGGAATGTGGCCAAACCAATAAATAAGAAATAATAAGCATATGTCAATGATTACTACCAAGAAATTATAGCTTGGAGTAAAATACCCTAATGTAGTATTTTAACTCTCTAATCCCAATAATTAATCCTAATGAGACTAAAATAATACCAAATGCATTGGAGAATTTTTTTGGTTCACCCATCATTTTTATATCATGTACACACCTAAGTGTGCCAGACAAATCCTTCAACATAGAGATATATTACCTCAAATATAATCCCAAAATCAAGGATTGTGGGTTATATACATGTAAATCATGTATCATTTATGTATAGGCAGATATAGTTGAATATTCTAGCGTGTAAATAAGAATGAGTACTCCCTATAAAAATGTTTCGTATAGAAAACTTGCAAAATAATTTGAGCAAAAAAATGGTTGTATGTAAGGTATAATGGGATGGATTAATGATTTTAAGGGGTCTATTATCACTTTTAAATAATAATATAATAAAAGGATTTTGTGAAATCATATCACAACTTGAATAATTTGAAAAAGGGCATAATATGAAGGAATTGTATAAATAAATATAAGAATTAGAGGATCCCTTGCATTGGGAGGGTGTTTCTAAAATCATGAGAGTAACTTATTAAGAGATTGGATTATGCTGTAAGTTCCCATTCAATACAATTCTATCACAAAGAATGGGAAGGAGTTAATCAATAATATTTTTTCTTTTATGTGTTCTTACAAATGAAACAACCTCCGCATCATGCTAAAGATTTAATTCCCTATTAAAAGACATTCAAACACATATCCACAGGAACAGAAGTATTTTCATGTTTCACTATTGAATATGAATTATTATATGCATGGTATGGTTTTTAGAAAATAAAATACCACACAATCCACTAGAAAAAAAATACTTAGATTAAAATGAATAGGATATTACCTTTCACCCATGTAGCACTTTAACAAAAATCTAACAGTATGTGTGTACCCTCATATCAAAAATAGGGAAAATCAATATTTCTATAAAAAATAATTTTTCTGGTGCATATATTCAATTTCAACAATATAATTCTTTGAAAAACAGGTCACCAATTTCTTAATCCTAATATTGTAAGAACTCTCTGGGCTTTGTTAATGAAAACTCATCCCGATTTTCCCCTTACGTTTTTTGAAGTTTCATTTTTCTGAGTATGATTGTCCCAATACGATTCATTGTAGTATGAACTTCTCTGTATGATTTTCCAAGTATGAAAAAATATATTTCTTTTTCAGAATATGGTAGATAAAAACCTCCACCACATATATTTAGAGAAAAAAAAACTCACTCTGTTACTTCATCTTGATAAGATGATCAACCAAATATGAATTAAAAGAAGAATATGGTAATGGGATGAATATGATAATCACAGAATACAATGATTACCTGGATAAAATGTTTTGATAAAGACTATTATCCTTTCAATTTTTTCCATCAACAATTATTTTACAATGATTAATATGGAAACTTTCACTTCTCTCTAAAAACTCAGAGTTTCTCTCTATCATACAGTGAATTGTACATTCATGACAGACTCCTGAAAAGTATTATATAGTTTTCATCATTTATTAGTGACCCATAAGATTTTTTGTAAGTACATAAAAAACCATTCATGCTCAAAAAAAATTCTTCCAATTTTTTATTTCCCTTAAATTTTTTGGTGCATTTAGGACTTATTAAATTCATTGAGAAACTTCTCAAATATTCAACAATCGTTATCACATATTCCTCATTTATTTTTCAAATTCCAGTCTACATCCAATTTCTGACACCAATTTCTTCAAAATAATTATCTATATTAATTGAATAAACATTCTATGAAATTCAATCCCCCTTGACATCCCATCGTTTTATTTTATTTACCTCATTTATTGAACCACTTGAAACCTAATTGATAAGTAAACAATGTAATTCAACACATTTTAAATGGTTAACTAAATTTTTGATATGTCTCAATAATTAAACGTTTCCTCAACCTCACCTAAATTCGTTTTCCATTAGTCTTTGTTGCAAATAATTCATTTTGAATATGATGGTATACCCAATAAGATGGATGGGTGTCAGCAACATCAACTTTATTGACTTCCAGCGTTCACAATAAAGTTCGTGTATCATGATTTCTTTCCTAACATGGAATATATTTGAGAATAGATTCATCATCGTAAGTCATTCACCAGAAATTATTGTATCCTTAAATTCTTTCCATCTTCTTTCTTTCCTTCACTACCCTGGTACATTTTTCTAGAAAATAATTTTCCCAAAGACAATTATCCTGAGTACGATTAACCTGATTATGATCATTGTATGAATTATTGGAATGGATATGATAATTCTATGTATAATTATTATAGATATGATTATTCTGAGAACAGTTTCCAATAAACATTTTTGTCCGCCTTTCTTTTATCATATGTTCAACACCTGTTTTCTGATTAAATATGATTTGTGAGAATTCCAAAATAGAAAAGTATTATTGCATTTAATTAATAATATTTATATTTAAAATGAATCTCCTATTACGATAACATATTATATAAAAGAAAATGAGTGAATACAATGAACATTTACTTCTAGTATGATTCATTCTCAACTCGATCAACATTCCATTCTACACATAGTGTGAAACTGATGATGATATTTTCCAAATTACAATCTTTTCCCCTTCTGGACCTCATGTGACTCCGATCAGAACCATTTCCTCAAGAATACCTTCTTCTCATTATTACGGAATTTCTAAAATAATGTGTGTCCAATTTTTCTAAAAACAATGGCCATTTAAACTTTTACCATGGACAGTCTGTATTTTACTAAATACAAAGTGTAGTGATTTTCCTGCTTTCTCAAACATCTTTGACAACAAATGTCATCATTCAAATACAATTACCTTATCCATTAGAATGATCCTAACAATATCCCTATTCGGATTTTTTCAACCATGATTCATAAATCATGGATCTTATTATCATCAATAAATGGATTAATTATCAACAATTATACCCCTATGTGACATAACTAATTAAAAAGAACATGAATCATTGGAAACAAAACCCTGGATTCTGAATGTAGATATTCTGAAGACCTTCATAATATTTATTTCTCATATCTTCTTAAAATTATTATTTTATTCAACCTCCTTGGAATAAAAAAAATTACTTTCCTATAAGCACTCAATCAAATTGTTTGAATAGTTTTGACACTATACAATTTTGAATTCACATCTTACCTACCACTCTGTATTTTTACATTAATTAAAATATATTTATGAAATAATTCACACCTTTGAAAATTCAATACAAAGTTAATATGTGATAGGGAATATAAAAAAATTCCTCAACCATGATGAGAAATGGGTTAGATATCCATGTTCATCATCGATTTAGAAAACGATTCCATTGATATAGGTTTTGTGAAACTTTTAGCAAATGTTTTTGTTGTTGAAACATAATCCAACATTAATTTATTATTCACCACATGATCATTGATGAAATGTTATTTTATATCAATATTTTTTAGACAAGAAGGTTTAACCAGATTCCTGGTCTGATAGATTGTAATTGGATTATCAAAAACCAAGAGAAAGGGTAACTTAAGTTAAACAAGTAAGTCCCCATATTGAGTTTATAAACACATATGTTGAGTAGTGACTTGATTAGAACCAACAAACTCAGCTTCCGTCATACTGAGAGTTATAGAATTTTGATTCTTTGAATACTGCCCGAACCAATTATTTTCCGTAAATAATAATATACTATATGTGGATATTTTAAAATCGACATTTTCAATCCAATAAGTATCAAAATACCAAAACAAATCAATACTATATGAGTGTTCATACCTGATTTTAATTTTTTGTGACTTTAATGTATCAGTGAATTATTTTTCCGTCTAGTAAGTGTGATTTTTTTGATGATCTCTGAAATATTTCACATAAGATAATAGAATATACATTGCAGAGTCTTGATGTAGTCAAATAGAACAAAATTCCACTCAACTTCTAGAATTCATTTTGATATACTTCTCTTCATTCTGCATATTTAGAAAAAAAATTCCCAAATAAATCATTGTGGAAATAGGTATTAAGTTTTCCATTCCAACCCACAAAATAGTTTTCATAGCATACCCTACTTGAGAAAGAAAAAGGTAATACATCATTTGTAGTATTTGTATCCCAAGAAATTATTTAATTTCATCCATCATGGAAAGTTTATTTCATTAGCAATTATTTCACAAGATTTTTTATCATTCCCATAATGATAATTTTTTCAACATATACAATTACAATGAGGGAATACTGCTGAATTATATTAATGTAAAGACTTGTATCTGCTCTTCAATTCTTATAAATCCTTTTCCTTATGCTTGTATCAAATTCGGAATATCATTCCCTCAAAACATGTTTTAGCACATATAAATAATTCTTCAATATCAACACATAACCTTCATCTTTACCAATAACAAAACCACTAGGATGTTCAAATATACACATCCTCATCAATAAAAATATTCAATAATGTGTATTGGACATCAATTTGATTGATATTGTAACCTCATTGTGCATTAATATAAATAAATATTCTAATTGATTATATCCATTCCACCTGAGAAACGGTTTCATCAAAATCAATAACTTTAATTTTTGAATACCCCTTTCACACCATTATTTATTTGTATCTAATCACTCCACCATATTCATTCATCTTGATCTGAGAAACCCCCTTTATGATAATTTTTTGTTATTTTTTTGTATTTGGAATGAGTTATTAAGTGTCATTATATTCAATGTAATCCAACTATTCATTCATCACCTGAACCTATTCTGGATACTGAAATGATTCTTTCACATCATTCAGTACCACAAGAGAATTCAAATATATATGATTTATGAAATTTTTTTCTCCGTTATTTATCGATTTGATGTTGATCATCAATTATATTAGGAGCTTCCACTTGTTTCCCCAGCATAGGATGAGATTTCCAAGTATATTTTTCACCACTCTCAAATGTTTTGAATGTTTCTTCTTCTTTGGTAGGAATACATATTTATGCATCCTTATCAAAATGATTTTACATATCTCTCACAATGTTATTATCTACTTGAGTATTTATTAACTAATATTATATTTCAATTACTTTCACATAAATTGAAAATTCTATTCACTTTGTTTTTTGTCTGAACTTATTTAAGATCCTCCTATTGGTTCATTTTCAAGAATGATTCCATATTCAACATTCTGCTCAATCGTTCCAATGTTTCCACCTTTCTTCATTATAGCACATAGACACCCAAAAACTTTGAATAGTTTCAAAAATGAAGTTTTACATTAAAAAATCATATGGGTTCATATCTGATGATGGAATATATATACATCCGGTTGAAATATAAACATCTGTACTCATGGATTTTTTTCAATAGTAATGAGAAAAACAATTTCCAGTAAAATGGTTCTTCCCATTTCCACCAGACTTCTATTAATTTTTTCAGTAACCCAATTTATTTTGAATGTATGGAAGACTATAAAAATTCTAAATAAAATTCATCTAAAGATAAATATAATTTTTATTCTATATTCATTACAATTTTCTATTCTAAACTTATTAACAAAATACTCACACTACTTCTTAGCTTTCCTTCTAATATTTTTAATCATTTTCCTAGAGGCTAACATCTTTTTCGTATACATATCACTGGTAATGCGAGTAAAACCATCCACGAATGTAATGATTTACTTATCACTATTTTTTCTCTCTGTCCTACAAATATAGAAAATAATCAGCTATAGAAGTTTCCTTGCACAAATATCATATTTCTTATATACATATTTTGTTATCCTCCCTTTCTCAAAAATAGTGAAACACCCATATCATCTTCTTAGTCATTCAAGAATGTATCAAACATTATTTCTTATAAATAAATTTTATATTTTTCCTTTACCCATTTTTCTCAGCCTTTAATAGAACACATTATTCTCTATTATTGTATTCATATAACAATTCATTTATTTTCTCACCAACCAAAAATAATTTTCCTTTTATTGTTCGACTCTTGTAACAAGAAATTCCCCTCTTCCTCACTTATCACAACTAACACATCATTTCTATAGATAAAATTATTACAATAACCCCAGAATTGTGAAACACTTAGAAAATTTTGTTTCATCCCATCATCATATAATGTATTCTTGGATGTCATTATAATTTTCTCAATACGACTAATCCAACACATTTTATTTTCTAGATTAATCATTGAAAAATGTAACTATTCTTTCGTTAAAATCCTTAAAATTTATCAAAAACATAAAATATCTTTTAATATTATAATAACCCCCAGTATTAAATATAAATGTTCATTTTTCTTTTATAGTATTCTATAAAGTTTAACGAACAATAACTTTTTCTTCTTTTTCATTATTCACCTTCGAACTTTATGAATTGTTAATTATCTTTTTTTGTTCCGATAATAAATCAACACATCAATTTTCAAGGTATATAGGTTTTTCACACCTTTAAAAAATAATTTTCTTGGGTTGGAACCTATGTTCTATCTTTAATCCAAACTTATTCGGTTTCATGAAAAAATTCAACTCAGAATTCATTTCATTTAGAAGATTGACTCCCCCTAAAACTATTATTTCCATTACCTATCAAGTAATAGTAATATAATTTGTTGGACTAACATATATTTTAAATGATTCCAAACCCCCCACAATACCATCAATTTATATTGAAATAATATTCTCCTCTAAAATATATATACAAATTAGAATTCTAAATTTCATCCTCAATAACATAATTGTATTTATTTTCCGAGCCACCATCCTTTCTGTTATCAATCAGATTCTTCTTCCCCTTTTCAATTTTATTAGATTCAAGATTATTTGAAACTTTTATAGATACAAAATTTTTGGAAATATTTTTAGATTTAGGGTATTTTGGATCATCTAAATTCCAAAACATTGTTGGACTTTCCCACATATAAAACATTCCTAGATCTCTTCTTTTCATACATAATTTCATCATTCTTCTCACTCTTTGATGGTAAATTTTGTTGAACGTTATTAGTTTTTTATTAAATAAACATTCACTAACATATATAATATTGATTTTGAAACGTATACCTTTCTCTTCAGATTTGATGAGTTTTTTTGGAAAGTTCCAAATCTTCTTATTTTACCTTCAACATAACCTCCAGATGATCATTCAGATTATTTACTTCCTCTACTGAATTATTCACATAATCAATTTAATTTTATAGCTTCCCTTTTTCAATAGAAAAAAATTATGCATCGATTCTTGAGAATCATTCAAATTATATTTTTTTTTCTTTCAAATATTTCCCAATAATTCTTTCAATTATTAATTCAATTGCATTTTATGTTGAGTTTTTCCTTCTTTAGAACTACTACTTTTGAATTCGGAATCATTCATTTTTTCAAATAATGCTATTCTCAATTCTATAATCAATTAATTTTTATGATTTAGCTTCACTAACTTCTTCTTCTTCATCTTTAGATAAAAAATTTATTCATTTGGATTTTAGAAAAATTATTTTTGTCTTGTGGAATATAATTTTTCATTAACTACCAATTTATTCAATGATAGTATTGGAATTATTTTTTATTTATCACTATCCCCCTCTTTATTTCATTGAGGAAATGTATCCATAAGTGAACAACAACTCCCCATTCAATGAATTTCAATGGAATTTGTCCTTTGTATTACCCAGTATATGTTTTTACATTTTTTTGAAAAAAATGGCAAAATAACATTAGTATTTTTACATACCACTTATTCAAAATCAGATTAACTGAGTTCAACTTCAATAAGAAACTTCTTTGACTGTTCATTCATTTTAAAGTTGAAATATATTTCTAAATAATCTTTTGTTTTTATTTTCATATATTTTCCCCTTCACATTTCATACGTGATGAGAATGATATATAATTCATCATGAGATGTTGTTTCTGGATCCCTTTAGTCCAATGAAGAAACATTTAAATCAAACTTTTCAGGAATAATTCTCAAAATATTTTCAGCAACTGTAGAGTCTCCCAACAGTTCACTTTGATATATGATAGTGCTATTAATTTCATTCACCTTGGTAAAGATGTACCCAATAGATTCATGATCACCCATCATCAACTATTCATACATTAGCTTTAGGATTTGTATCATTTCCTTCTATGCTTTTATATTTCTCTTATGTTTGATTATTAGTTTTTCCCATATATCATTGGTTGTTGAAATACCTTTCAACCTTAAGAATATACAGTTAGATATTGATGATACTAATGTTTTATTATCCTTTACATCATTCACAATTTTCTTATTATCAATAGTTATAAGAGGGGTTTTATCATCTATGTGGGGAAACCCAAATGTTGTAGCTTCAAGAGCATCATAATGGATAGAAATATGATAATAAATACTTATATCTTACAAGATATGTTAGTTCATTCCATTGAAAACTGGAATACCTATACTGTTCACACAATTCAAACTCTTTAATATCATAAAATAAGAGATGGGGAACATTCAGCTCTGATACCACAATAATGTCCCCGGTAATGATGATTATATCACTGAGGGGGAGAGGGGTGAATCTGTAATAATTATTATTTTATGTTTCATTAAAAATAAAACTACCCTCTCCTCCTATTTAAACATCAGATCCAAGATGAAATAAATTCAATCACACGTCAACAATAACAAAATTATTTACAAGTTTCACTATTTAATAAAAATATCATCCTCCGTTGTATGGTTTGGTTAAAATAAAATACTAAAAAATAAACTTGAAAATAATCATTGGATTAAAACAAGTTGGATTTTCCCTTCCACTCATGTAACACTTTTAGGACTATCAAATAATCTGTGTACACACATGTAGTAAAAATAAGGTAAAAGACATTGGATAAAGTGCCTTTAAAATAAACTTCATTGTTCTTTATTATTAAACTCTATTTATTATATGAATGTTATTAAACTTATAATCACATCATGATTTTTGTTCTATGAAACGTAGTATATGATAATGTCCTAAAAACAGCTATCACACTAAAAGGTCATAGGGATCCTTACTATGATGAGAACACAGATGTTCCATGACACATTTCCGGAATTTATGTTCTTTAGACAGATGATATCATATAAAGGGACATAATTGATACAGGCTATCAAGGGTGGGTACTTGTGAATCCTGGACGCACCTTCTCATGGTGTTTTCCATTGGTAATATCCCAGTTGATACTAAGACAAGAAGACCTGCCAGTAAGAAATCCACATTCATAAGTGTCATTATATTTCCCTATATGAGGAAGTGTGTATTGTTCATTAGACTTTATGGTTATTATTATTTGGTTCCATGACTCGCAAACTTAGATGTATTGACAAAAACCATGATGAATGATTTTTACAGTGAGATAAGATATCTTGGGTGTGTCATGAATAATAATTCAATAATGAATAATAAGAGAAATTATTTGTCACTACTATGGAAGTATATATCGCATCCCCTTTGATGGAAACGATATAGAATAACTAAATCCATGGCCATGGTGTTCTCTAGGGATGTTCAATTCCGGGAAGTTAAAGAATGAAACATTTAGCACATGGGTTTATGGCACTCACATGTAACCGCCTTAATTTGAGATATCATTAAAAAGGGATTATATAAAAAGATAATAATTTATATGAGGTTACATGTCGTTGCAACATAAAATTATTTTTATTGTTTTCTTTGACTTGTTGCTAGAAAATTGTCTTGGACTTCAGTTAAGCCCACGTAATACAAATAAGAAACCGGCCTTGATGGTCCCTGAATATGTGTAGCCAGTATCTCTGTTAAAAAATTTATTTATTTTATAAGTAGAATAAATATTATTCATGTTTGTTGTTTAATAATTATTCATATATGCCTTATTTTATTTATTTCATCACTAATTATTCAGTAGAATATATATTGTTGATGGAATATTTATTTATTGGTCGATAATGCAGTTATATTGATTCAATAACTAAATAGATATTATTCAAGGCCTGGTAAATATTTAGGTGGATTGGAGGACAAGCTTATGGGATCGTTGATAAATTATATTTAATATTATATGGATAAATTAAAATTAGTTATAGCACGCATGTTAAGAACCTGTCATGGAAATAATATCATTGCTATTATTATTTGGCATGGGGAATTCACATGGAATAATAAATTAAGTAATGGCACCTCTGATAATTTTTTATTAATACATTTTGAATTAAATCCGTTAACAACATGTCATTGAAATAAGAACAGTTTTATTATTATTGGACATGAAATTATTCACATGATATAATAAATTAAGTAACAGAACCTATGATATTTATTTATAAATATCTAGTGTATTAAATTCCACATTATATTGTTATTACCTATATAATTAAAGGTTTTATTCCACTATAAAACCAATGGTTGTGTGCAAACAATACTTTGATAAAACCTCAGGAACCTATAGAACACTTCCCTCTCAAAAAACGCTCTCAAGAACCACAAAGATCCTCCTCCACTGGATCAAGGAGAATGATTTGGAAGCTATTGTGAAGGAGAACAAAGGTGGACATCCCAAGCACAAGGATCATCCATACTAGCACCTAGAGACTCCTTCAACAATGTCTAGAGGCACATGGATCACATTTGGATCTCCATTAGAGGAATCCTAGTCGTGGATTCTACATCGCAATGAATCCACACATCAGACATGTGGTCGAACACATCAACAAAGAAATAATCACCTTGGAGGTACATTTATAATTAAATTAAATTAATTATAAACTAAATATATCTATACCCTCTTCTCAGTTCTGGGTTATATCCTTTGTCTTCTATCATTTTTTTAAATTCTAGGGACAATAGGATTCATCATCATATTGATACCAAATTAAGCATTGATTATAATTTTTTTTGAAGTTGGGTACAGGACTATCATGCACTTATGTTGTTCTTGTATCATAAAATTGTTATCCAAATGGGGTTATTTTTTTCTTATAATTATTTAAATAATTTTTTGTTGTTGTACTCATTAATAATTCAGTTTTCAAATTCATGTTTAATCTTTATAGTAATATGAATTTCAAAATATCTTCTCATCTTATCGTTTATCATAGATCTAATAGAAATAAATAATTTTTTGATTAAAATTAAATTGATGATCTCATAAGAAGGCACTGATGATTCTAACCAGATAACACAAGAATACACACCCTGTAGTAAGATCTATAAACCATGTATTTGTGTTCAATTCATTATGATAAATTAGACATTTACTCAATCTGTATGCATTAATGACATGTGGTGTAGTTGATTATTACACCACATGTTAACTAGGACATACTAGAACACAATCATCTAGACTACATGATGTGTGGCCCACCAGACATGATGTGTAGTCCCTTCAGGTTAGTGTTAAGACATGTATCCCATATACAAATTACCTAACTGGTGAACATGTAACATGAAGTCCACACGGAGTGTGGCCAACTAGACACACTGTGTACTTTAAAGATTTATGATGTATACCTCACTTGTTTTTTCCCCATATATGTATTTCGGATGGACAGTGAGGAGGGCATACACTGTGTAGCCTGATCTACATGCAGTGTACTCTCTCTAGATTACACATATTTTAAAAAATATAATTATTTTATGTATCCCTTGAGACAAGTACCATATTGTAGGTGTAAAGATGAGACACAACATGTTATAAATGATGGATATATATAGAAATGTTTAATTAACATCTATATAATGTTCAAAAATATGCACATCATGTATGAGTTGTATTATAATTATAATTTTTCCTTCAAGCTACTTATAACAAAGAATAAATAATATATAAGTATAAATACATTTATTTTAGTTTTGGATTTGTATTCACTAGGATTCTCCAAAGGTACATGTTATGTAAAATGTTATGGATGAGAATCTCAAGGAAATTTAGAAAAAAGATTAACTTAAAAAGGATTGATTAATTTAAGATAATGATTAATCAATTTGAACTTATTTTATCTAAATAAGAATGATTAATTAATTGAATTGTAGTTTTTTTAAATATTTAATTTATTGAATGTATATGGATGATTATAATCTAGACCATACCATTATATGTGATTGGTTCCATTTTAGTTTATTAATTAAATTAAACGTGTCGGCCAGCGTTCTTTATCTTTTATAATATGTAGGTCCTACATTCCCATAGTTTCTTTTATGTGAACCCCCATTTTACCCCTCACATACATGTGAGTTAAAATCATATTTAATGGATGGTACTCCCTTGATATATTATGTGGTTCAATAAAAGATTCTAGGTGACACAAATCGAAGGAGATACAAAGTAGAATAGTTGGAATGCTAAAAACATGAACCTTAAATGATTAAATGTGTTTCCACCTAGGACAAGGTTAGCTTATTAACCAAAACATAAAACAAAAAAATAAATCTCATAATCATACCCTTTATTTTATTTCCATTAGTTGTATGGTTATTCATTAGGTATGTTTGACGTGATCACACAATTAATGAACTAACAAGCACAATAGATGAAAATAAAATAAAAATGGCTTTTGCCTAAATATTATCTATATACGGTTAATCAATTATGTATATCCAACATAAAATTATAAAATCATTTTTAAAGATAATAATTGGATATTTATGTGTAAATGAAAAAAAATTCAATTAAATATTATGTCAGTATAGCCTTCTATTACTTCGTTTCGAATCGAACTATAGTTTAGATTGTTTGACCAATCCTAGTTAGGGTGCATTCAATTATCGAGTAATTCTAATTTGATGTTTTGGGTTGAATTAAAATAGTTTACATCATGGGTCAAC
This sequence comes from Viscum album, assembly GCA_963277665.1. Classification (NCBI taxonomy): domain Eukaryota; kingdom Viridiplantae; phylum Streptophyta; class Magnoliopsida; order Santalales; family Viscaceae; genus Viscum; species Viscum album. The sequence continues at coordinate 1,002,910,740 of OY728140.1, read as the reverse complement.
TTCCCTAGTAAGAATTGGTGTAACTAAGAGGAAAAGGATGTGGAAATCCAAAAATAAGGATTTTTGGAATGGGGATTCCGTTCAACAGATCATTAATATGTGAGTAAATACAGTAGGCATTTGGAATGCAAACCTAAAATCATTCTGGTTTCAAGAGAAAACCTTGCTGGGGTAATACAAAGATAAATATGGAACATTGCAGCTAGAATGTCCATGAAAATTGATTTTTCAAATCTAATGGTGAGGGATATTGGGTTTAGAAAAAAAAGTGTGAGACTAATAAATATTAATTAATTAATTTATCTATATTTATCAAGATTATGTACACAAACTTGGTTCCTATTAATATTTAGAAATTGAAGTCAAAATGTTATCTTACATATCGTTGTGATCCATACTCGAGAAGGAAAATCTTGTCCCCAACACAAATTTCCAAGAGTGTAAAAGGAAACTATGGGTTATCCTACATAATGAGAGGAAACATTATTTGTTTGAAGAGCCTTTACAAGGTATGCCTGGAAATGAGTCATGTGATAAGGAACTCTATATATATGAGAAACAACTAAATAAATCTATATATGTTTATTGCCTCATGCTATCATCCATGACCAATTATCTCTTAATTAAAAAAATGAGGAAATGGATGCTTATAGAATAATGTATCACCTTAGGGATATCTATCAAGAGAAGGTGAGATAGGAGAGGTTTGAGATCTCTAACACTTTGTTCACTATTATGATTATAGGGTTTATGCTAGATGGACCACATGTAGACAATATTATTAGATACAATGAGCATTTTAGACATCATAGTGATTAATTCCAAGAATTGTTGCATAATAATCTCTTACAACCATCGCTGCATAAGACCTTATCTAGTATTATTTTGAATTATAATATGAGAAATAATGAGAAGAGTATATCATATCATCTTACCATGATTTACCAAGTAGATAAGGACATGGGGAGTGAAAACCCCATAGTAATTATGGTGAATAGGAAGAATAAGGACAAGTAATGGGGGCCTAAGATTTAGAAAAAATCAACAGCTTCTGAGCTTCGTCCGACCAAGAAAAAGAAGATCTCGTTCTAGGGAAAGGAAAGGTGGAATTATGCTTTACATGTGGAATGTCAGTCCACTGGAAGAGAAACATCACCCAAAATAAATGGGGAACCCAAGTTATGTTCATTATCATTATACATGTTGCGTATTAGATACAACTTTTAGGGATAAAATCTGTACGCAAATAGATAATCCAAGTAGATTTTGAAAAAATTCCAAGGGACAGGTGGATCTGTGGGATGCCAACAGTGCCAGGGTAGACACTCTTTCAATTGGTTACTACCACCTCACTTTTCTAGTGGGAATGATTATGGATTTACATGTTTGTAATTATGTACCTAATATTAGTGAGATCAAAATTTCTATATCATGTTTAGATACATATGGAATTATTTTCGTGGTTGGAAATAACTGTTATTCCTTTTATAAATAAATATATATGTTACAGTTTCACACATTAGAATAATTTCCTGTATGTATTAAATTATGAGAACGAAGTGCTGGATATTGATAAAAAACCATGTTCAAATGACTCATATAAGACCAAGTTGTGGGATCACCACCATGGTCATGAAGATTAGAAGCTCCTGACAAAGCTATGTTAGGATGGTTATTAAACTATTCTAAGCTAAACCCACTTTAATGATGACTTTATTTTTTACAAGGTAAAATGTCCAAACCACCATTTGGTGGATATTGTGAATGGGCCACATTGATTTTAGGTTTGGTACACATTGATTTTGTGGACCATTTCTAGTAGAAGATAGAGGTTTATACTCTTACATCATTACTTTTACTGATTATTTCAGTAGATATGGATATGTATACATAATGAGGTATAAGTCAGTGTCCTTTGAGAAATTCCAGGAGTTCAAGAATGAAGTATAGAATCAACAATGTTTTAAGATAAAGAAGATTTGATTTGATTGAGCTGTAGAATATATTATCCAAAAGTTCATTGATCTTTTATAGGAGTCTAGGATTATATCTCAACTCTCTCCACCTTATACATCATAGTGGAATGGTGTTAGTGATAGGGAGAACCATACTTTATTGGACATGGTAAAGGCAATGATGAGTCATGGAGATCTTCCATTAACATGTTTGGGATATCCATTGCAAACTATAACATTCAAATTAAACCATGTAACAACTATGGAGGAGAATGGGATTCCCTTTGATCTATGGAGTTGAAGAAAACCCATATTTTTTAAAACACATATATTGTTATGTGAGGTTTTTGTTAAGGCTTTCTCAGGAAACAAACTAGCAACCTGGGGTATGAAGTGTATCATTATAGGATATCCCAAGGAAATAATGTGAGGCCACTAATACAACCCCTTAGCATAAAAAAGTGATTGTTTCCAGATAGTTTGGGTTTCTTGAGAGGGAGCACATTCTAAAAAATGATAGTGGGAGCATGATTGACATCAATGAAGTTGATTCTCATGATACAAAGGATTTGGTATAGGAATAATTTCCCTACGTCCCCCTAGAAGAGATTGTTACCGAAACACAAGTACTGCATAAGAGTACAAGAGTGGTAAGGGAACCAAAGAGATACAGATTCTTTTTTTCCTAGTATGGGTACTCATTATTGTTAGAAAATGATTAATATCTCCCCTAAAAAGAGAAGTAAAAAGATAATAATCTTCAAGATGCCTAGAAGCTATGAATTATATGATGGATTCTATGTATCTGAACTAAGTCTGGATTTTGGTTGATTCTCCAGTTGATTTAAATCCATTTGGGTTTAAATTTGTAATCCAGAGGAAAGTGAACATGGAAGCTGATGTTAGTACCTATAAAATAAAGGCTAGTAGATAACGATTTTAAAAATCGTCAATGTATTGGCTATGATGAATCCTTTTCACTAGTTTCCATGTTTAAATACAACAGAATAATACATGCCATAGAATCTTTTCCTAATTATGATATTTGGAAATTGGATTTCAAAACTGTATTCCATAACATTGACTTTTAGAAAGATGCCTATATGAAACAACCTGAAGGGTTTGTGACACCAGGTGGTGATAAAAGTGTATGATGGTTTCATAAACCCATTTATGGATTAATGAAAGCATTCAGATCATGGAGCACTCTATTCAAGTAATACATAAGATTATTTCTATTTATTTACAATAAGTGTGACCCTTTTGATTATAATAAGTTTAATGGAAATTTGGTCGTTGTCCTAGTATTGTATGTTGATGAAATATTACTTATTTGAAATGAAATACTAGTCATGTAGTCATTCAAGGACTAGTTGAACAAGTTCTTCTCCATTAAAGACAATGGAAAATCATCCTACATTATTTGGATCAAGATCATCCATGATTGATTCTAGAGAAATCTTGGAATATGTCAATGCATATACATTAACCAGATATTAACTAGATTTAGTATGGAAGAATCCAATAGCGGATTCGTTTTAGTGTCACATGGTATACATCATTCCAAGAAAATGTGTCCCTAGACATAACATGAGAAAGATATGATGAGTAATATTCCATATGCTTCAATGATATAATCTATCATGTATGTCATGTTATGTACGGGACATGATATTAAATATGCACGAAGCATGGAAGGCAGATATCAAGTAGATCCTAGAGAACTGCATTGGAATGCTATTAAGACTGTCTGTAAGTATCTGAGAAAAACTAAGGATATGTTCCTGATATATGGAGGAGTTTATGAGATTTTCATAAAAGGTTATGACGATTCTAGTTTTTTGTTAGATTAGAATGATCAGAGGTTATAATCAGGATACATTGTTTGTCTCAATAGAGGAGTTATGAGATGGAATACTTCAAAGCATCTAGTTTTTATAGATTTTATATTTGTGTCCGAATATATAATGGATTCTAATGTATCGATGGAATCCTTTTGGATTTGGAACATTATCTAGGAACACGATGTGGTACCTAGTAGTAAGTTTCCCATTACATTGTATTGTTTTAACACTGTTTTGGTGGCTCTTGTAATGGAGCCAAGGTCATATCAATGGAGAAATCACATACCCACAAAGTATCTCCTATTGAGGGATTTATATAGAAGGGTTGAATTTGAAGTTAGTATAACGTACACAAAAGAGAATGTGTTATACCCCTTGACTAAAGTCATATCTCAATAGAAACATAAATATCATGTGAGAGATAATAGACTGAATGTTATTAGTAGTTGGCTCTAGTGAAAATAGTAGTCTTTTGGAGTAGCTGCCATAAAAAATAACTTATTTTTACATTATGAAGAAATTGTATTCATTGGACGAATATTAATAAACTCCTCATCACATCACAATTGTACTTTTTCATAACATACTATAGGAAAATTTCATAGGAATCACAGTCACACTAAAAGGTCATAGTGGATCCCTTCTATGATGAGAACATGGAAGTTCCATGAAACAATACATGAATATATGATATATGGATGGTTGTTATCTATTTTGAGGGACACAAATGATACAGGATATTAGGGGTGGGAAATCATGAAACTTTGACTCACCTTCTAATGGTGTGTGCCCTTGATAATATCCAGGCGTATATTATGAGAACAAGACCCGCCAGTAGTAAATCCATATTTATAAGTTTCATTGGATGTTCTTCTATGTGGATTTTTGTATTGTCCTTTATAATTTATTAATATTATTAATGGGTATTATTACCTTTTCACATAGATTTATCTAGTAATACTGTGAGGTTAAATGTTCGTGGAGATGTAGAATATATAGGGCGCATCACGAGTAATACTGCATTAATGAATAATGTTACAATGTATTGTTCATTTATAAAGAAGTAGATATATCAGGACCTTAGATGGAAATTATAGGGCCTATCTAAATACATTTCCATGGTTTTCTCTAGGAGATTTCAATTCCGAGAAGTCAATAAATGAGAAACTGAGCACATGGGTTGATGGATCTTGCATGCAACCTGCTTGATTGGAGATATCAGGACAAAGTGATTATATTACATAGTTTGTGTTCATATGAGGTGACATTTGTTTATTACATAAAATTCTTTCTATTGGGTTCTATGAATTGTTTCTTTTTTGTAATCTTGGAATTTAGTCAGGCCAATATAATGAAACTGAGAAAGAGTCATATAGGGTTACACATTAATTGTAGACAGTATCTCAGTTATATAATTTATTTACAAAACAAGTTGAATATATATTATTCCCTGTTTTAGTTTAATAATTAGTCATGTATTTCTAATCATATTTAGTTTTTCACTTTTTATTAGAGAGAATATATATTGCATTCAGAATATTTATTTATTGAAAATAATACAGTTATATTTTTTTAATAAAATAAATAGTCATTATTCAAGGACCTATAAATATTAAGGATGATTGGTGGACCATGTTATGGGTCTGGTGATAATTAATATTAAATATTATTTGGTTAAATAATATTAATATAGAACATGAAATTTAATAACATGTTATGTAAATAATAACATTTCTATTATTATTTGACATGGGGTTTTCACATGGAATAATAAATTAAGTAACATCACTTGTGTTGATTATTTATTATTACCTGGTGAATTAAATTCTTTAATAACATGTCATGGAAATAATAGAATTGTTATTATTATTTGAAATGGGGGTTTTACATGAAATAATAAATTATTTAATGGTACCTCTGATAATTATTTATTATTACCAAGTGAATTAAATTCCTAGTTATGTTATTTCTATCTATATAATCCAAGGGGTCATTCCACCAGCTAACCAAAGATTGTGTACAAATCATCCTTGGAGAAAAGCTCTCAAGCCTAGAGAACCCTCTCCTCTCCAATAATAATCTCAATACTGAGAGATATCCTCATCCACTGAACCAACAAGAACCCTTTGGAATTGATTGTCAAGGCGATCAGAGGTGGACATCGCAAGCGCTAGGATCTTCCATGCTAGCACCGAGAGACTCATTCGACGAAGTTAAAAGATACATGGAGCACATGTGTATCACTAATAGAGGATTCATATCCTAGTATTCCACATCACAAGGAAGTCACACCTCAGATTCGTTGTCAGACACATCAACAAAGATCAAATCACCATTGACGTAATTCTAATTTTTAATTCAATTAATTATAAAAATATTTCATTTTTGTCTTCTTGTTTCTGGTTTATATCATTTTCATTTATATGTTATTGAATTTGGTGGATACTGGCATTCATCGTTGTATAAATCTTGGATTAAATTTCGATTATTAAAATTTTTAAAGTTGGGTACACGCTAATCCTACGCTTCCGCTGTGCCCGAAACCTATAAAAAATGATTATATAACAACTCATGTTACATGTTTTTAATTTCAATTTCCACAAATGTATTCTATGAAAAAAATCATTAATTTCTAACACAAAATATGGTATGAACTCCCTGGACTTTTTTAATGAAAAATCTGTCAAATTTTCCTAGTTCATTTTTTCTAGTGTTATTATTCTCTAGTACGACACACCCAATATGATTATTCCCTGTTTGATATTCTCATTATGATTATTTCCAACATAGAAAAAACATATAACATTACTAAAATATGGTATATAAAAACTGGTACAACTTATATTTTTGATAAAAAAACTCACTGTGACTCTTTATCCTTATACGATGATTAGCTGAATACAATTGACAAGTAGAATACGGTAATCAACTGAATATGATAATTACTAAATATGTTGATCAGTTGAATACAATGTTGCAATCTAGTCTCTTCTCATTTATCTTTTTTCTATCAAAAAGACTTCAAAAACTATGAACATGGGAACTTATTATTCTCTCTAAACACTCAGAGATTATCACTATTATTTAGTTAATAGTACACACTTTTCAATCATTTGAATAATACAAATGTACTTTTCTCATTTTATAGTTGGCCCAAGGGAAATTTTAGTGGTAATCCAAAAACTATACTCACTCAATGCAATTCCTATGAATCTTGATTTCTCTTAAATTTTGGGTTCATTAATGACTTTATCCATTCTTCTCGAAACATCTTGAAGCTTCCTCAAACTTTATCTCTTCCTCAATATTTATTTTATAAATAACGGCCTAAATGTAATTTATGGACCCTATTTCTTCAAAATAATTAATTATATCTATTCAATAAACATTCGTTAAAATTAAAACTACCCATCATCATCTCATACATGAATTTCCCTCATCTATTATCTTGACACACTTTTAACATACTTTAAAAGTTGACAATTTAATTCAACCCATTTTAAATGGTTGACTATATTATTGATATTTCTTGATCATTACGATTTCTATTAGCCTCATCTAAATTCCATTTTAATCAGAATTTTTTTTAAATCACTTCATGTTTAACAATATGGTATATTGAATATGATAGATTGGTGTAAATAACTTCAACTTAAATGAATTCCTTCATTCACAAACTTGTTCATGTATCATGATTTATTTCATGACTTTGAATAAATTTCATAATAGATTTGACATCAACAGAAATTTATTGTAAATTATCATAACCTTCCATTCATTAAATATTCTTTATTTCCTTCTCATAACATGTATATATTTCTAGAAGAAAACATTCCCAATGAAAATTAGACTGATAATTATGTCCTAATTAGGATATTTATGAGTACAATTTTCATTGAAATAATAATTATGATTATGAATCACTTATATTTAATAATTCTATTTATGATTTCCAACTCAAATTTTTCTTCAACATTGGTTCATCAATATTTCAGTGTACGTTTTCCAATTACATGTGATTTGTTAGAATTCCAAATCGGAAAATCATGATCGCATTAAATTAATTATAGTCATACAAACTCCAAATTTCCCATTAAAATCACTTATACAACACCAGATCCAGATTGAATCCAATGGAATTTATATCTAGAAATATGCATTCTCAAAAATATTGACTTTCATTCTAGGATTAGTGTGAATCTGTTAATGATCATTTACTCATTGAAATCATTTCCCATTCTGAATACAGGGAGAGTCCAATCAAAAACATTTCTTCCAAAATAGACTGCTCTCATTAAGATGGAATTTCTAAAACAAAGTGAGTCTGGTTTTTCTAAAAAAAAAGGCTAGTTAAACTTATACCATACCCATTCTGAATTTCACTCAATACAAAGTGAAGTTATTTTCAATCATCCACAATCAACACTGACAAAAAAAAAGACAACATTACAATAAAATAACCATCTTCACCAGTCAGGTACAAACAAAAAATTGGAAGGGCTCTATAGAGGGAATGTTGGAATGATTTTATGATTATATGGGTTTTAGTTAAGATAAAATAGAGGTTTTTGGGTTTACATAGAAAAAAAGAGTAATGTTATTTCTTAATTTCCAACCCTAGGTTTTGGTCACTATATGATAAAATAATCAATACCACAAACTACACCATTCTTTTTTCTCATTTTTAATACCAAAGTTGAGTGGTTTTAATTATTTTACAACTTTATTAACATAGATGATTAATATAATACCCTTGGTTATGTGGATGAGAGTAATTTTTACAAAGACATTCGGTTAAAATCAAAATATATATCAAAGGTTTTAGAGGATTCACTATGGGTTTATAAAAATAATCCAATTACATAAAAATAAATTATTTTAAAGGATAAATACATATTTGGTTATGGAAACCTTTTATTTTACGAATTTCATCATTGTTTTTTTCATTCTGATGTCAATATATACAACTTATATTTATATTGTATTTAATTTTCGCCCAAAATATAACTATCCTTGAAAAATAGGAAAAAATAACTACTGTATAATTTTGAAATATTGATTTCCAAAATAATATTTATTTCATACAATTAATTGTATTATTATGGTATGTTACACTTTTAAATAAAATATCCACATTTAATTAAAAATTCAATGTTTTACAATAACAGTTTTTTGGCCCATATAAAAGTGTTTTTCATTAAATAAAATTATATTATCATCTTTGTTTAATAAATAGTATTTAATAATATTATTAAAATATCAATTATTTCAAAAACTCATGAATTTATTAATATATATTGTGTTTATTAAAACTATATAGTTTTAAAAAATTACATACTTCTTACACTATATCAAAATCTAATATTTATCAAAATATATTTTTTATCTGAATCATCATCTAATAATTCAAAAATTAAAATAAAAAAATAATTAATTTAGCCTATTTTTATTAAAATATTATATACAAATTAATTATATTATGGATTGGAGATATAAAAATATATTACACTTGTGATCATCATAAAGGTATATTATGTGATGGTGTGATTTTCAAAGGGTGGTTAGGCGTACATGGTTTGTGATGTGATATTAATGAACATGAAAATCTCGTATAAACTATTTTTTCATGATTTTTGTTATTATTTTCTTAGTATTAATCAAGGTAAATAACTGGTGATTATATCTCCCTCAAAAAACACTGAAAAATTGCTTTTATGGGGTAGGATCTTATAGGTCGAGGCCATTACTTCATCAATTTGTTTCAATTGGCCATTATGAAAACCCATGATATAATAATCTTAATAGTCACCTCACAAGGACTATATTAACCTTGGTTATGATTCCCAAAGGTCTGTCAAATTTAATTGACCATATAACTATTCAAAATAGCCAGAGTAGTGAATATGTTTTCTATAAATTTATTATTTAATAATAATTTCATTTATTCAAAAATAGGAAATTTAATTTATAATAGTTTTGGTTACAATATTGGTCTCACCAAAAGAAAAACCCAGAAGGATTATTCGTTCAGATAAAGGAGGTATTCCATATATGTGTTATAACACTTAATGATGTTCTTCCATGTATATTTATTATTTATATCATTGAATCCTATCATAAACAGGATAGTGTAATAATATCAATATCTCTAATATAGTTAATTGTTATAATATTTATTGAATTTTTATCGAAAAAAGGACAGTGTCCACACGTATGATGGGAAAAAAATGATCTGATGAGAACTAGGCTCTCTATCCATTTTAATCTTGTGAATCAGATGTCGGGGTTAAGGACTTCACATTGGGTGTAGCAATTTTTTGTGATAAAGGTGTGTTTGTATTTACCCAACAGTTCGATTATGGGGTGATCAATTCCTTGTCCAATAGTCATGTATGTATTACTATTAATTTTCATCTTTTATATAAACTCCAAAATATTCCAATATTCATAAGGTTATATTGACATTCTTTCCAAAGGTATGTGTTTCTTGGGGATTTTAGACCAAACTATTCTTATGAAATAACATTAGTCCAGTGGATGGGAGGTCAGGCTCATCACAACCCTTTTGGTGGAGAATTTTATTCTACTCATGGAATCTCTTATATATTTATGATTCGTTATAGATACTCTTCCAAATCATAATATTGGTCTGTTTACCTTAGAAAAACAATCATAGTATAAATTGTCTTATATACAATGGGGGATCCTATTAGTGAATCCATTTTTATGTATATGTGGTTCCTCATCCATTTCCCATTGGTGGGTAGAATTTTTTATTTTAAATCAATATAAGTAGGGACTCTGGAGTTTTTTTCATTCAGGGAGTCAGATACTTTTTTGAGGATAAAATTTATCTATGATGAAGCATCCTACATATCCTATTTAATAATAGAAATCAAAACCCTTGTAGTTCATTATTAAAATTCCTTTTAACATCATATATAATGGACATATATGGAGGTTCTTAGGAACTATATATTTAATCTCAGAACATGAGAATGAATCCTCCATATCCTGGTTATAGATGGAATATAATTTATCTTAGTTAAATTTGGTTGAGGTTTATAAAAAGATAATTTAATATTGGGTACATATCATATTATTCCACTAAAAAGGATTACACAATGATGCTTCCTTATATGATGGATATTTATGAGGTTAATATTATGATAATTATAACATCCTAAGCACAGATGAACTATACTCGATGTGAGAAATAAGGTGTTGAAAGTCAATAATCGCTTGGACTATGGATGTAGGGCTTATGTTCTAGGATATCCCTTTGGATATTTAATATGGATCTCAGGCATTTGGAGGGAATCTTATATAGCATAGTTATGGAGGTAATCAGAGTCATCATAGTTCAGCTAACTCCTCAATCCACTGGTGGATGAAGAGAGATTATTTTACCATAGTGGAAATTATGTTCATTTAGATAGATTGTGAGAGACATAGTAGGATTTACACTAAGTTGGATTCCCATTTTTTATCAGGACATTTGAAGGGATCCTACCAATCCTGGGTATAGAAGTAATAAGGGTTCACATAGTTTAGCTGGATCGGGTATAACACAATGAAGTAGACTTGATGTGGATGTTAAACCAAATAATACTATATGAGGACCCCTAATTGACTTGGCACGATTTCCTATTGGACCATCTTGACTACTTTCCAAACATGCATTGATTATCATCATAACAAATCTAAGTATTTCAAGAAATTTTTTACTATATTGGAGACATGTAAAAATTCAAACACAAAATCTAGTTGACTTGTCCGAATTATGTATCCTAATTTTAATGGAATTTTAAAATATCTTTACATGATCAAGGATGACATGTGTTGAGAAAATCCTGAGACCTGACTAACAATTTTTGCATTCTGTTGTATGATATATTCTATCAGGCCATGGTAGATATCTCTTGATCTCGGTAGAAAATCATGTAAGAGGTTGCATGATATCTATTTATATGTCAAGAGGGTTTCTTGTGATATAAACTATCATGTATGGAGAGCTTTGTATGATTAATTAAAATGACTAGAGGTTGTTTCATGATTTGGATGAATTGTCTTAGTGTCAATTAAAAATATGATTGAGTTTCTGGATTGTTTCCAAAAGATTTGGATAATTTTTCAAGAGGACTTCTTGAGATCCATTTGACATGCATTGGCACCATCGTGAGACACAATTTATATGTCTTGCAACCGCTTATTAATTTTAGGTCATGTATTGAGGGGATTGCATGGTCTAGATTGAAATCCCTAAGGGGTTCATGTGACTTTGGTGGTATGAACAGTGGTAATTAAAAGCTGGATATTACATGTCCAAGGGATATCACATGATTTGAATAGGATTTCAATAGTGTGTCCTATAATATTGGTGAAATGTCTTTTTAATATCTCATATCCTAGATGGTTCATTAAAAGTGCATCTGGATTAGCTTGTACAGTCGTCTCGTATGTATCCCTTCCAATTTATTATTTCTTCTGTCCTTTTAAAATAAATGTGATTTACATTTCTTCAGTGTTATCTTGTTTATGTCTCGCATGACTCAATGGATATGTGGGATATCCATCACATAATCCAAATGACATGTAAAATGTCCATAGAACTATCTTAAGTGATCATGAAGAGTGCCACTGCATTCCACATGATCCTATAGTTAATTCCCTTGATATTTTCCTTGTGTATGACCTCAAGAACATGATATTAGACACTACAATAAGTCAATGTTGATTCATGGGTTCACCGGTGCATGTATCCAAATATATAGTTTTTTGTGAAACAAATGATCGATTTATATGTCTTTCCACCCTAGTTATACAACACATTGTGTGTCACCTGTCTCACAAATTCAGACTGGTGTATGTTGAGTAATTGTGTGGAATTAACATTTCATGATCCCACCATGGGTGTCGCATTATATTCAATGACAACAAGACCACCCCTTCAATGCTCCATTGGTTGGATTTTGGGATATCAAATGGGTCTGGAATAATAATTAGGAAATTTTAATTGGCTTTAACAAGGTCGGTACGACAATTCTAGGGGCGTTCAAGAGATTAGGATTCTTATTGAAAGGCTTTTACATGATCTTATAGGATTTTTAAGGACCTTCTTCTAGGTAACGGTGTATTTCTAGAGAGCATTTTAGTGATCAATATTTTGTTGTACCACTCGTACCCCTCGTGGTTTGATTTTCATGATCACAATCACCCTCTTATTTATCTAATATTGTTTTAAGTGTTTTTGGTTGATAGGAATCATTTCAGGTGGCCAAGGAATTAGGCCAAGAAAGCAAAAGGCAAACTGGACTGAAATTCAGTCCACCGACCAACCGGTGGCTTCACCACTGGCCAGCCGATGGACCTTTGACAGAAAGGCTCTCCACTGTTCAGAGCACCGGCCAACCGGTGGCCTCAGCACCGGCCAGCTGGTAGAGCCCAGACCAAGAGTCCACCCACTGTCTCAGCACTGGCCAACCGGTGGCCTCAGCACCGGCCAGCCGGTGGAGCCCTGCAAAGAATGGAAAGATACTGTCTTGCCACCGGCCAACCGGTGGCCTCAGCACCGGCCAGCCGGTGGAGCCTGAGCCCGAAGGCCTCTCCCAATTTGCACACACCGGCCAACCGGTGGCTCAGCACCGGTCAGCCGGTGGAGCCAGTCAAACTAGCCGTTGGGCTTTTGACCAGCCTGTCCACTTGGCCTCCAACGGCTCTGAAGACCTCTCCAACGGCTCCGAAGCCTCCCTAAGGCCATTTGAGGGTTCCCCCTCTATAAATAAAGGACTAGGAACCCCCGGAAACTTAACCAAGCCATAAGGAAGCCCACGGGACACATTTTGATCATTTGGATAACCTCCGGCGGACTTCCTCCAAGGAACCCCAATCGCTCCAACTCAATTCCACATCCAAGGAGCATCACCAAAGAAGCTTGGGAGTGCACGTCTTCAACTCCAATCATCCATTGGCGCCCAAGGCTTCTCCAATTACGGTTTTTCTTGTTTTATTTATTTTGAGCTTAAAATTGAGTTTGTGCCTACAAACTCCCACTTCTCTCATCCTCCATTCTTTTGGGTTTTCACATCACCTTTAAGGTGTGAAGAGGTTAGTCAAGCCTTTCCTTTTAAAAGGCTTGAGTCATCGGTGAGCTAGCCTTCACCCGTAAAAAGGCTAGGGGGTTTCTTGCTCAAACCATTAAAAAGAAAGCTGTAATAGGTGAGCTAGCCTTCACCTGTAAAAAGGCTAGTGGGTTTCTTGCTACAACCATTGAAAAGCAAGCGGTAGTAAATCTCTCAACGGTTGAGTTGGGAGCGGAGACGTAGGCCGGGTTTTTGGCCGAACTCCGTTATCAAGTTTTGTGTTTTGCCTTCTTTATTTCCGCTACATTTTTAACTTTGATTTTAATTTGTTAATTAATTTTTAAAAGGCAATTCACCCCCCTCTTGCCATCACTTCCCTTCTTTCTCCGCCTAACAATTGGTATCAGAGGAAAATTTGAGTAATACCTTCACCGGTTTCAAATTTAAGATCCATTGTGATGTCCTCAACCTCTTTCGCCCCCGAAGGCTATTCTTTGAGTCGTGCTCCATTTTTTGATGGAACCGACTACACTTATTGGAAAACCCACATGACCACTTTTCTTAAAAGCATTGGTTATCCTATTTTTAAAATTGTCATGCAGGGTTATTCACTTTCTTCTCCCGATGAGTCCAAATGGACCCCCGAAGACATTGCAAATTTTGAGCTTGATGGAAAAGCCATGAATGCTCTTCATTGTGGGCTAGACCGTAATGAATTTAATCATATTTCTACTTGCTCATCTTCCCATGATATTTGGGATCTTTTAGAAGTAACCTATGAAGGTACTAAAGGCGATGACAAGCCCGATTGCCCTCTTAACAAGAAAAAGGCCACGCAAAAAGAGAAGAAGAAGGCATTCAAGGCCACATGGAGTGATAGCTCCACATCCACATCCTCCTCCTCCTCCTTGAGCGACAAAGGTAACAAATGCCTAATGGAATTTCATGAGGTAAATTCTTCCGACTCCTCCTCCTCTTGTTCTTCAAATTCAAATTCTTTCAATCACATGTCTTATGAGGATCTCCAACATGCGCGAGATCAATTGGAGGAAGGTTTTCACGAACTTTCTTCCAAATTTGTTGCATTAAAAAATAATTTCAAAAAACTCTCTTCCGAAAAAGAACAACTTCTCAAAGAGAAGGAAGAGATGTCCCTCAAAATCCAAAATCTTCCCGATATTGATTCCATGGAATCAACTATCAATGATCTAAGGGAATCCCTAGCCACGTTCACCCAAGGGGAACAAAATTTGAACAATTTACTTGGTTCCCAACGTGTATCCCGAACCACCCAAGGGCTTGGCTATTCCAAGCAAGCTTCCTCTTCCAATGCACCTACTATTTTTGTAAGGGGGAGCTCTCAATATAAATTTTGCAATTATTGTAAAAAACCCGGGCACTTGATTTATGAGTGCAATTACAAAAATGCCCGGTATGGCCACCCCAAGACTATTTTCTTAAATGATGAATTTTATAGGATAAGACCCACCACTAGACAAGTGTGGATTGAAAAATCTCTATTAGCGAGTCTCTCCGGCCCAAAATTTATTTCGGTTTCAAAAACCTCTCCCCGGTGATTTATTGTTTTTTATTTAGGGGGAGTTAGGATCTTTTAAGTTTTTTTGTGTATTCAAAATTTTTCATTTCAAACTCAACACTTGGTATCAAAACTCTCAATTCAAATTTTTCATTTTCAACTCTTGGTATCAAATTTTTCAAATCAAAATTTTCATTTCAAAACATTCATCTCAAACTGTTATTCAATTTTTGATTCAAAACTTTCAATTCAAATTTCAAAAAATTTCAATTGGTTTAAAAAAACTCTAACTTGTTTTTCAACGAATCCCTCAATCATGTTTTATGCCCCGTGCTATTTTGATAATCACAAAGGGGGAGAAATTCTTGGTTGATTGGGGGAGAAATCTTTCTCTCATGCATTGCTTGTTTTCATTTTATCCTTTAAAGCATGCCTATCATTTTAGTATTTTACATTGCTTGTTTTGGTGATTGTGATCATCAAAATAGGGGGAGATTGTTGTACCACTCGTACCCCCTCGTGGTTTGATTTTCATGATCACAATCACCCTCTTATTTATCTAATACTGTTTTAAGTGTTTTTGGTTGATAGGAATCATTTCAGGTTGCCATGGAATTAGGCCAAGAAAGCAAAAGGCAAACTGGACTGAAATTCAGTCCACCGGCCAACCGGTGGCTTCACCACCGGCCAGCCGATGGACCTTTGACAGAAAGGCTCTCCACTGTTCAGAGCACCGGCCAACCGGTGGCCTCAGCACCAGCCAGCCGGTAGAGCCCAGACCAAGAGTCCACCCACTGTCTCAGCACCGGCCAACCGGTGGCCTCAGCACCGGCCAGCCGGTGGAGCCCTGCGCAGAATGGAAAGCTACTATCTTGCCACCGGCCAACCGGTGTCCTCAGCACCGGCCAGCCGGTGGAGCCTGAGCCCGAAGGCCTCTCCCAATTTGCACACACCGGCCAACCTGTGGCTCAGCACCGGTCAGCCGGTGGAGCCAGTCAAACAAGCCGTTGGGCTTTTGACCAGCCTGTCCACTTGGCCTCCAACGGCTCCGAAGACCTCTCCAACGGCTCCGAAGCCTCCCTAAGGACATTTGAGGGTTCCCCCTCTATAAATAAAGGACTAGGAACCCCCGGAAACTTAACCAAGCCATAAGGAAGCCCACGGGACACATTTTGATCATTTGGCTAACCTCCGGCGGACTTCCTCCAAGGAACCCCAATCGCTCCAACTCAATTCCACATCCAAGGAGCATCACCAAAGAAGCTTGGGAGTGCACGTCTTCAACTCCAATCATCCATTGGCGCCCAAGGCTTCTCCAATTACGGTTTTCTTGTTTTATTTATTTTGAGCTTAAAATTGAGTTTGTGCCTACAAACTCCCACTTCTCCCATCCTCCATTCTTTTGGGTTTTCACATCACCTTTAAGATGTGAAGAGGTTAGTCAAGCCTTTCCTTTTAAAAGGCTTGAGTCATCGGTGAGCTAGCCTTCACCCGTAAAAAGGCTAGTGGGTTTCTTGCTCAAACCATTAAAAAGCAAGCTGTAATAGGGGAGCTAGCCTTCACCTGTAAAAAGGCTAGTGGGTTTCTTGCTACAACCATTGAAAAGCAAGCGGTAGTAAATCTCTCAACGATTGAGTTGGGAGCAGAGACGTAGGCCGGGTTTTTGGCCGAACTCCGTTATCAAGTTTTGTGTTTTGCCTTCTTTATTTCCGCTGCATTTTTAACTTTGATTTTAATTTGTTAATTAATTTTTAAAAGGCAATTCACCCCCCCTCTTTCCATCACTTCCCTTCTTTCTCCGCCTAACATATTTCATGTAATGTGGCCTTTGGGGACAATTATGGCATATCGAGGTGGGTTTTTCTTGGTCAATGGTGGTCGTGCTGTGCATATGACTACTTTTATAGGAATTCATTTTCTCTTCCCCTCGCAAAATCTCCCCTCATTTCCCTTTTTATTAAAATTTTTATTTTTCAATGGAATGGGATCTCATGATTTTGTGTGAGTTATGTCAAATAAAATCTCTCCCCCATCAATGATGCGTCACATGACCAATAAATAGTCATTTGGTGATGCATGGGAATTGGTATAAATAACCAGTTTTTATTTTCTATGAAACCAAATTCACGCCATGATGATCTTGCACAATAAGATGGGAATATTCACAGAGCTTCCATGGTGTGTTGCAAACTGCATTGGTGTGTCACATGAAGATTTTGGACCACAAGATACTTCCATATTTTTCATATTATAATCCCTTATTTTAGAGGTAATTTTTGAATCTTTTTTGGGTTATGTCTCTTGAAATGTCACCTGACTCAGGGGGATCTCATCTGGTAGCTGCTGCAAGATCAACGAGTGTTTCAAAGGCCATCTCAAGAACAAGGATAGTTTTTAAAAGGGGACATACAAGATCTTACAACAAGATATGAACTTCGTAGGAGAATATTTAGAACCTAATGATGGTTATAAGATCACATGTCCTTTATAGGTTTATATGATCTTTATTTCTTGGTTACATTTTCTTCGTTTTCATTGTAGGGTAAATAATATCCATAATTTATGTATTTCACCCCTTGTAGGATTAATGATGTTAATTTAGTGGGCATCAAAAATCCCCCTTTGGGTGAAATTATTTTAGGGTAAAGGGATCATTTCTTATTAAAGTAAATTCCCACTGGAGTCCTTGTGTTTTCGTCAATCTATTTCATAGTCAATACATGGTCATCCAGGTGACCTTCAGTATTCATAGAAAGACTCTATAAATAGGGGAATAGAGGGTGTCTCACTCACCATCTTCCCAATATCTTAAGGATCTTGTGATCTAACTTTGGCACATGAACACTTTGTTTGACCATCCACCAGAACTAATCATGATACCATCCTGTAATAATTTTTCATGAGAACTAATCGTAGAATATTATTTTAATATTAATCATTCAAAACAACCCTGAATCATTCTTCACTAATTGTTTTATCCTTGTCCATTCAATTTAATTCTTGTATTTGAAATATTTAATAGATATACTCACTCAATCACATGATCATCTGAAAATTATTTGAATCATGTCAATATATCTGGGTTACACAATCATGAGTCCCATAACTGATTGTGTGGTCGTGTGATGTTATTTAGTTTTATGTGGCCCGTGAGATCTTCATCAGCCCAGTGATTAGTGTTTTCTATATGTGATCATGAATCCATTTATATTTTATGTGATTTTTATGTGGATTCCAAAATTATGCATATATTATTACAGTGTTACTTTCTCATTTATGTTATACTTATTTTTTTATCTAGATAGATTATATCTACCGTGAATCTTCCATTGTGTCTATCAAAAGCACCATGGTCATAAAACACTATTATGCAGACCCCAGATATCACTTGGATTATGAAAATAATCATATGAAATGGATTCTCTCATCTGAACGCGATGAATATCTTTTATTGCAGTAGCTATCCTTTTAGGGGTTCAGTCAACTGTAAGATGTTTTCATCCCATATATGGAATAAAATCCACAATATTTATGGGTGTAAACATCCATTGATTTCATTCAACATATGGATTCATATGATGGTTAAATATTCATAGCATGGTCTAAGGAGTTTTCATATATGATGGTGTACTCCTATCTTGGTCCAGATGGCTATGATTTCCCACCCAGGCCATCGCTCAAAGATACTCCAATATATTTTTCTCTTATTTGAATAACTCATGTATTAGAGTGAGTTTGATATGGGATTTCAGCCTTGGGGGAACTTTTTTAAACAGGAATGTCCATTTTTGGTTAGGCAGAGCTGCTTATTATTTTTTGACCATAATTAAGCTACCTTTCTTTATGAAGTGATATGGGTTTCCTAGTTGATCATTTATCATATTTCTCATATAATCCATGATGTTTTTAAGATTTTTTTTCTGCGTAGGTTCTTCATAGAGTTGGTTTATACAAGTCGATCATTGAATTTTTAGACCATATTCCAGGGGATACTGAGGGAGGCGGGTGATATCTTTGCACCTTAGTATAGTTATTTTCATTATCGTGTTTTTTAATGGGTATAATTTCCCAACTGGGGATGTTCTATCATGAATTTGTGTCAGTACACTTGTGGTGGATGCATGCTTTGTAGAGGGACATCCACTCAATATAGAGTAACCAACTCTTGCATGCCTTTACCAGCTCATGAGCCACATCTAGTAGTTAAATATACCGTATTGGATTGATGGTCCTTTCTAGTTTCTATTCGGTTTGATAGGGGATCATGTATGCTCCTACAGATACCAATATACCACCTAAATCCCTAGTTTCTTATCCCGTCCCACATTTCCGGATATATTTTATGTTGAGACCATTCTTTTAGGCTCTGATGAGGTTACTAATATGTTGATATAGTCTGATATTGTTCATTTCATCCCTTATCATTCCCCAACTGAACCAGTTATTGATAATGGTGGTGGTTCTCTTTAATAAAGTTCATTGAGGATCTCCATTTAGTATGGAGTTCTTGAATCCAAAATGGATGTGATAATATTTTATGAGTTAAATAACCCTTATTAGTTTACTCACTAATTTGGATACATCTATAGGGTTTCCCCTATAACCTCATCCAGTATGTGGGAAAATATACGTCCTCATATTATCTACCAATAATTGTAGAAAATGTCATGTGAGAACACCAATTATAAGTTTATCTTCCCACATACTGGAACACACCCCATTGTTGCACATGATTATGCTCAGGAAATAGTAGAGGCCTACCATGGTGGTGTTCTGAATAGATTGGACCATCAAGTGGACAATCCATTTTTCGAACAGACCACATTTTTATGGAAATGATGGAGATGATTCTAGATTTGGGTGAGTCTATAAGGAAGTGTTAATAACCTAGTGGTGAACATCTCCTAAATTGGGTATAATCTTATGAGGGAACCATACCATCGATATAAGAAATGGATGATTCATTTGATGAGAGAATATTTTAAGGCGCTTCATCTACTGTTTCCATGTTAACTCAACTATTTCTTCCCCCTTTTGATGTAACTACTCTAGAATACAGCAACTTGAATCAGACAAAAACATATGGTGATTTGGAATAAAATTCATACATTGGTCATGAAAATTGCCTTTGAAACATTATATGATCATAAAGTACATATCAGTTGGATCTCTCATAACTTCGGTTTGGATGGATTTGACTACCATCCATTATATAAAATCATGCAACAAATAATTATGACCAAGAAAGATTTGACTATAAGTTATAAGGGCCTGGATGACATTAAAGACCATACTCCCCTAACCGAACAAACAATGGAATCATTGGAAGAATTGAAAAAGAGGTGATAGTTCATAACTGAGTCGCACTCCCATACAAAGGTTTTTTAAGAACAAATATAAATATATACGGATAACATATATCATTCAAGGTCTAACCTTTCATCATCATCATCCAAACTACAAACTACTAAGAAGATATTTGAGAATATTTCTACCCTTATTGAGAAAATTTGTCATAGGGTAGAAGTAGAAGAAGTTGTATGAGTGATACTTAGTTCTCTTTTGATGCTTACATCCAAACTCATACAGAATTTTCCATATCAAACGATCAAATTGTTTTGTATTATTATCATCTATGTCTATTTATTAATAAATATTTGAAGAGGATCCAAATTTTTTAGATCCATCCTTTTTTCATGAAATCAATGTATTTTTGTTCGAAACATACTATGCTTCTATCCAATAATCTTTCATCATTATGTTCATGAAATTTCATTGATTCTGATTTTCCATGGATCATCATAGATACCTATCATTTTCCTAACATCAACTACAAATTAATGTCTTAATTTGAATATTATAACATATTTTTTCTTGAGGATTTATTATAAATTCCCATCAACATGATATTATTGATTTACACATTATCTTTATATAGTGTGAGATAACCACATTCACAAAAGGATAGTTAGATATAATATATTTCTGAGCGGTAGAGTGCTTTAAAATTTTCTAATGTAAATGGACTTTTAGAGAGTAGCTTGATATTTTCTATGGTAATAAGGTGGGCCTTACTAGATTTGTATATTTCTCATTCTTGAATACTAAATCATTGTTTTGTGGTAGCTTATGGTTATTTATTCTTTGACCTTATATTATTGTAGTTTGTGGTCCTTATATCCGGTCTACTATTATTGTAGTTTATAGTCCTTAATCTAGAACCTTATATTTTTGTAATTTATTGACTTTTATCTTGTATCTTATGTTATTGTAGTTTAGGGACTTTCAGCTCAACCCTCCTGTTAATATAGTTTAGGGTCTTTTAACTTAGACCATCTATTATTGAATATGAAATATGAGGTTCACATTCCATGGATGACCAAAGACACCCAAATGTTATGAGTTAAGTTGTGGTGTTTTTAAGGCTCCCTTAAATTGTATTTCTGTTATTATGTGGAGGAAATGCCTCTTCTTGTCTTCTCAAATACATTATGTTTAATTTTTATGGTAAAACAGAGGTATCCCCACTATTTTCCAAGTATTGTGGAATACTATGGAGATTATATGGGTGGATAGTGAATGTATGAAGGAATATTGGTCGACATTGATAATGAGGTTAGTGGTTGGGTAATCCATAACCTAAAAGTTTGATTCGAGGAATATGGGATGAGGAAAACAAGTTAGCGATGACCCATAACACACTACGGTGTTGGGTTCCACCACGACTGTACTAGGGATGATAGGTATTAGTGTTCCTTTCTTTCAAGGAGGGTATTCCTTTGGAAGTTGGAGATTCATGAGGTGAATTATATGATCATTACAGTTCCATAATCCGACCTGAATCATACTGAGTCTGAGAAATGGTGGATAGAAATTAACTAGTCTCACTACATATGGATATTGGACTAATGTTCTATGAAAACACATTTTTTGTTTAATATTTATCTTAGGACATAGTAAGGCATCCAACATACCTATATATGGAAGGAATCAGAGTAAATGTATTACTATTGACTCATTAATCCCTTGGTGTGTGAGGAGGAATGATCGGCCCATGGGAGAGATTGGGTCTCAATGGTTGGAGTGACAGAGACATGGAGGGCTAACATATAAGAGGATTACCATTTGAGTTTGCTCTTTAGGTAGGTATCCTACATATCCTGGTTATGGTAGGAATAAGAGTTCACATAGTTCATTTAGATCAGTGATTATACATAGAGATTTTCCAAATATAGGGGCTGGACAAGTATTCATGTCTGGGGACCCCTTCTTGACTTGGCCTGGTTTTCTATCAGACCTTCTTGATTGGCTGACTGACATGCCTTGATTTTCTTCCTAACATGTCAATGGATGACTGGACATGTTTGTCTATATTTCAGACACGTTTGAAGACAATTTCATGCACTAGTTGACTTTTCTGAAATAAGTCAAATAATTTGAATGGATTGTAGGAAGAACATCACAAGATCAAGGAAGAATTTATTGGAGGGAATTACAAAAATTTTATGACTTTTTCTATAGGCCATATCGAGATCTCAACTGACATTCTTTTTAATCTATCTAATGATCTCAACTGGCATGTCTTGATGGTGTCACATGATCTCTATTAGAATTTCTATATGGTATTGCATGATCTCATATGTCATTCTTGGTGGGTGTTCTATGATCCAAATGATAGAAATATAGATAATAATATAATCTAGATTACTTTTCCACGTATCTTCATGAAATACAATGGACATTATTGGAGGATTCAGTGAGATTTGGGTGGCTTTTCTAGAAGACGTCACGAGAGCTACATGACATGTCGTAGTGCCATCACGGGACACAACATAAAACATTGGTTCTTCTGTATATTTTTTGAGTCATGTCTTGAAGATATCAAAACATTTTTATGGTGATTCCAAGTGTTTCCATGATACTTGGGTTTTATTCTTGAAAGGCATCTGGGACTAGATTTCATATTACCGTAGGAGAGTGTATGATCTGAATAGTATGTTAGGTGACTGTCACATGATTTGGTGGACATGTCCTAGAGTTGTCACATGACTAGTGTGGTTCATGATAAGTTAATATTGATCAGTACGTATGACATTATCATAATATTATTTTTTTAGAAATTTTACTAGCCTTTATTTTCATATGTTCTTTAGATTTGTTCAGTGTTAGATTGTTTAGGACTCACGTGGATCTATAGATATGTGGGGTGTCCCTCACATAATCCATCCGACATGATAGACATAATTTTTGTAATATCAAGAAATATTTTAGAGTTCCTATGAATGAATTCTGATCCCTTAAGAAATTCTCCAGATCAATACCTAGAGAAAGACAATATGATTGTGATATTGAAAACTCTAAGAAGTCTACTCTGATGCCTAGATGTACATGTGCAAGGATCAAAATATGATTTTTTTCTATGGATGAAGGAATTATTGGACAAAATACCCAGATTAAATTCCACAATATTCATTTCATATCTTATAGATTAAATCTGGATTCATGGATAGCCTTAGTGTCATGCGCTTCGTATGATCCAGTCATAGGTGTCACATGATTTTTAGAGACTACAAGACTGTACTGTCAATGCTCCATTTATTTGAGTTTTTATAATCAAAAGTTTCTCAACTAATAATGATGACATTACTAGTGACCTTTACATGGAAATTAGGTCATGTATAGGGTCCTTTGTGAGGTCGGGATGTATATTGAATGTCTTTCATGTGATCATAAATGTTTTCCCTAGACCTTACATGAGACTAATGAGGCTTGTCATGGGTATTTCAAAAGTTCATGTTGTCATGAAAAGTTTCCTTTTAGAACCATTATATATTTTCTATGGGTTCCTCATGGTTAATAGTGGACTCGTAGGGCGTATAACTCTGTTCTCATGAAATAAATGCATATTCTCTATGCTATAAACTCCTAGAATTTCCCTTGTATATTTACTTTTTTATTTTATAATGGCATGTGATCAAGTATGTTTGTTTGAGTTTTATCAAAGAAAATCACTCTCCCCAATCGTGATGTTTTACATGACCAACTACGAGATCTATGGTGATGTGTGATCATTTTCATGGACAAGCCCTTTTGATTGTATATAGAGCCGATAGAATTTCATCTGGCTCTTGTGCAGTTAGATAGGCATGTCTCCAGGGAATCTATAGTGTCATGAGAAATGTATGGGAATGTTTTTTAGCTCTTTTATTTCTCATATTTTAATCCATCATTTAACAATGATTTTTTTATGGTTATCAGTCAATCATTTACTGACTAGTCACTTAACTCGGGGGAGATCATCTAGAATTAATCACGCGATCTGTGTTCAATTTGGACGCCTTCAAAAGAATAAGAATAATGATTCAAATGGGATTCACATGATCTTCCATTAGGTTAAGCATTGTGAATGACCATTCTCGATACCTCGTCATGGTATGTGATTATGTTTCCTTTAGTGGATTATAGGATTTTCCTATCTTTGCCATATTTTCTTCCATTGCATTGTGGGGTGAATAATGCCAATACACCTAGTATTTATTCCCTTTATATTTTCCAATGCTCATTTAGTGGGATTATAAAATTATATAACCATTTATCATTTCATTTTCCATCCTTTGGGATATAAGAACATCAATCATGTATATGTATGGACAACCATATCTAAAAAATGATGTCTTTCATTTTTCATCATGACCCTAGATGGATGATTATAGAGATGGAAATAATGAATATATAATATACTTGTGAAATTAATATGATTATATAAGGATAATATATCATGAACCTTTATACCATTACATCAATTGGAAAAACATAATGTTGTTCTTGCGAACAAACAGTCTACCACCTACATGACGTGATGTGAATTATTTTTCATTTCCACCCAACATATATTTTAATAAAGATGTATTTAATTGAAAAAATTTATATCCATATTGTGATTATTTTTCTATAAAATTAAACATTCTCTAATATATTTTATTTTTAACCATTAGAAAAATGGAAATATTACTCATGTGAACATACAAACTACCCTCTCAATGAAATGATGTATTTTCTGGCCAATTTGTAGGGATGGTTCTAAAATCATATTGAATATGTAATAATTATATTTATAACTTGTTTAATATTATTTATATGAGGAATTAATTATCATGGTTTAAGGAAAGAATACATCAAACCAAAAAATGCATGTAAAATGGAATGGTTAACATGAAAATATTGATTTTTAAAAAAAAATCTTAAAAAATGGGTAAGATATAGTTATTATTGAATAATATATAGTATTATAAATCTAAATATAGTTCTAATATATATTTATAATATGTAAAAATTTAATAAATATGATATTATAGTGTTTTGTACAGATAAGAATTCATAGGTTAGGTCTTGTTTTAACTAATAATTCATATTTGAGATTGTTTATATTTATGATTACTTTGCAATAATTGTATAAAAGTATCTCTCAAAACCCAGATATATTTTTCTCATTTTTTTATTTATGGATTTTTTAATTATTATTTCAACTATATATCTTTTTTTACTCAAAACATCGGAAAAATATTTTATAATAAAATATGATAATATTCCTCTATTGGGTCATCGTCATCACTTCCATATCTGTATTCATTAATTTAATTATTTAATGTTACTATCTGTAATTATATAATATCATAAGTAATTATTTATTTAATCTTGAATACTTATTCAATGTTTTTAATGGAAATTTATTAATGTGTCATGTATATGACATTTTTTACATTACAAATGTTGTTAAAAAATGTTTATTTTATATTTAAAAAATTAGCACCTTTTATATTGTCATTGTCATTATTATTTTTCAATATTACTCTATAATTTTCCATGGTTTTTGAAATAAAATATTATTCTATTTATTATGAGAATACTTTTTTCAAAAAATATTTCCAAAGAAAGGATGTTTCTTCTTATTTTCAAAGAGACTTTATAATGTATTTATAACATTAATTTTAATCTATGTCAGTAATATTTAAAGATTCCAATGCTTCACAAGTGTGATAATCAAATAATAATATCGAACATATTTCCCTAGTTTTTTTATGATCATGTTGTTCTATTTATTAATTGGGAAACTAATGATATTTAGTAATGCTAGAATTTTAATCAAAATGTATATATTGATTATATATTTTTTAAAAATAATTTTTTCATATTATTAATATAGATAAACAATAATTTTACACATATTGTTACTTGATTATTAATATAAATATCAAATAAATACAATTCGAAGAATTTAAGGCCTAGTTTCTTTCGAACCCTATTCACTTATGGCCTCAGAATGAATCTAATAAAAACATTGTTATTTTAATATTGATAAATAGCTCTTAAACCCCATGGAGCTCATAAAACTATGTAGGATAACCCGTGGAAGACATATAAAAAATGGGTTATCTGAAAATATCAATAATAAAATAAACCGGATAACAAAGTGTTTCACATAAGATTGATTTCATAACATGTTATCATAAAAAAGGATCTGTAATAATCATATAATGAGAAAAAATATATAATACATAATCATAATATCATACAAACATAGGTATATGGTATTAATATATAAACGTACTTATGTATAAGTAATGGAAACTACCAAGAAACATAACATGGTGGATAGAGTCCCCTCATTGATTAGTATTAATCTCTAATCCCATACATATCATATCATGGGACATGGACATCACCCAATGCAATGGAGTTTTATCTAGGCACACATAGTAAAACATAAATATTCTTATTTTTTCATAAAATAGAACTAAAATGAATTGTATAAGAACAAGAATTACCCATGGAATGAATTGGGTTTCATAATGTTATCTTGTTTCAAAATGAAAGGTTATTTTCATAAACATACAAAGAGAAAAAAAATTAATTGTATTGGACATTGGTCTAATAATATCGAGTTCATTTGCAAAAAAAAACATCATGATAAAAGGCATGTAATTTGGTATAGAAACGAGCATTCAAAATAGTTGTTTAAGGAATCAATTAATCGCTATGAAAAAAATAAATGTGGAATTTTCGTTGAAAACAACAGGTAAATCGAAATGGTAATCCCTGAAATATTATGTTAATTATTAGAATCATGAATTGTTTAAAATTATTTAATAGAGTGTCATATAAAAGGGTTAATAGATGAAAAATTTCCCCTTAATGGAGTATTATTTTAAAGAACGCATTTATGAAAGTAATTTAAAGCATGTATTGACATATAAAATGAATAGATAATAATATATCAATATATTTAAGGGGAATAATTAAATAGTTCAGAATCATTACATAACCAAAAATAGAGATATAAAATTATTTACACAGTGAAATGTCATAGCCTAATGAAAATTGGGTTGTTCATAGAGATACATTGGCTTATATTCTAAAATCATTCTTCACTTGCAATTAAATCCTGGAAAACATAGATTTATTGATTACATAAATAAAAACAAATTCTATATATATTTTATTTATTATAATTTTATTATGTTCATTTTTAACCATTTTAATGAGATATAATTTTTAATTTCATTATTCTGTGGGTGTTCATTTCGTGGCAGCAATGAACGATCACTTGGGGGATAATTAATTTTGTTATTTTATAAATTTAATAAAAAAATAAGTGAAGTAAAAATGTTATTCAAGTCATTAAAATAATTTATATGGTCTAAAATATCATTTTCTATTTAAAAAATGGGATGATTCACTTAGTAAAATTTCATCATTATGTAGTTTGTTTAGTTAAGTAGTTTTATTAACACCCCAAACTATAATCATTTTATTTTATTAAATGATTATAAAAACATTGAAAACCTAAAATAAGATATATTATCATTATTATAATCATATTCAAAAAAAATTTCATATAACCAGCCTTTAAGGAAATAGAAAAAAAGTACTGTCTTGATAATGGAGTTGATGAAAAAACAATATTGTGAATAACATTACCATTTTATAAATTAATGATGGGAGGTTATAAATTTTATATTATTCTATAATAATAAAATAATAAAATATATTTAGATAATTATGTTACTATATTTAGGCGTACAAATATCATATGGGGTGTTAGAAGGATGATAAAATTAAAACAAATTTATCTTAGAGTTTACCTCTCCCTTTTGTTGTCTCTATTTAGGATTCCCCTTATGGATACATGGAATGCTAATTGGATGACACCATAATCACTATGGTGCACAAGAGAAAATTATAATGATAATTTGATTGAAATTTTGTAAGCTCAATGTCTTATAATTTTTTACGTGAAGGCGTGGTGAGGGGTGGTATTTATATGTAGAGAGGTGTGTATCTGAATATTATAATAATTAGTTTATATTTTCATTAATAACAACCAATAGTAATAAATCTAGTAACAATATATAATTACATGTTCATGTGTTTTTTATCTAATGGGTTCATACATCAACGATGTCCAAAAAATTCATTTATTTAGCATATATTAAATATTTTATTTTTCATATTTCACTATTCGACAAAAAATTATTTATTTTAGAAAAAAACAAAAAAAATCAACCTAAAAATTTATCAATGTGTAGATTTTAGAAATTATAAATATTTTTTGAATATATTTTTCTAAATATGTGAAATATTGTTTTTAAATAAAAAACTAATTTTATTAAAAATACCAATGACCAATTTTTAGACACATTAAATAATTATTTATGGTGTCATAAAATTTTATTTTGATTATAATAAAATATAATTTAAATTTATAAACCAATTTTAGTAAAATTAATTTTTTTGAAATCATTATAATTTTTAAATACAGATCAAATCAAATATTTATGTTTTATAAAAATATTAAAAATTAATTTATCATTTTGGAAATATTTATTAACATTTATAATTATATAAGTATGTCATATATTCATTTTATAATCATAATAAATATTAATTTACACTTCCATGTGTGAGGATACTATTCTAGAGTTCATTTTAATATTTTTTAATTGTCATACTACTATTCAAATAGTCAAATTACTATTCCAATGGTCATATTTTTAATTATCATATGGGTTTCCTAATTTCTATAAATACCACATATTTAATTGAATATTTATTCGATTCTATTTTATATTGATGTTATATATAAAAATATATATTCATTTTCATGATTCGTATTACATTACAAATATTCTGCTTCATTTCATTTATTTTTTTCAACAGCGAGATTATTCAATATTATTAAGAAGATCCAAATTTTCCTATTTTTTAATCTTATTTTCAATTTTTACTCATTTCTATATTTTCAATTCCTATGGACATATTTATCTTCTAAATATATGTTTTTTTGTTTTTTTCATCCTGTGGTGCATGTGCTTTATACATAATTAATAAATATCATACAATTATATATTCATAAGACAAATTCAATTGATAAAATAATAGATCCTTACATTCATCACCCCCTATGAAATATTTCCCTTGGAGTTTTATTTGACATAATAAGGTAAAAATAGGTGGGTGTACTTATACTCCATGGATTCGTATGGTTCCCATGTCACATCCCCATTCTTATTTTTTACCGATATTATATTGACTAGGTGAGTTGTCTTATTGAATATAACTTTTTCTCTATATTCTAAGATATTCCTTGGGTAATCCTAATAAAATGATTGTTTTGTTGATATACCACTTTGGAATTCAATACATGTGGATGATATGTCTTATACATCCTCAAGGGGGATTCATGGAATTCAATATGTTATTGATAAATGGTTTGTGGGAATTCTAGTCAATTGGCCACATCTACAATGTGATGGAGAATATCAAAAGGGAAAATATATTTGGGACGAACATTTCCATTATTCCAAAATATCATAATCCACATTCATGGATATATATGGAGGAGCGCCCAATCCATAACAATAAATAGAAAGTACGATCAATTATTGTCATTATATCTATTATATTAACTATGAGTATCCTTTATTTATTGTTCAATGCCCTTCACCTTTCTTCCATTTCCAAAATCATTTTAGGTCCCAAAAACATTTGGTCACATAATTTAACCCTATATTATGGTGTTCTGTATGTATTCCCACAAATAGATTCATATGGTGTCATTTGGATTCTTTTGGAAATGTTATTAATGTATGATAACTTCACTAGAAAAAGATGTTGATTCCATCCTCTTATTATGTTCATTGACCATGATATCATCATGTATTCCTATTTTTCGATAGTCCACTCAGATTAGCCATCCTTTTTGGGGTGATAAGTCATTATGAAGTTCAATTTATTGTTTAGAGAACATTGTAGACATCTTTAGAACATAAAGGTAAATATCAAATCTCATCTAGATATAATCATTTGTGGTGTTCCATATAGCCTTGCCACTTATTTTATTGGTTGAAAAAAATTGGTTTATACAAGGATTCACTGCTTCCCGGAGCCCCTCTGCCTATCCCTGCCATCAGGATTCTGACACATCATGCCATTCTGTTCTCTCAGTATGTTCTCTCCTTAGAGGATGGGTTTCGGTGGTCACGATATCGAAAGGGGAACTTTCTAAAGATGGTATTCCTCATTATCTTCCCCTGGTGTTCAAGTTTGGCTGGGACAGACCATCGTTGTAGATATTTAAGGAAATTTTCTGCTATTGGGCTCATCTCCATTCATAGGCAGTATCATCGATATCTAGGAATGATTTAAGAATATGAATGTGAAATAGGGAGGACTTCATTCCTGCCTTGTCCAGTGAGGTACATCATTGTAGAGTTGGCCATTTCCCTTTATAACGGTGGTCCTGGGACATTCACCATAGTAAGGAATCATTCATGGAGGAATTGTGTATTAACCTTCCATGCCTCCCTCTACCACTTCACAACCTGACCATCCTTCATCGCATCAGTGATTTAGTGGGTTCTTTTCATTGCACAGAGGAAGAGACCATCCACATCTAATATACGGGCTTCCCTCGTATCTACGTAGAGATGGACCTAACCTTTACCATTCCTCCAAGGTTCTTCATCATGTATGGAAATAATCTAAAATGGTTGTAGAGGCTTCTTTTTCAATCACCACCCATATTCGGTGGTGTTTGCAGATTTCAGGGTCACTCGGGCAAGATTATCATGAGGCAAATAGGCAAACGGTCGGTGCCCAGTCACGTCTCAGGCCCCTACTCTGATCCCAGAAGGTACTTTAATGCATTCTCATCCTCTTTGAGGGATAATCTCTCCCCCCCCCCCCCGAACCCCCCGCCAGCCTTTCCTCCTATGGGGAGAAGAGGTTCTTGTTTAGCTATGGAGAGTGTTTTAAATTGGAATCTCATTCTGGAACCCAATGATAGTGGGACCTGAAAGAAAACACTTGTGTTAGAGGTTACGACAGCTATATTCCCTAAATTATGCATGCGACCTACCCCTACCATTGTTCATATGAAATAAATTTTTTGAAAATCTCTCTCAATATACACTAGATTCAGCTTTTTTTCCTTTTGTAGAGATGTGGACCTCTCCGGACCCTTGTTTCTGGACATACCCCATATTCCCTTGATCTTGTCTCCTTCATTGGATCCTGATATAACATGCCCCACAAACATCTTAAGGGCCTCCTCAGGTCGTGGTGCACAAGACACTTGTGCCATGTATGAGGGTATTCAAATAGTTATTTTAGAGGCCCATCGGTCTCCTTCTAGAATGATGCTTTCACCCCTGAAATTGGATGACTCCCCCAGCACAAGATAGCCTTATCCGAGAAGTCCCAACCACATTTCTTCTATATATGAGTTGTTGGAATAATTTTGGATGGAACCCCACACCTAGCGATTTGATCCTCCCTCCTCCAGTCCCCAAGATCAGTTGTTTCTCCGTTAGGGGTTGTCAACTTCTCCAGGTCAAGGGAGGCTTCCACCACCACGTACCCTCTAGTTTCAAACACCACTGGTCCAAAGAAATCCATTTTTTTTAAATGGTCTCCCTCAATATTTGTAATTCTAGAGGCATGAAAGATTATTAATATAGTGCTTTCATTGCATCAGAAACAAAACACCACTCTATCACTTTGGTGTCCATCCTTGAACCCTTGAAGGATGTTTTCCATATGGATTCATTTGGAAAAAGGAAGGGATTCATCTATAACATACATGTTGTTATGGATAACACCCACATATGGATCTACTTGAAACAAGGGTTCTAAGTTGAACTGGTGGATAGCTTAGATCTGTCCATCACCACTTTTATAAAATCCAGTGTTCTCATACTTCTCTTCACTTTTTTTATGCTAGCTGTGATGTGGGGGAAATTTTTTATTTTTGGATTCAACTAAGTGGATTCCAACCTACATGAAAGCCTTCATTAATTTGAAGAGATTTTAACATCATGGCAGATGTGTCAGAAAAGGCAGGAGGGGTGGGGGCTACACGAGTTCTATGAGATATTTTCAGCACTTCATTGTCTCATTAGGCCTTATGGTCATAGATTTCATAGGAAAGAGTTTCACCCGGTGCAACAATCGAAATGGGACCCAACACATCTAGAGAAGACTCAATAGGTGTCTTGGAATCATTCAAGGTATTGACACCTTCAAAGAAGCTTTGGTCTATCACATCCCTAGGGAATTTTCTAATCAATATCCCCTACTTATCTACCTCCTCAGGACTCCAACATGGTAGAGATAGTTCTTTGACACATCCAATTGGGAAAATATGGATGGTTTTCAACCAATTATGGAGGATTTATGGAAGATAGAAATTAGTGGGAATTCTTGGGACCAACTTTACCTCCCACTCATCACACATAATGTGTGCATCCTTTAGTGGATAGAGAAAAACAATATGTTTGATATTCATATGGATGACCTCGAGGATGAAATTGATAAAATAGAGGATTCATTGAAGGACGGGTGGGATGATGAAACTTTTATGGTTTGAAAAGATAAGTATTCCTTGTTGGGGTAAAAGATTTCAGAAACTAAAAAGGCATATTGCGCCTGGTTAAGGGTGCTCCGCCTTAAATAAGGAGATAAAGACCCATCCAATTTTCATGCCTACTTGATGGAGTAAAAAAGAACCACCCGAATCAATTTGAAGCTGGTTGATAGCTCTATCATCTCAGAAAGTGATGTTGCAAGAATCTTGGACTTAGAGCACATAAAGGCACTCTTAGTAGAAATAACTCCGCTAGTGGATGGTATCAATTACATGGATAATGGGGGTGAACGTATTTAAATGCATGCAATGTCTAATCAGGGAATATGATAATGAGGGTTTAGTGGAAATGTCAATCGAGGAGGAGATAATTGAGGTCACTATTGGCTAAAACTAGGAGAGCTCCCCCAGTTCAGATAGTTTCCCATGAGCCTTCTTTGTTGAATTGTGGGAAGATATCAAGACTCAGGTGATTCATGATTTTGAAGATATTTTCAAGGGGGGTCGTTACCAAGGGGTGTGTTTGCCTCACGACTTGTTCTCATTCCCAAGAGAAAGAATACAATTATTCTCATGCAATATAGACAAATTTTCCCCTTTGCTTTTTCTTACGAAATTCTATCTAGCTTACATTCCAAAAGACTCGGACACCTCTTTCTAAGACTCGTGTCTACTAAAAAACATAGTTTTGTGAAACACAAACGAATTCAAGGGGAAATTTGAATATCTAGATAGCACATACGAGACATCAAAAAACGAATAGAAGGTCCCACCATCATTATCTAAGCGGACATGGATAATTCTTATGATATGCTCAAGTGGGAATTCCTCATCCGAGTGATGTGGAAACTAGAACTCCAAGAATGGTATTGAGACATAGGTTTTAGATGCTACTCGTCACCATGGATTTCAATATCTCTAATGGAAAAGTGTTTTGGGTTTTTAAAAAAAGTAAAAGGTGTGTGCTGGGGAAATCCCTTGTCTCCCTTTCTATTCCACTAGGCACCGGAATCGCTTTCAATGAATCTTTAAAAAAATTAGGAAGAGGGAAGGATCAAGCTCATTATTTCTTAGTACAGATAGAACAATATCTCTCATCTCATTTTTTCCGACAATATCTTAACTTTCACCAATGGAAGATTCAGTTCATTGAATGAAATCAAGGGAATATTGACAGCCTATGGAGATGTTATGGGGAATCTTCTTAAGGCCAAAATGTTTAGGGTTTTAATCACCAACAAATGCTCGAGAAGGAGGTGTAGCACTATCCAGGACATCCTATGAATCATAGGAAACCAATTGCTGATGATGTACTTTGTTTCTCTGATTTTAAATGGGATAATTAAAAATATGTTTTTGAAGATATCTTCAATTGAAACAATGGAAGGATATGAAACTATAAGAACAAGTGCCTCTCATTCAGATACAGGGTTACCCTTATTTATAGTGTCTTTACTTCGATCCCCATGATGTGCACTTGATCATCAAATCGCCCATGGGAACTCTCTCTGGGATTGAAAAAATCATGAAGACCTTTCTATGGTACGATAATCAACTAAGGAGATTCCAATGGCCCTCTTGAAGCAGCATGGAAAAATCGTTTGACGAAGGTGGTGTCGGATTATGCAATGTGGCAGAATCCTGGAAATCCATTTAGGAAAAACATGTGGGGGAAATCATTGAAGGGTCCTTACTATGGAAATGGATTATTCTAAAATGATATTGTGCAAATTGGGAGGAGTGGAATCGCAAGAGTCGGCCCCAATCCAACCTAGAAAAGTGTATGATGTTTCATATTCATATCTTTCAGGTCTAATCTCGCTAGCTGATCAAGAGTGGCAACATTAACCTCTGGGATGCGAAATTGAAAGGCACCAAAGTACACATTCTGGGATGCCCGGTTTAGACCAAGTACTTCTAAGAGGCCAGTAGCCACCATGGATTTATGGAGGCCATACTTATTCATGAGTAGAGGCAGATCATACAATGTATTATCGTAGATGATGAACCAGACCACTGCAGATTCACGACATCCCCATGTAGAAGATTCTCATGTAACAAATATTGATCCTCCTTTCATGCATGAAGGGACCGAGATGATATCTCAACTAGCCATTTATTCAAAGGGATCCCAACTAAAATCAATTTCCTGACATATCATGTCTATAATCAGGCACTTCTAGTGGATGATTATATACATCATCGATGCGTATGAACAACATATTGCTATCATTGTTTCACCACCCAAGAATTGGAAACCATAGAGCACCTCATCATTTGTATTGATTGGGCTATGAACATATGGAGTTATATAAAAACCTGTATGAATGATAGAGGTGTTGGTAACTCTTTCTAATAGAAATTCACTTCATCGATATAGGTCCTGAGAGCTTCAGATATTGAAGGGAAAATTCAGGCCATAACAGTGGTAGCGGCTTGCTGGAACATCTGAGATGGGAGGAACAAGGCTAGATAGGGTCTCAAAGCTTCGCATGGTGCACTAGTGGTCAGAACCCATGATTTGGTGGTTGATTTGGAGAAATATCTTTTTGGAAGTGAGGTATTTACATCTTTCAGAAGAATCAATCCTAGGCTGGGAAATTTGGTGGGTGCACGAATTAACACCTTGCGAAACTGGGTGAGATAGACGCCTCCTGGAATTTGTTTGAATCTCAATGTATAAAGATCATTCATGGATAGTCAAATGAAGGATGGAGGAATGGTCAAGAATATGATTGAATATTCTTCATTCTTTTTCAGTGCCTTTTATGGATACAACAATTTTGTTGGACAGGAGATTAGAGCCATGCTCACTGGTCTGATGTTTTGTAGGAAGTTCAACCTCAAGGTCGAGGCCATCGTAACTAACCCAAACGCCACCTACCTTTTTCACAAATGGATGAATGACCATCCATGGGACCTGCACTGCCTCATTTGGATGTGTAAGAGCTTCATCAACCAGGGTGATTCTATAAACCATGTTTGGCTTCAAGTAAATTTTGTGGTGGATAAACTGGCTTGAAAATCATGTTAAGGTGAGGTCCTCATCATCTATAATAGTGTCAAATCTATTCCAAAGAGCTGCAGACCATATATTCATAATGATTCTATTGTCCTCAATCACTTTAGGACCCCATGATCCTTTTATTATTTGGACTCTTTCCTTTTATTCTTCAATAAAAAGATACCTTTCAATCAGTCAGTCACTAATTTGATGTATATCATCAAACATTGACCAAGTGAGAAGTCCTCTAAAATTGAAAAAAAATCAGACGTCTCTATCAGAGAATAGACAATAACTCATACAGTATTATATATTATTGATTACTTTTCAAGACAAATGAAAAATTTCATGGTGATTTTTCCCATGTCAATATAGGAATTGGTATATATTTTATTATATATATCTTTATATTATCCCACAAACTACACACTCATAGATATCAATTATCCCTGGGTGGATGGAGAAGGTCAAGATATCTGCATCATTCAATGACTCCTTATTTTTCTCAAGATTCAATGGTACAAAAAGTGATGACCCAAATCTAACTACTACTTATTATTCAATTTTGAACTCCAAGGATTTACATTTTTTTACAGCTTCCATCATCTTCTGTATTTCCACATCACTTTTTTTAGAATCCTCTATCTTCTCCAGAATGGTGGTTGAGAAATCATATAATAAAATAATGATGATATTTTTTATGATCCCCATTTCGATCATATTAAAGTTTATGATGATGGGATCCTTATTGATTTTCATCATTAATAAGTTTATCGAATCCCTCCTACTTAGAGAGTTTATCATTTTATTTTCTTTCTCATTATGGTAGTACATTGAATATTCATGGTCAATGATCATCTCAAACCATCTTCTCTGAGGAATATTAATCTAATTCTATATGAGCATACATTTGAGGCTCCCTTTATATGTATTTATTTAACACCTATCCCTATATAGATAGTTCTACTAAATATTCAATTTCAATTTCACAGAACATAACTATGGAGCATGTGTTGGGTAGTTTTGATCATTGAATTTTAACTTCCAGTAGGTATAGTATTTCACTTTATCATTATGAATTATTGCACTACCCAATACCATCATTGAAAAGTCATTTTATAACATGATAACGTTCCCACATGAGAGAATAATAATGACATATTCTATGACAAGCCTCTTTTTTAATTCTTTAATACACACTTTTACATCAATAGTTTAGAAAAAAATAATAACATATCATTCAATATGATTAATATGTTTTAAAATCAAAATGATTTTCTCACAGATTTTTGATAATAAATAGATATAACATGAAATCTATGTATCTCTATTACATATGTAGTTTTAAGACACTCCATGAAGGAATTTGTCTTAATAGGCTCTAAAGATGTCCATTTTCTAGTGATAACATGGCCTAAGAATGTTATTTGCACAATGCATGTGTCACATTTACTGAAATATTCATGTAGGTTCTCCTTTTCCAATGTCATTATCATATTATTCAAATACATATCATGCACCTCGTTTCATTTGGAGTATGTCAAAATATCATCTATATAGATTATAACAAATTTTTCAAGATAATATCTATAGACTCATTTCATTAATTCAATTAATATTATTGTACCATTAGTGACTCTAATGTACATCACTATGAACTCATTATGTTTATACCTTGATTGAAAGATAGTCTTGGGAAAATCTTCCTTCTTTACCAATAATTTGTGATATCCTAACTACAGTTCCACCTTAGAGAAATATTGGGGACTATGTAGTTGATTGAAAAATTCATCTGTTCATGGTAGGGGAATATTTGTCTTTATCATTACATCATTTATTTTATGATAATCAATACAAGGGAGCATTGACCCACCCTACTTCTTGATAAAGAGGGTTTGCACACCCCATGTTAAAGAACTCAGGTGTATAAAATCATTATCTAGATTATTTTGTAAATGATTATTAAGTTCTTGCAACTCAATACTATTTATTCGATAGGGAGTCTTTGATATGGTAAGAGATATAGGGATAAGTTAAATTAACAACATAGGCTCATGGTCATTAGGAACACCAATAAACTATTTAGGGAATACATAAATGTAATCCCTCGTAATGGTGATGTACTAAAGCATGATTCTATCACTGGTCTCAATAATTTGATCTGGGTATTATTTCTCAAAATTAAATTATAACCACACTTGATAAAAAGAGTCCAACAGAGATTCATCTTCCTCCTTACACTTGTACTGTAACACCCTGAGATTTTAAGAGATATATTATTTTAAGTTTTTTTTGATGTCTTCTATTATACACTACACCAAGATTAGCTTGTACTATACGCAACACCATATTAGCTTGCAGTATATGCAACACTACTCTTGGCTCATGTTACACACATTTACAAGTTCTTTTTGTGGAAATTATTCTACGCAACATTAAGTATAGATTTTGTTTAATGTATAAATGAAAAAAGCTTTGATTATGTTATACGCAACAGCAAACGGAGCTTTCACTACACGCAACCCTAACTTGGCTTGCATTACACGCAATCAAGGCCTTCTTTGATAGAATGTGTAGTATGTAATACCAAGTTTGACTAAAAGATATATTATTATAATATTATTATGAACTATACGTTATGAATAGTAATACCCATTTTTTGAAATTTTATAAATTTTATCTTTCAAAATGGACTTCATTTTTTGGATTCAGAATATCGAAATTATCCTAGGGTGAATTTTTTCTATTTTTCTGAAAACATTCAATTTTTGATGAATAGTGAAAACACAAGGTTGCTATTTGAAAACCGATTTTTTATTGAAATAATAATTTAATTATTTTTTAAATTTATTTTTGGTCATAATTGATACATAATACATATATAAGTTCAATGAATTTCATTTTAGTCATTTTATAATAAATTTAGTTATATAAAATGTTTATTGAACTTTTCACTGTCTTTTACCCACCTCCTAGGAGAATTTGAAAATTTACATAAAACTATATTTTACCTCTTCTGTGAGTGGAATTTCAAAAATCTGAGAGACACGGTTAATATCAAGGAGTAAAATTTGGTACAAAAGATAAATTTTTTTGTGAATAGTAACTTTTTACTTTTATTTACCACGGTTAAAAGTAAATAAGGTAATTAAGGGTAAAAATGATATTATTTTTACCCCAAAACATGTCTTAATTATATTAGATAAGTGTAATTTGACCAAAAAAAACCATATTAATAAAACATTACCCTTTCGGTCCACTTTAATTAGATTAGGACACTTATTATTATTTTATTTAAAGAACAGATAAAATTGTTAAAATCAATGTTTAACAACTAAGACATTTTTAATATAGGGTTATACATAAGATAAATTAGACTATATATATTCATTGTAAAGATAAAAAGATTTCCTACATAATTGTATTTTATTTAAAAATTTTAGACAATAAATATTTTAATTTTTTATGACACAATGATAATTCAATAATTACCTTATAAATGAAATATTAACCTATTTGATGTTATAAATACCCAAAGAAATGTAATTTCATAATTTTTATGAATTCCACTAATTTTCTAGGATAGTATGACATGTTAGTATTTATTAAATAAACGTTTTTTCTAAGTAATCATGTTTTTATGATTTTCACAAAATTCAATTACCAAATAGTGTCAAAATTGACATAAAATAATTTTTTACAAAAATATTATATTATTTATTGTTATTATATTTCTACAAATATAAGGATCGGAAAAATGACTTATCTAATGTTATATATATTAATAATGAACCACATGGGGTTCTTTTGGCATGTTATTTTATGTGTATTAACCATAGAGTGTAAGAAAACAGGAAGACACGTTAAAAATTAAATTATTTAGCTTTGAGTTAAATCTAAATGATATGGTTAAAATAGTAACCTAAAATTGTCTAAAACCTATTGGTTGAGAGGAGTTCTACCCATCCCCACTTTAGCTTCCAAATAAGTCAATTTGGAGCCATTATAAACCGAATATGACTTTATTATAAAATAATATTTTATGTTTTTCCAAAGGTGCCTCTATCCTCCCTTATAAAAGGGGAATCGACAATTAATCTTCTAAACCTCTATAGTTATATCATAGTGGTTCTGGACTTCTCAAAAGAACGAATCTAGTTCCCTAAGAATATGTTTAAAGGAGGTGCATCGAAGAAGAGGTAATCTCTTCAACCGATTCATTCAAGTTTCTTTCTTCTTCAACTTCTTCTTCTTCTTTAGTTGTTTCATTATAATGTAATAACATCAGTATTACTTATATATAGATATGTTATTATAAATATAAAGAAAACCTATTTCACCTTCTATCCATCCTATGGAAAACGAAATCACCGTGCGTGCGTACGTTCAAAATACCGTCTCCACGCTGTGGTGTAATATGTTTTTCCACCACAACCATACATGTATGTGTATAATGGTGTAAAGAATAACTATATATTGTTATTATAACATCACACTAATTATAATATATTATATCCACCACTCCAATTACATTCAATAAATATGGGAATGATATCATCGCTCATGCGTACGTACGAATTACCGTCTCCATTACGCGATAAGATTAATTTTCCATGTTAACAATTCAAGAATGATTATAAAGTATATATAATATGCAATCATGAAATATATTACATAATAATGCTTCTGGATTTATGTATATATATATGTATTTTATCTACTTAATTCCATTAAATTCAATAAGGAAATGAAAACAGCTTTCCTGCGTACGTACGACATACCGTCTCCATGAACGGTGTATTTCATTCAATTTATCAAACTATTATATATATGTATATTATGAATATATATTATATATAAATCATGTTTTATATTATGTAATTAAGTAATCATGATATGTGTAATCATATTAATAATTACAAGTCAAAACACGGATGATAAATGAAACGATTTTACCCAAAACGCTACTTTAACATGGAATTTACAAAAGAACGGGTAAAATAAAGTCGTAAGTGAATCATATACGATATCATAAATGTTATTATGGTTTTGTTATAATATAATAATATATTTAAACCTACTATAGAGGAGTCTCAGACACATATGGAATATATTGGACATAAGGTAATGGATAACTTTTCCAATCTCATTTTTATTTGAGATTGTTTATTCATAAGTATTTACTATGGTTATATTTTTAATCCATGTCCATAAAAATATTTTTCATAAAGTGTTTAATATTATTTCATGTATTTTTAAAGTCATGTTTACCCCTATTTTACTTTTACATTGTCTTATGGAAGGAATATTTCTTTTGTTTACCATATAAGGCACTTTTTGACTTTTCTAACAAAAGTACAAGAAGAATGTTTTTTTAACTTATACGACACGAACAGATTTTTACGGTTTTCATAACACCTTATTTTCTTGAATTTTACTCTAAAATATTTCATGGTTATTTTCAATAAATTCATTTTCTTTTAAAATTACGTGGCATTTTGTGAAAAGAAAAATGTTTTTGAAGTATAAAGGATAGTTTCCACAAGAATGGAGTTCAGGTGTTTTATCAAAATTACTTTCCATCTAAGATAATATAGGGTTTTGTTTCTATCCCAATGTTTACATTTATTTGATTATTTTATAATGTAATTAATTTTATGATGTCCTTTTAATCTTATATAGATTTGGTAATGATGGCATGATGTTCAAGAATCTCATTTTTATTACATGGGTTATACTATGATTTATGATTTTGTTGCACACATAGGAATAGTTTCATTATGAGATCGGTGGGACCTATATCTCCCTCCAATGCATTGGGTAATGATTTATATCTCATGAGATTGAAATTTTTGGAATGGAATGTTAATCCGGATTAGTGATACAGAAATGGAACGAGGAGTGAACTTGGTTCAGTAAGGGACTTTGTCCACTAAGATAGTCTTGGCAGCAATGCCTTGGCTACCACGGAAATCATATCATGTGCTTAATGTTTTTCCACAGTTACATGTTTTATTTCCAAGCAATTTTATCATGATTTATAATCCATTATGATCTATGCCTTACGTGCTACCATGTTTTATGTCATTGCTCATGATTTTTATGTTTAAACATTATGTTCATGTTTTTTTAATGTTCAAATGTATATGATTTATTTTATTTTCTCCATGCTTACCCTTACTGAGCATTTAAGCACACCCACTATATGTTTTCTTTTACCCATTATTTAAATAAAGGCTTTAGGTAAGAAAACAAAAGGGGAAGATCTTTATGGGAGATGTTGAAAATCTTTCACCATGATTAAAAGATTATATTCAAAGTTTCCAAAGAAACTAAACTATTATGGTCCTTGTGTGTCTATTTTTGTTATGTATTAAGTATTCCACAAAAGTAATTTAATGTCTATGTATGTCTTGCTATGGGTATCTATAGTTGGTATTAGAGGAAAAAGAGGTAGGAATGAATCCGATACTTGGGA
Source organism: Viscum album (assembly GCA_963277665.1). Lineage (NCBI taxonomy): Eukaryota > Viridiplantae > Streptophyta > Magnoliopsida > Santalales > Viscaceae > Viscum > Viscum album. The sequence goes on along the minus strand of OY728140.1, from coordinate 1,002,867,917 downwards.
ACTCTCACATGTGAGCGTTGGATGAAGCATTGCTCTCCACCCAAGGGCTTCATGAGGAAATTGCTTCCAATGTGGATGGTGGTGTGTCCCTCCCAGGGGGTGTAGTCAGCCATGGAGTGACCTGATAGGTATCAATTATATTTCACTTGATGTAATTCCAGACCGCTACATGTAGATAATAGAATGATAAATCAAAATGTGAATAGTGATCACCCTATATCAAAAGGTGATGTAAGATTTATTTAAGTACAACCAACCGTTTCTCAATAATGAATCCAGTTCCAATAATGGAAGCGCGAAAAGATTTATAGAGATGTCCATTTAAAAACAATTGACTAGGGAGGCATTATATACATGGGATGAAATAATAACTCTATTTTATCTTCTAGTATATATCTCAAAAACCATGTAATTGTTGTGTGATTTTAATAGTTCTATTAAACAATCAATTAATGAAATTGTTTTTGTAGAACCATAATAAAAAAGTAAATTAATTATTAATTAATGAATAACCATCATACCTATCACCAAATCATTGATTGTGTCAACCTTAGTAGTTTTGGTATCATATTCCCTTCCCTACACTTTAAACCTTATAATTTTTTGTCTTCAATTGTCTTGGAAAAATCCTGTCTAAGAACATTGGATTTCAAAATTCTCATTTTTCTTATTTTTAAACATTCTGAGACTGGTTGAGTATTGATTCAAACCATATTTTCTTATGTCAAATTAGTGGGTTTCTTTATATCTCTTTCGCATTCATTATCTTGATTCCACTCTTTTCCATACTTAAAAAATATCTTTTTCGCTTAAAAAATATTGGATGATACTCCTCCCACTATTGACATATGGGTTGTTTAATTAACATTTCTCATTGAATTTTATGCATTGATCCCCAAGATTAAATTCCATTTTATGTTTATTATTTACCATATCATGCAACCACTGCGAGTCAACAATATTTATATTATCCATAAGGTAACAATATATTATCAATTTATAGCATTTAATTTATTGAATTTCAAAATATTTTCATAGAGTCGTCTTTAATACAAAAGAGAATCATCCCTCCTTAAATTTTAAATTCATGAAAATGATGGAGGGATATCATTCAAGTAGTGTGAAGTCATCCTAATATGCCTCAAAAGACTCATATTGATTTCTCCATATTCCAAAGAACACTCTATTTTATAAGAAAAATAGTTCATGGAAAATATTTTCTAAAAACAAATTATTTAATCCTTCTCGTTCAATGGAATCAATATCTCCTTTAAACTACTTGCTCTTGATCAGTTTCTACCACTGATCAGCTTCCCCCTCCATGTGATAAATATTCAAAAAAACATTTTTTTTTCTGAGCATTTTAGGAGAGATAATAACCTTTCAATTGAATCAATCCATTGTTATAGGAAAACAAGATCAAATTATCTACAAAAGGTAAGAGTCCATTATCTCCTATAATACACAATGGAAACACTGTATTTCCTAGTAGAAGGTGAATATTTCACATGATTAATTTTAGAATTAAAAACATGATTAAACTGACAAAATTATACCTTTATCTTCTCATTTCCCTCTCCCATAAGGTTATGAATCTCATTAGGGAAATCATCACATTTCCTATCACACTGGTTATTAGTACAGTTCCTCCCATTTCCCTACATTAATTAGAAAAATCGATAAGAATACTCAAAACAAAAAATTAGGTAAAAATGGAGGCTATTAACATTGAATTAATAATTTATAAATTAAATTTAAATAATAACAATTGAGACTCTAGGTTTTATCATATTTTATCCATATTAACATTTCCTATTATTTTTTATAACCTATAATTCTATTCGTGTCCTTCATCATGGTTTCAATATAGTTTATGATTTTACCTAAGCATATCCCATGGGGGTATCAAAACCAGTGTGTAGTAATGATTCATTTTCATGCCTAGGTGATAATATATTTAATTCCAAATCAACACTTTATTATGGTTATTATTCTTAGTTAATATTGTAATAGAGTCACATCCACTTGTGGTATCCAGATAGGGATGTAATTACATGGAAACCACTCACTCTATACTTCACCCAGATTTTTTTATATTATTCAATATAATGTATTTTCTAAATTGTTCTCACTAAATTATTGAAGTATTAATCACCAAAAATAACTTCATCTTCCTCTGATACCATATATAGAGACCCAAGACTTATCCATATATTTTTACATGATTTATAACATAAATATCAAATAAACACATAATAAGGATTGTAAGGCCTAGTGTATTTGGAAGAATAGGTACGTAAAAATTCACAATGAAACAAAAATAAAATATATTTATTTTAATGTAAACAATGCGATCCAAAATCCATTTGATAACCTAAATATCTATATGATAACAAAGGGAATATATAGACAAATGAGATGTGATAAAAACCCAGTATGTGAATAAATAAGATAATGAAACATTACATATGATATAGAAAGAATGAAATGATATCATAAAATAAAAAGAACATGAATAGTCATATTGGTTTATAATATAAATAACATGAAATCATAAGATCATGTAAATATATGAAATTGGGTTAAATATATAACATGACAAAATATATGTCAAGGATTACTGCCAAGATAGCATCTTATAGTTGATAAAGTCCTGAAATGGATTAGGATTACTCTTTAATCCCATACATATCATCTCATGAGAGAAAATAATTACCTAGGGCATTGAAAAGTATTTGGGTTCAACCCTCATAACCTATATATGCTTATGTGTTCCGAAAATATAATCCAAATGTATGTCATAATCATTAGAGTTTCTCATCGAAGGAAATTACATACATAAAATTATGTCATATCACAATAAATGTATATTTCATTAAAATTTCATATATAAGAAGTAACTAAATATTTTGGACACTCATCTATGAATAAATAATCATAGTTATAAATTTATGGTGTTCATTTGGAAAAAAAGTCATGATAAATTGTAGTGAATTAGGTATAGAATAATCTTTCAAAATAGACATTTAATGAATCACTTAAAGACATTTAAGAAAGATAAAATGTCAATATTATTGAAAAACCGAAGGTAATCCAGAATAGTTATACATAAGATATACATTTAATTATTAAAAAAAAGTATGTGATTAAATACTTCAAAAGTTTTCAAATAAAAGGGTTAAGTGGTAGAAAAGTACCCCTTAATAGGGTTTGATTATAAAGAACACATTTCAAAAATGAATTCAAAGCATTTATTACCCCACAAAGCCTATGGATAATAAGATATGTATATGTATAAGAAAAATATATATCGAAATTATATTCATTATTTATAAAAAAATTGACATATTCTTCATGTTTTAGAGATAAATTTCTTAATTCAAAGAAAACATGGTTTTTCAGAGAGATCCATAACCATAGGTTCTAAAATCATTCATCAGTTTTACATATCACCCTAGATAAATAAATTATATTTATTAAATACTAAAATAATAAAAATTTCTATATGTATTTTATTTAATAAAATTTTATTTTTTTAATTTATAACATTTTTATGTGATATAATGTTTACTTTCATGTTTTTAGGGGGGGGGGTCGCTTCATGGTTTCGTGGTCAAATCATTTGTAGATAATTACTGATATAATATTCAAAAAATAATAAAAATCCAGTGGTGAAATGATATGGTATTAATGTCATTAAAAAATTATAAATAGTCCCAAATATTCTTTTTTTTCTGATATAAGGATGATTCAATATGTAAAAACATTAATGTTATGTAGTTAGTTCATTTAGACCGTTTGACCATCCATCTTGAACTAGATGCATTTTACATATTTAAATTAATATTAATAAAATTACATAACATAAAATATTTTATAATATAATTATTTTATTAATATTTAACCATAATATTTTCACTTTAACTAGGATTAAAGGTGGCAGATAAAATGAAGTATGTTGTTAATGGGGGCAGTGAACCAATTGTATTGTGAAAAACATTTTCATTTTCTAAATGAAAGAAGGGGAGTTATAAGATAGATATTATGTGATTATAATTAAAATTTATTATATTTTATGACACTGATGTTACAATGTTTATGGTGATGGAGATCTATTGGGGGTGGTATAAAGAGAATACAATTCAATGAAATTTGGCTTTGATTTTACCACTCCATTGGGTTGTCTCCTTTTACGTTATGCCATGAAGATCTTTAGAATAGTATTTCAATGATTCCAATACAATAAAGATATATGGGAGAGAATTGGGAAAGGATTTTGTTTGAAATTTAGAATGATCCAAGTCTTAGAAGTTGTGATGGGATGGGTTAGTGCGGTTGGTATTTATTAGGGGAGGGGAGGGGTGTATAAAAAGATTATAATCATTAGTTCCAAATTTTGGATCAAGAATAAAAATAGTTATGAATATTATGAACATATATAGTAAATGGTGAATGTGAGTAAGAACAAATGGGTTGTTATAAAAAATATGACTAAAAAATTCTTGTATTTAAATTATAACGTTAAATATCATATTTTCTATTTTTTCTTTAAGCAAAAAAAATTAAAAATTTTTAGAAAAATTCCAAAAATCCACCAAATATATTTTTCAAAATGTGGATTCCAAAAATGAAATTCATTCTAATAAAATAGTTTTCTTAATATATGAAATTAAATCTAGAAATAAAATCAGTAATAATGAAAAAAATACAGATTATCAATTTTTTCCCATTGAAAAATAAAATAAGGTCTCATAAAATTATTTTATCATTATTATAAAGTAGAATATTAATTTATAAACCAATTCTATAAAAAAAATTATATTGTTTTATTTACTATAAAAATACATATTTAATATTTATGATTTACAAAAATACAAAAATGTATTTTATCATCTTAAAAAAAATTATATACTTGTATACTGCTATAATAATGACGTATATTCATTATATAAGATGACTAAATATTATTTTACATCTCTATAGTTGAGATAACTATTATAATGATCTTCTCCTTTTTCATAATGGTTATATTTCTATTCCAATAGTCATATTATTATTCCAATGATGAGAATACTATTC